>CAWVRF010000657.1:0-18138 GCA_963932465.1 Maratus speciosus
TTATTTGTTTATTTATTCAGTTTTTGTCCGCCGAACATTTTCCGGGGAATTTCTTTTTCCTTTCTTGATCAATTTTTTTTCCTGTCGCAAAACATCATGAACTGTCTAACAAATAAGTGCAATTTTCTCTTGCGTTATTTAGTTGTTCTGAATTTCTAAATTAAAATTAAATATTTTAAAGTTCCAAAATAAACGCGAAATATTTATTCATATTATAAATATCATATAATTCATTTATGTTTCTGCACTTTATCAATTTTATTACACCCATTACAAAGAGAAAGATTTTTTTTCTTTTGGGGGGGGGGGGGCGCAAAATTGAAAATTCGTTAAGGGCGCACTTCTCACGGCCTTGGTGCCCCCCAAAACTTCTGGTCACGCTACGCCTATGCTCTCAATTAGCTCTAATTTGCTCTCTAATATTAGAATTTGCTCCGGTTATGGTATCGAGATATTTCAATTAGAATGGTGGGTGGGTGGTGGTGGTGGTGGGGGGGGGGGGCGAAAGTGGCGAAAGTTCGAAAGTGGGGGGGGGGGCTAGTGTTAACTTACCCCCCCCCCCCCCACTTTCGAATATCGAAACTTCAAAGGTGCCAAAATTTAGCTCTCAATTAGCTCTAATTTGCTCTCTAATATTAGAATTTGCTCCGGTTTTATTATCGAGATATTGTCATTTCAAATAGGGGGGCAAGCACTAACTAGCCCCCGCCCACATTCGAATATCGAAATTTCAAAGGTTCTAAAATTTAGCTCTCAATTAGCTCTAATTTGCTCTCTAATATTAGAATTTGCTCCGTTTTTTTTTATCGAGATATTCCAATTTCAAGTAAGAGGGCAAGTGTTAACTTAGCCCCCCCCCCACCCCCCCCACTTTCGAGTATCGAAATTTCACAGGTGCCAAAATTTAGCTCTAATTTGCTCTCTAATATTAGAATTCGCTCCGTTTTTTTATCGAGATACTTCAATTTCAAGTAAGGGCGCAAGCGTTAACTTACCCCCCCCCCCCCCCCCTTTCGAGTATCGAAATTTCACAGGTGCCAACATTTAGCTCTCAATTAGCTCTAATTTGCTCTCTAATATTAGAATTTGCTCCGGTTTTATTGTCGAGATATTGCCATTTTAAATAGGGGGGCAAGCACTAACTAGTCCCCCCACATTCGAATATCGAAATTTCAAAGGTTCTAAAATTTAGCTCTCAATTAGCTCTAATTTGCTCTCTAATATTAGAATTTGCTCCGTTTTTTTATCGAGATATTCCAATTTCAAGTAAGGGGGCAAGCGTTAATTTAGCCCCCCCCCCCCCGCACTTTCGAGTATAGAAATTTCACAGGTGCCAAAATTTAGCTCTCAATTAGCTCTAATTTGCTCTCTAATATTAGAATTCGCTCCGTTTTTTTTATCGAGATATTTCAATTTCAACTAAGGGCGCAAGCGTTAACCTTTATCTGATGTTACCGGTCTCTCAGACCGCGACTTTTTTCAATTTTTATAATTTAACTTGCAATTTTCAGTTTATCTATAAACACTACCGAAATTTTGTTCAGTTTGGAACCTTAGTACTATCACAAGAGACTTTTGAATAGGTGAATTTTAATTGTAACAGACTTGTACAAAAAGTTTAGTACAAAAACACCATCCTATGAGTTAATCGCGCCTTTTATTCATCTTTCGATTGAGCGGTCTCACAGACCGCTTCACACGAGTTATGTGACAATTTCTGTGACATCAGTTAAAGGTTAACTTACCCCCCCCCCCCCCCCACTTTCGAGTATCGAAATTTCACAGGTGCCAAAATTTAGCTCTCAATTAGCTCTAATTTGCACTCTAATATTAGAATTCGCTCCGTTTTTTTTTTTATCGAGATATTCCAATTTCAAGTAAGTGGGCAAACGTTAACTTACCCCCCCCCCCCCCCACTTTCAAATATCGAAGTTTCACAGGTGCCAAAATTTAGCTCTCAATTAGGTCTAATTTTCTAATATTATCTCTCATAATATTAGAATTCGCTCCGTTTTTTTTTTATCGAGATATTCCAATTTCAAGAAAGGGGGCAAGCGTTAACTTAGCCCCCCCCCCCCTCTCCACTTTCGAGTATCGAAATTTCACAGGTGCAAAAATTTAGCTCTAATTTGCTCTGTAATATTAGAATTTGCTCCGGATTTGTTATCGAGATATTGCCATTTCAAATAGGGGGGCAAGCACTAACTCCCCCCCCCCACACACACACATTCAAATATCGAAATTTCAAAGGTGCTAAAATTTAGCTCTCAATTTGCTCGCTAATATTAAAATTCGCTCCTTTTTTTTAACGAGATATTTCAATATATGAGCAATGTACAGTCGTGGAAAAAAAAAGTAAATACCCTCTACTAACTCCTCAAGAAATTATCGTAGAAGAAAGTTACTGGTACCGAACGATTGGACGTTAAGTCTACGTTTAAATGATATATATATATATCTTGCTTAGGGGGCCATCTACAGATTAAAACGAACCATAACCTTGTTTTTTACAAGAGCAGTGTACACAATTCTGACAGCATAAATGAACTCTACATCCTTCAATTAGCCTAAAAACAAATTTTTATGCAATTCGTACGATAAGTTTCCAAGAAATTAATGATTTTAAAACGAGCGTATTTTAAGGGCTGTATCCAAATTGAAGTTCGGTACTCAAGAGAGCCCCCTTCTTGATCAAGGCACCTTAAACGACACTCAAGCAGTCATTAAAGCTAGATTACAGGACAGCACAAGAAATTTCAAAATATCTAGTCACTTCTATCATAGACGGCCTCTTAAACCATCATTTTGCTGTTTTTTAAGCATAATTTGAAAACTACTTGGAAGAAAAATGTGAAATTTTGGATTTCCATAAAGCCGGACTTAATACATCTAAATCCATCAAAAAAATGGTAGGTTGCAATTCATAATTTTTTCGAATATTAATTTCATAATTCATATCATAAAATTATAAAAATTGCAAATTTAACGTATTTCTGTTTGGGTATGTTAGTATTATTGCCACACAAAAAAATAGCACATTAGGAGCATAATTTCAGGAGATATAAATAAAAATATGAAAATGTAATTTAACATTAGAAGTACTAAATTTTGAATGTCTATAATTCAAAAACTTATCATTCAAATGACTTGAAATTTCGTTTCTAGGCATAGTTTGAGCCGAAGATTTGAAATATCTCGTTAAATTTGGGTATTACCATTGAAAAAACTGAAGTTTGGATTCGTTTTAATATGTAGATGGCCCCCCAAGCAAATTTTATGTACATCATTTAAAAGTAGACTTTATTTTCAATCGTCCGGCACCAGTAACGGTTGTCTACGATAATTTGTTGAGGAGTTAGTAGGGTGTGTTTACTTTTTTTTTTCCACGACTGTACCAACAGAATATTATGTTTTGGGTACTTCCATTTCGGACTTTCCTCTCTGCACAGGAACTAGAACTTCTAATACTAAAATGAGCGATAAGCTAATAGTTGTGCAGTTGATGTTTTCGCCATACGAGAAAATAAGCTCATCAGAATTAGATCCGAATGAATTAGCAATTGAAGTTCTACACAAAGTTCCTCTATAGTCTGAAGGAAATTCCATTGAATATAAATATCGAAAACAATGAATTTCATTTAAGAGGAGTTGTGGGGTTCAGCCTTTTAGGGGAAGCAAGCACTCTCGGTCACTATATCGCGTATGCATTACGAAAAGATGGAAAATGGGAAGCTTACGATGATCTGTATGACAAAGTAGAACTTGTTTGAACGAAGCATAAAGTTGTTCCCCATATTATAATTTATAGCTTTTAACAAGTGTTTTTAACTTGTTAATAATAACCATACAATTTCATACTCATGTTTAAAAAAATCAACAACAAAAATATTTATTCACTCTTAAACGTTTTTTTCTTTTTTAGTTCTACTACATTAAAAGTAATGTATTTTATCTTTTAGGTAGATTTCGTAAGAAATACTACCTATTGCAATCGTTACCATGGTGCGACTTTTGAAAAAATCCTTCATAACTTTTCATTATAGGACCCCAGGAACCCAAAACCACCCCCACCTAAAAAGTTTATATATATATATATATATATATATATATGTATGTATGTATGTATGTACTAAATTTTGTCCGCACGATAAAAGTCGCAATTATGCACGAATCATCTTCAAACTCGCCAACAACTTTGAGATGGCTAATATCTCGGCGGGGATTGAAAATGGGCGAAATCGGTCCAAGAGGGTGGAAATGGGGAGGGTTCAAAATTTTGAATACTGTCTTAACATGATTCTGATAAAACCAGCTCTTACACAACAATGGCAGGAAAAAAATAAAAGTTTTTCGTTATAGCTGTTGCCAACAATTAAAAAAAAACAAATAATAAAATTCTCACCACAACAATTACTTTTCTTTTGCAAAATTTTCACGTGTAAAATTAAATAGTTTGACAAATTGAAAACAAATTGAATATTACGTCATAAGTTTCCTAGAGCAAGATTTCAGCATGAAAACTCAAAATAAATAGTTTGACGAATTAAAAAAATATGTGTATTGCGTCATATTGGAAATATAATGGACCTCAGCAGGTGAATATGTAACGCCATGTAAGTTTGAAGAAACGTATTAAAACATGATAAAAACCCGACTATGGAAATATTAACATATTTTAACACTTTAAGGTTCTCTGAATTTTTTGTAGCTATTTTTTAAACCTATTCCATATATATGTGACTGTGTATTCGTGTATATTACAATTTTCACAAAAAGTTTAGCTCCCTACAGCTCGCTCTTTGTGAAGAAATTGGGTTTTATCTCTAATCTTGATTTAAGTTTTGTTGGAGAATTTAGTACTTAACATCGAAATCTACCTCCGCCTGTAGGCCCGAGCCGGCAGGGATTTTTCCATTTCGTTCCAAAAAGTTATTTGTAGTAAAAAATGAATGTGTTTGAATTTCTTTTAAAAAAACAAAGCAATCTATTTTTTCAAGATTGGTGTGCCTGTAAACACAAAATGAATAAGCATAGGATTAGGCTCTGAAAACCCAATTGTATAAAATATTGTTAAAAAAGATCAGGAAGACAAGATAAATATTTTCTATCTTTAAGGGGTCGGTAGAATATATATAAAAAAAAACATAATTACGAAATTTTTTATTGCTTTAAAATTTTATGTTAAATATATAAAAAATTATATTAATATATTCCCACTAGGGGGCTTTGCCCCCTGCAAGCTACGCTCGCCAACCCCCGTTCAGACATTGCAGAATCTAATAACACGCTAATCTGATGGGTTTTAAAAATATTAGAGAAGATTGAATTATACTGAAAAAAGCTGTGCAGATCTCCCTGTAAACGGGTTTCCATTCAATTCCCTTTGATTGCAAAAATTTAAGGGCGAATCAGTTGCTGTTAAGACATCCAATGGTTGTTTTCGTTTTTGATTAAAGAGGATCAGTTACACATTTGAAAAGAAGCTAAAATAAAATAAATTAAGTAAAAGAGTCTTTGTCTCCCGGTATTTTAAAACAATCTCTATAACAATAGCCTAAGTCATGTGACTATCATCAACAGTTCCAGGCGGACCACTTCGCTTTTTATACTCTAGGTGCCATTTTGGTACTTTAATGTTAGCCAGGCACAGGTGATAAGTTGCCAAATATTATTCTATCGCCATCATTTCGTCTATATTATAATAGTTCACGTCATCAACTGCCATAAACAAATTCGGTCTGATCACTTCGCCGTTCATATGAAAGTTTGGCAAAGATGTCATATACGTCCCATATTGCCGTGATTTTTAACGACGCCAATTTGAGGAACGCATCAATAGCATAAACAGCAACATCCGGCTTACCATATGAAGCAAAATAACGATACTTTGGCGCCAGTTATGTGCCCGTTCCGTATATGACCTTTTTTTCAACTCGCCAGTTAGCATTTTTTTTCTCGAGTGGTAATATTTGGCCAGATACGGTTATACAGGTTACAGATATACACTGTTACAGATATACAGGTTTGGCGTGATTTTTATTTTCTTTACGAAAATTTGGCGAAAACCTCGTTTTCAAATACCAGTTACATATGCATTTTTGGTACTCCTTAGATATCCCGACGACCAAAAATCTATCGCCAAACTATAAGATTAAATGCCAATAATGGTTGATCGTAAATGTCACATTCACTTGACTTTAAGCAAGTTACACGTGTTTACGTCATCAAGTGATTTTTATTTCGACGTTTTATTCGTATATTTATTAATGTTATTCTAATTTATTTGTTCTTTCGTTATTTAAAATAAAAATTATGTCAATTTGTATAATTTGCCGAGTGTTTTGGCGATTTATATAATTTGGCGAAATTGGTCGACGGAATAACTAAGTAGTACTGTATTTCTTAATTATTTTCTAAAGGAAATATAAAAAAAAATAATTAATAATCATAGAACAAAATAATTTATATAATTTATAAAAAGAAATAAAAGTAAATAAACATTTATTATCAAATAAACAACAATAGCCGGGTTACCATGTCAACCTTTTCTGAAATATAAAAAAAAATATATATATGTTTGATTAAAATTTGAGTTGCCATCATTAGAAAAATGTATATAAAATTAGAAAAAAATTAATATTTCGAAAACTAATTCGAATTTAAAAATTCTAATACCAGTTTTGAAATCTGCGGATCAATATTGATTTTTGGTGTTAATTTCATCGCAAAGTATTCCATATTTTAGGAGAAATTGCCGTGAAACGTAATCAGTTGTTTAATCAGTCGATTCATACTTCCGTTTCATAAATTCGTTTCATTAGGATTTTATATATATAGGGTAGATATACTTGTCAGAAAATGTGTTTGCACACTTCTTAAAAGTAAGTAATCCAAATTATTTTATTGTACTTAATGTATTTCAGATGGATACTTTTTTTTATAATAAGATTTTCGCAGGCTAGATATACATCTATACAATGCTCCCCATACTTATAATTGAAATATATCAATATTGGAAGTAGAGCCAGTTCTAACATTAGCGAGCTAATTAAAGCTAACTGGGAGGTAAATTTTGGCATATTTGAAATGTTGCTTTTCCAAAGTAGCGTTAACTTAACCCCACTCCTGCATCAATCTAATTAAAATATCTCGATCCTATAACAGAGAAAATTCTTATATTAAGGCGCAAATTAAAGCTAACTGAGAGCTAATTACTGACATATTTGAAATTGAAATATTCGATTTTTTTTGTGTGGGGGGAGCGGGGAATTAAATCGCCTCTTCTTTTATGCTTGCTAAAAACAAATTATATGTATGCGAAATCTTCATAAGGAAGTACACAAACCCAAGAGGACTACTTTTCTAACACAGCTATAAAGTCATTTTTATTCTTAGAAGCGGAGAATTAAAGTGTTTTTATTTAGAAACTGTGAAATCGAATTGCGTTTACCATTTTTCTATAAAAGCAAATTATTTCGCGGAAATTGCTGCCAAAGAAGGTATTTTAACAAATCTTTGGTATTTGAGAACCCCAATAGTATCGTTATGAGTTTTTTACAACTCAATACGCAATACATGCATTTATCAAAAAATGAAAAACGCAATTCAATTTCAAACCATTTTAGTCCAACCAGCCAGTTTCATGAATTTATATTTAAAAATTAGTCCGTTGAACTTCTCAGAAAATCGTGTGTTGTTCAAAAAAGTTTTTTGAGTATAGTTAAATTAAAGTATAGTATAATTTGTTAGTTCATTTCTTAACGAAAACAAGCAAACCCAATTATCCTTATTTTAATTCTAAGTTTCTAAAATAGCAATTTTAGTTTTATGCTAATGTTTATATGAAAACTAAACACAAACACACACATATATTTACATTATACAAGGTTTATCAATGCAGAAAACTTATCTAAATATTTCTTCTTTAATACAGTATGAATGCAATGATTGAAGTGATTATGCATGCCAAGGGAATATGGTATATGTAAGTAAATAATAAATAGAAATAGAATATGTATATAAAATAATGTACATGATATGTATATCATATCATTACTTTTAATATCATATAGATGTTATCCATTAATTACATCACGCATATTTCGTGGGCTTTTGATCCCTCCCTTATACAGGTTGTCAAAGACAAGTGATACCCTCTTCTTATGACATCAGATTTTTAAAACTGCCAGTATAAAACATTTTATGTTAAACAGCAACAAAAAAGTTTTCTATGATGCATTTCATTCGCTTGTTTACACCTTAAAGTGTTGCAATTCAAAGGTAAAAGAAGAATATGCCTAATTAAAAAGAATACTACCTTTATCATATAATAAAACCGAATCTATTTTTTATGAACTTTATTATGCTGCTTGCATTCCTTACACACACACACACACACACACACACACACACATACATATATATATATATATATGAGGACGTGAGTTTCAAAACTCGCTTTATACAAAATTTAGAAAATCGAGTTTACTCTAGCAATCTATTGTCGAAAAACAACTAAAATCTGAAAAAAAAAAAAAACCTATTTTAATAGCGTACTTATGGCAATGCCACAATCTTGGTTTATAATGGAAGACAATAAAAGCAGTATGAGGTTTTTCGCAATATTCCAAAATCGCCCTTTATACCAGAAATTATGGTCCCAATGTGATCCTTTTTGTGTGGTTATAAAACATTTTCACATTTTATTATTTATTGAAACATTTGGGCTGGGAATGATCCATTAATTTAGAATGACCATTAATTTAGACCCCAACACACAATTCTAATTGAAATATCTTGATACCATAGAAGGAGCAAATTCTAATATTAGAGAAGAAAATAGAGCTTACTGAGAGCTAAATTTTGGCCCATTTGAAATTTCGATATTCGAAAGTGGGAAGGGGGGGGGGGAGGATAAGTTAACGCTTGCCCCACTACTTGAATTTGCAATATTTCGTTAAAAAACCCGGAGCTAATTCTAATATTAGAGAGCAAATTAGAGCTAATTAACAGCTAAATTTTGGTACATTTGAAATTTCAATATTTGAATATGAGGGGGGGGGGTGTTAGTTAGTGCTTGCCCTCTATTTGAAATGACAATATCTCAAAAGTAAAACCGGAGCAAATTCTAATATTAGAGAACCAATTAGAGCTAATTGAGAGCTAAATTTTGGCACCTGTGAAATTTCGATACTCGAAAGTGGGCGGGGGGGGGGCTAAGTTAACGTTTGCCCCCTTACTTGAAATTGGAATATCTCGATAAAAAAAAACGGAGCAAATTCTAATATTAGAGAGCAAATTAGAGCTAATTGAGAGCTAAATTTTGGCACCTTTCAAATTTCAATATTGGAATGTGGGGGGGAGGGCTATGTTAATGCTTGCCCCCTTCCTTGAAATTGGAATATCTCGATAAAAAAAACGGAGCAAATTCTAATATTAGAGAACAAATTAGAGCTAATTGAGAGCTAAATTTTGGCACCTGTCAAATTTTAATATTCGAATGTGGGGGGGGGGGGCTAGTTAGTGCTTGCCCCCCTATTTGAAATGGTAATATCTCGATAATAAAACTGGAGCAAATTCTAATATTAGACAGCAAATTAGGGCTAATTGAGAGCTAAATTTTGGCACCTTTGCAGTTTCGATATTCAAAAGTGGGGGGGGGGGGCTAGCGTTAACTTAGCCCCCACCATTCTAATTGAAATATCTCGATACCATAACCGGAGCAAATTCTAATATTAGAGAGCAAATTAGAGCTGATTGAGAGCTAATTCCTCATGTATTTGAATCTAAAATATTCGGAGATGGGGGGGGGGGGGGCAAGTTAATGCACCTGTAATTACAATTGTGCGCGCCATTTATTTAAAATTTTACCTGTCCATATTTCTTTAGTTGTCAAAATATTTTAAAAATAAATATTTAATTTTATTTGAAGTATTACAGTTTTAATTCATAGCTCATTATGATTTTAACACACAAACTTATCAATAAAATAAAAGTTTTAGAAATATTTTGAAAACCAAAGAAAAAAAACAGGCATAGTTAAAACCTATAGGTTTAACATTAGCAAAGGAATTTGAGATCTTACTCACCAACACCCTTCAATATGTATGTTTTGATTATTTAGCCACGGTGATATTTTGGTGCTTCAGAATGAAGAACACATTTTTTATCTAATATTTTTATGAGCAAATATTGCAATATAAAGTTTTTCTTCAAAATTTCTTTTTGATTTTAAAATATTTATTTTAGAATATCAGAAAATTTTATTCATTTGTTTTAATCCACAAAGGAATCCATGAAATTGAGAATGCTTTAAAACTATCCTCTTCTCAAATAACAATTCAAAGCATAGATTTTTTTTTAGTGTAAAGTTAACTTTTAAAAATCTTGTTTATCAATATGGAAGTATGTGTGTTAATTATTATGCAAAATCATTTCAAAATTTAACATTTTAGTGCTTTAAAACTCTGAAATTTAAAGGTATTCGGTTTATCTGTGGGCTGAATATTTGGTATTCGGCTAAAATCATTTATTAAGTGCATCGCTAATTCACATTTTGTACTTCATTTATTAACCAATGAAAATATTAAATTCTTGAATCATAAATTCATTTTAAATTACTTGTTACAGAAAAAATTGCTAATGCATTTCGGTATTTTTCCAGCATAGGGCCTTGGCAATGTTTTAAAAAGCTCTGTGCAATTTGGGTTTAGAAAGTGATATTTATTGATCAAATAACATAAACAGCTATGAAAACAGACCCTGAATAACTTTTATTCTTCTTTATATAGGGGAGATGGGGGCACATGTGAACATCGCAATTTTTCGATAGTTATTATAAGTTTTTTTATTTGAAAAAAATTATTAAAGATGATAGCACCTGTAGACATATGGTAAAATTTTTTTTAAGCTCTATGACATTTTGTTTGCCCTCTGTAGCCAAACACTGTTTTTAGATCTCAAAAGTAAAATTTTGTTCCAAGTTGATAAGCAAATAACTTTATTTATTTATTCATTTATTTGAATTTGAGTATTTTAACATATACTACGAATACTAATAAACATTTTCTGATACAGTTCTTTTTCTTCTAAAATTGAGAAATGTTAATGATTTATCAATTTAACAAAAGCAGCAATGTGGGGCACTTGTGAACAGACTAGTTACGGCAGATGTGAACAGTTCATAAGTGCCCCAATAATCATTCTGTGATTCTGTTTCTTTCAGTTAACTTAATGAGAAATAATGTAAGTTCCATTATCTACAATTTTCCTGAAATAGAAGATATTTTCCTCACGCAAAATTTATTTTGTATTGAAACTTCCACAAACACATCTTTCAGCAAATACATAAAGAGCAACAAGCTCGTTTACATTCGATTGTACTTTAAATAAATTTAATGTTTTCTAAATTGCAATAAGTGTTATATATTATTTTACTAAACGGTTTACAACAATATTTTTTATGCATTGTTAAAACAAAAGTATTACCTTGAACAACTTTGAAAATTTTTCTGTTACATTTTTTCTAACCTTGCAATGATGGCTTACTTCCACCTCTAAAAGAGTTATGTATATGATGCTTTGAATAGGGCTATCCATTCAAAATATCATATCCATAAATACCAGTAATATTTTAAGAAAGTAAAATTTTTAAACTAATAACTACCGTAAAATCCCGATTGTACCCCCCCCCCTCTCTTTCAAAAGCAAAAGAAATTGGGGGGGGGGGGTATAGTCGAGATATTTTTTTAATCATTAAAAAACCCTTCTTTATTTATAATTTACAAGTAAATAAGGCAAATACAGGAGTGAGAATCTTTCGTATTTCGCCAGATTTCCGATAGTATGTAAATGCCCCTCCCTAAATTTTCCCCCAAATAAAAACCCTTAAGCAAAATTTAAAAGTTTTAATTTCTTTTTTAAAATTGCTTCTTTATTTTTTTTTATTTTATTGCAACAATATTTAATGAATCATCTAAACCTCTCCCCTCCAAATATACTTATTTTCATTTTATAATCTTTTGCTTAAACATATCACCCAGAAACTAGAGAAATATATATATATATATATATATATATATATATATATATATATATATATATATATATATATATATATTTTCCTTTAAGGTGAATTTAAAAGGTAATATAAGTAATGATTACGATGACGAATGAATTACAGAATGAAAAGCATGTTAAAGGATATTTTTTCCTTGTGTTCACATGTGCCCCACGTGTGTTCACAACTACCCCGCTGATGGGGCACATGTGAACAATTTTTTGATTTTATAAAACTATTAAAAAATGTAAGAAAAACTGATTTTTAAAAAATTACCATGTGTAAAAGAAAGTTCTGTTTACTGTATTAAGTAGTTTTTGTTTATAGAAATTAATCCAGTTATAAGAAAAAGCTATATTTATGCAAACTGTTCACATGTGCCCCCATCTCCCCTATCTATTTATGCATAGACATATATTATAGTCCAAGAGCCGACAGCACAAAAGCCTATGTTATCAAGCACAAGAAAAAACCCTTTATTTTATGGAAGAGTAGAAGTAGAGGAATCTAATGACCCATGTCTGCCGGAAATAGTGTTGCATAAGCCAAAAATTAATCCCACCAGTGGTTGACTCGTAGGTTTATCATTGTGCTTGTCCTACAAACAAAGGTATGAAAAGATGGAGGATTGTTGTAGGACAAACACAATGATAAACCTACGAGTCACCTACTGGTGGTATTAATTTTTGGCTTATGCACCGCTTCACTTCCGGCAGACATGGATCATTAGATTCTTCTACTGTTACTCTCCCATAAAATAAAGGTTTTTTCCTTGTGCTTGATAACGTAGCTTTTTGTGCTGTAGGCTCTTGGACTATTATTATTATTATACACAAAATGCTTCTGTTTATAGATAACAACATAAGTAGCTTCTTTACATCAGATTAATTTTATAAATATTAAAAAAATTCTTGTTTATAAGAAAATGGTGAATAGGTTGCCAAAAAATCATAGGTGTAACTAAAAGTATTGTGTAGGGTGGGCACAGGCCCCCAATCCCATAAGTTCTTTAGGTGCATTAAACGTCATTTTATTTGGTTTACCCTACAAAAAAACTGATGATATTCAATTGACCTTTCTTTTCCAAGCGTTTTGTGGTCATCAACAAAAAAATGAGGCGGAGATGGACATGTCAATGACATTCACTGGTGACCTCGAGGCACCCAATAAAAAGTCATAAAACATTAAATGAACCACCTGGCCACATAAAAGCTTCCTATGTCAAGAGATGTCTGTTTGGACCTTTAAGATCCAAACAGATTATTTTTCTTGACCATGGAACTTTTCATGTTTTATGGTTTTCGTCAGATGTCTAGAAGTCAGACTACACCAGCAGCAGCGTGCGAAGAGAAAACTGCGCCGGGGCAAAGTTTCAATTTGGCGTCCCCCCCCCCCCTCCAAACTTTTCTTTGTGATAGGCGTCACAAAATTCAAAAGTGTAGAAACAGAAACAAATTCTATTGAATACCTATTTCGCGTTTTTATTTTGAAACTTTGGGTTTAATTTTAATTTAGAATTTTCAAAAAAACTAAATAACGTAAGAGAAAATTTCACTTATACTTTGGCAAAGGAGATCTGGAAAATGGGTGTACAAAAAATGTAACAGTATAATAGTTTGGAGCCCTTTTATACTCCAAGAAATAAACTCCATGCTATTTTGAGAGTATATGTTTTTGTCACAAGCACAGGCTCAAAAAAGAGACGATTAACAAAAGAGACTAAGACAAAGACCCCAAAACAAGTTTTGAAAAGAAAGAAGTCCTTATTCATAAATTTGTATTTCGGTGTGGGGTAAAGGACAATGCAATTGCAATAACTTTGAAACGAAAAATGTACGTACTTTCATTGGGAAAAAAAAAATTCCCAATGTGTAAATATACAATTTTTTGTTCTACAAAAAAGAAAAAAAGGGTTTGTAGTATAAATGTGGCGTCCCCTCAATTTTCGCACCCGGGGCGACTGCCCCCTTCGCCCCCCGCTTCACACGGCCCTGTACACCAGTAAACTTCGTAGACATGTCCATCTTCGCCTCTTTCTTTTGTTGATGATCACAGAACACTTGTAAAAGAAAGACTAGTTGAAATATTTATAATGTTTCGTCCGATAAAGCAAATAAACCGAACTTTATATGCTTTAAACTGATGAAAAGTTATAAATCTTTCAACTGGACTTTCTTTTCCAAGTGTTCTGTGGTCATCAACAGAATAAAGAGGCAGAAATGAACTTGTCGACAAAGTCATCTGGTAACTTCTGATCTGCTGACATCCTACAAAAGTCATAAAACATGAAAGGGAGCGCCATACCACAATAAACGTTGCAACGAAAATAAAAGTAGTCTGTATCCAAACAGACTACTTTTCGTTTCGTCGAAATGTATAGGATTGAGCACTTAAGAAATGGTATAACACACTCATAACAAAACTCAGTGCATCACCATAAAATATTTTATGCGAAGCCTATTCTGTGATAAAACACTTCAGGCCTAGTATGCGAACCAAAACCAAGCTAAAACTGCCGTCACTGTATTCTTCCGCACTGACCGCGGGAAATAATGTTGGGGAATAGGAAGACAGATCTCCTGTTATATGTTGAGCTCAGTGGATTTTATACCATTAACCCTTCATCCACCACGTGAAATTCATGGCACATAAGGAAAATTATAATGGTTTTAGGTATGTGCCATATCTGGCACATACCTAAAAACATTATAATTTTCATTATGTGCCATGAATTTGGCTAATATGATCACTGTAACTGATCAAGAACAATCCAAAGAATGGAATAACACTTATTTTGTCCATGTCAGATGGCTCCATTGCACAAAAAAATAGAATTTGTTCTTCGGAAAGAAAAAAGAAATTCGATCAAGGTATTACGGTAATATTTACTTTCATTATTTTTACTGAATACTTAAAAATTAATATAATAAAAGTTGCGGAGTGTTAAGCAGATAAAATTAATTAATTTAAGCCCATTTAGTTGCAAAATATAGCAATAGAATATTTTAAAACCCTAAATGTGTACATATGGCATATACCATAAAATATCAAATATTAGCTGAAATTTTGAAATTTAAATTTTTTTTACTATTTTTTCCATTATTAGACCGATATATAGATTTAAAAAAATATATTAGACCGATATATAGATTTAAAAAAAAATCCATAAAAATAGAAAAATTCGAGCAGTGAAGGGTTAAATGAACGTGGAATTAGGACACTGCCTACGACAGCGTACTTCTTCAAATTTGTATTATACATTCTAAAATAAAAAAAAATTATCTAAACGAACCTACAATCAGGGCCTCATTGCCTTCGGCAGCATACATCCTTGATTTTTTATGGATTTATATTTTTAAGCGAATCTAGAATTGGAGCACCATTTTGGCACTGTACGCCCTAGAATTTGCATTGTTTTATATTTTTAAAATGAAAGTCTATCAAACAAATCTAGAGTCGGGGCCCTATTACCTCTGCCAGCGTACGCTTTGGAATGTGTATGATTTTATATCTTAAATTGAAAATCTATTCAAAAGAAAGTTGAATCAGGACGCCATTGACTTCGGCAGCATACACACTCGAATTTATAAGATTTTATATTTTTAAACAAACTTAGAATGGGGATCTCCACTGCCTTCGTCAACGCTCACTCTCGAATTTGTATGATTTTATATTTTAAAGGACCTAGAATTGGGGAAACATTGAGTTAGTGTAGACCTTAAATGAAAATCTATCAAAACGAACCTAGAATAGTGATGGGCGATTCTGGAAAATTTGAGAATCGATTAAAATCGACATCGTATAAAACAGAATCGATCGCTATATGAATCTATTCCAAAATTCTAGAATCGATACTTGAATCGATATTTCGATGTTCACAGATTCACAAAGATAAGCTGAAAAATAGTAATTTCAAAACGTAGCGAATCAACGGGGCTGTAACAACAACCTCTCACCCCTCTCCATTTATGGGGGCCCTAGACAATGTTAGCGGCCCAGAAGTAAGCTACTACAGACCTTTGAGTCAAATAATAAGGTTTTTTAACTTTTAAAATTATTATTTTTAAGATGTAATTTTGATAATAATTTATATTAAATTTAAATTTATCTTTAAAAAAAATCTTGGTCAGATAAAAAAAAAAAGAAAGAAATGATTTTTTTTCCATCCGGAAAATATGTACTTTCTGCTCTAACTCTTATTTCCTTCAACCAAACAGATGGGGACTTATTTCCTATAAACGTCATTCTTCTTAAAAATGCGCAGATGAGCGAAATTTTGAAGGCTCTAAATTTATTTAAAAAGTTAAATGGTTTTTCAGTCTTTTTAGGGTCTCCTATAAGCGCGGGGGAAATGCAAATGTTGCAAATCTTCTTTTAAAATAGCTGTGATGAATGTAATTAACCAATCATCACATACTAATTATCCCCCAATTAATAATCAAAATTCTCCTTTTAATAATATATTTAACTAAAATTTCTTTCCCTTTTTAAAATATATATCTCCTTATTTCATTTACAGATTATAAATATCTTTCTTTTTAATGTTTACCAAATTTTCAGCTGTTAAGAAAAAAAAAATGTTCTCATCCTAGAGCCATTAACAATGAAATAAAATACTTTTCTCTGGTTAACAAATAAATAAAAGTATATTCCTTGATTATATGTTGTTGTTGTTGTGTTTTTTTTTCTTCCAGCAGTAATCTAAAAACTATAAACAGTTATTGACTCATTCGCTGACATGCAGAGTCCACTCACTGAAACAATAATAAATAAAAAAGAAAAGTATCGATTTAAACTGATGGCATTGAGCTCACAGTCTATTCATACTAATTGTATTTTATACTCTTGCTTCAAAGAATGCCTTTCAAAAAATAAATTAAGGAGAATAAGCCCCCCCCCCCCTCACATCTCTATACTTAAAAAATAAGCCTCCAAATCTCATCAGGGAAGCGCTTTATCAGAATAAACTAGTTACCAAATTTGAAGCAAATCAGATAGAAAAAACCATATATCCAAATTAAGAGGGGTAAACCTATGTTCCTCCCTTTATACTTAAACAATGACCCTCCAAATTTAATCACGGAAGCGTCTTATCAGAATTAACCGGTATACCAAAATTGAAGCAAATCTGATAATTTTGCATGAAAAACCCATTTATCTAAGTGGGGGTGGGAATAGCCCCCGTACCCCCTCCTTTATGCTTAACCAATGAACCCCCAAAACTAATCAGGGAAACGCCTTATGAGAATGAACCTAGAAAAAAAAATTGAAGCAAATTGGATATTTCTATCGAGAGTTATCGCGTTACGTATGTAAGTACATACATACATACAGAAACTGCGGGCACATTAGCTCTCAGGCTTTGATAGCGTGTGAGCTAAAAAGAAAAGTACCCAGTTAAACTGATGGCATTGAGCTCACAGGCTATTCACACTAACTGTATATTATACTCTTATTTCAAAGAATAATGCCCCTCGAAAAATAAACTAAGTGGCGGGGGGAATTGCCCCTCCCCGTTTCCCCTCTTTATACTTAACCAATGACCCTCCAAATGTCATCAGGAAAGCGCCTTATCGAAATAAATCGGTATACCAAATTTGAAGCAAATCGGATAGAAAAACCCATTTATCTAAATTAAGGAGGTATTAGCCCCCCGTTCCCCCCTTTATATTTAACCAATAAACATCCAAATCTAATTAGGGAAGCGCCCTATCAGAATAAACTGGTATACCAAATTTGAAGTAAATCGGATAGCAAAACCCATCTATCTAAATTATGGAGGGTATTATCCCCTCGTCCCCCCTCCCCCTCTTTAGGCTATAACAATGAACCTTCAAATATAATCAGAGAAACTCGTTATCAAAATTAACCTGTATATCAAAATTTGAAGAAAATCTGATAATTCCGTATGAAAAACGCATTTATCTAAGTTAAGGGGGGATTAGCCCCTGTTCCCCCCTTTGTACTTAACCAATGAACCCCCAAAACTAATCAGGGAAGCGCCTTAGCAGAATGAACATAGAAAAAAATTGAAGCAAATCGGATATTTCTATCAAGAGTTATCGCGTTACGTACGTACA
>CAWVRF010000658.1:0-387000 GCA_963932465.1 Maratus speciosus
AAAATGTTCTTTGCAAAAATATTCTCTAAAACATTAATGCGAAAATTTAGAACAGTGTGTTAAATTTCGTTCCTTAAAAAATATGCACTATAAAAATTAGAAAACATGCCCTAAAATAATTCCATTTGTTTATAAACATCGGTAGATGAGATTCTCAAATATAAATTCATTTAAAGACTCGACTTTTATCACTGAACCTAACGCGCGCTATCGTCCTACAATTTCCTGGCGATAAGAATCACCCCGCTGAAAAATCCTTCCCCTAAATACATATGAAACTGATTTATAATACATGTGAAATTTATCAAAGTAGCATTATTCTTTTAATATTAAATGCTGTTCCGATGGAATTCTAAATTAAACAAAACGAGTTGGTCATGGTGGGTCACAATTAAAAAAAAAAAAAAAAAAAAAAAAATTCCCCCTAAAATTTATTGACTAAACGTCATTTGTTTTAAAAATAAAACTTCCGGGAAAACTTTTCATTAAAAAGTAATCTTTCTCTCACAAAAAAATGCTATCCTACGCTAAAAAACTTTTATCTCAAAAAATCCTTATCAACATTCTCTTATCTCCCCCTTCGCTTATCGCACTGCACTTCCGTTATCCCTTTCGCTTATCATGCTCTACTTACGTTATCGTACTCTAAGACGATAACGCATGACCTTCATTTGACCTTCACCCGTGCAGGCGTGCAGGGGGGGCATAACTCTCATAATCACACTACTAACGTATTTCACTGTATTTTAAAAAATATGAAAAAAAAAAAAAACTCACTATAGGCACCAGGCTCACACACAAACTCCCTCAACAGAATAAGAATAATGATGAGTAGCCACCTCCAGCTGCACAGCTGCCCATTGAAACACTCCATCAAGGCTCAGTCATCTGATCATAAATATAAAAATAAAAGTGAAATTAATTATAAATAATTTGGAAATGATCCATCGCACATCATGAAATTATATTTAAGGCTGTTCTCAACTGTTCTGCTCAACAAGCGCCAAACATTTTGACCCATTTACAAATTTATTTTTTAACGGAAAGCCAATATTTTTTGAAAAATCCATTGCATTTGCAGAAAAAAAATATAAAAAAGATAAAAACAATTCAATTTCATACTTTCTGAACAACAATGTCAATATCTGCTAGTTTCATGGATTTTCGAACAAAAATAAATTAAAACTTATGTCACAAAGTTGCCCTTTTGTATTTGAGAACAACCTTAATCAGGGATACAAACAACAAACATCCAAAAAAACTGTGATTGTGACAATGGTATTACACAAGTTGCTTGTTCTCTATTTCTCCTTAAAATGTGTACCTATATTTTTGAGACATATATATAGCCCTATTATTGCAGTTGGTTACCTATTTTATGGCTTGACACGACAGGTTCCACAAAACAGGTAACTATCATGTGTTACAATCTTGTGCTTTTGTCATTGTCTATGTTGCTTTTTAACAAAGATATCACCTTATTTATTCTACTTTTTAGTTGTTTTGTTCCTTTCTTCTTATATATGCAATATAAATATCCAAATGAGTCACATAGTTTCTGTATGAAAAAGGGAAAATAAATGTAAGATTGAGAAACGGAAATATAAATTGAATACTAAACGAGCATTAATATTTTTAAGCTATGAAATACTCATTTTTATTTAGTATTTCCTTAATTTATAGCGACAATTTACAAAGTATTATCACTTAATAGCCCAGTGGTTAGGGGGTTGAATTCGGAATTAATTAGGGGAAAGCAGGAAATTGTTTTAATCCCTTCTGTTTAGGTCTAGAATGAATATGCTATGTTTACCCCCTCGTACTTTTTAAGCTCTACAAATGTTGTAGAGCTTAAAATTCTGAATAAAGTGAGTACCATCATTAATATTTTTGTTCAACATTAAGGTCGCAATTCTATTTCAAAAATTTTCAAATCAAGATATTGAAGCCAGGAGAGACCAAGTTAACTTAACAATATCTCAAATTGCGGCCTTAATATTGAACAAAAAATATTAAATGTAGATACTCATTTTACTCAGAATTTTAGGCTCTATAACTTTTGTACTAACAATGTTTTTGATAGAGTTAGCTATTTTGAGATATTGTTCAGTTAACTTGGCCTCTCCTGGCTTCAAGCTCTTGATTAGCGATTAAGGCAAAATTTTGAAATAGAATTGCGACCTTAATGTTGAACAAAAATATTAATGATGATACTCACTTTATTCAGAATTGTAAGCTCTACAACATTTGTATTGACAATGTTTTTTATAGAGTTATCTGTTTTGAGATATTGTTAAGGAAACAAAAAAAAACAAAAAAAAAACGTATTTTTCGAAAATAAATATGTACATATTTTCTAACATTCACCCGAGTACGGGGAAGAAAACATAGTGCGTTCATTTTAGACCTAAGCTGAAGGAATTAAAACAATTTTCAGTTTTCTCCTAATTAATTCTGAGGTCATCCCCCTGATGAAGGGTCTAAAACTTTGAAGTAGAATGTGACCTTAATATTCAACATAAGTATTGAGTGTAGGTACTCATTTTATTCCGAATTTTAAGTTCTACAACATTTGTATTGACAATATTTTTGACAGATTTAGCTGTTTTGAGATATTGTAATGGTATGCAAAAAAACGTGTTTTTTTTACTATAATTCTATACATATTTCCTAACGCTCACCTAGTACGAGGAGGAAAACATAGCATATTCATTCTAGACCTAAACAGAAGGGTTTAAAACAATTTCCAGTTTTCCCCTAATTAAATCCAAATTCGGCCTTTTTTTTTGCTCCCCTACCAGTGGGCTATAAGGCTGTTTGTAAAAAATATTTTTGTTCGTTCAACTTTGCGAAACTTTATAATGCGTTCGCGGACTTATTCAATTCCTACTATTAGTTCACACTCTCCCTCTATTTATTTATTTATTTATTTATATATTTATATATCTTGTTCAAGTTTTCAATCGTTCATAAAATACTTATTATTTATCCTATCAAGTTGAAATACACTTTTTTAAACTTGTACTGGATGACAATGGGTGTTAATACAGTTTTTTCAAATATTAATTCATTCATTAAATTTTATTTAATTAATTTTAGTTTTACATGAGAGACAAAATGGCGGCCATTGGTTATTGAAGCATTTAATGCATCTTCATATCTATAAGGGGGTTACTGTAGGGGGAACCTGTTCTGTCGCCCAATACCGCCAAGTTTGTCGCCAACATGGCGATATACCGCCCAATTGGGCGACCCAAATGAGTCACCAAAAGGGACGCCAACTTGACGATATCTGTCCTATTTCGCCAAATTCCCATAGACTTCCATTGTAAACCTACTTGCTTATAGAAAATCAACCCATTGAGATATTTTAATGCAACAAAAACTAATATCAGCTTAAGGGATTCTATTCAATTTTTCTTTGATGACCTAAGTAGGAATTGACTTTAAAAACAAAATTTTATATTACTTGTTTTTAAATGTAAAGCATGACATTAGCAGGTAACATTATTGGTAATAGGTAATATTATTGAAGTAAAATTTAAATAAGAATTTAAATAATTGTAACTTTACGGTATAAAAATGTTTTTCTGCTTATGTTCTAACGAATGGAGACTCTAATCGTTCATTATGTTGACATATATTTTCATGATAGTTTTTATTTGTGTGACACTGGCTGACCAGCCGGGCGTCGCCCATGATGTGATGATAATAACCTAAAATTTGTATTAGTTTATATCTTTAATTCTCGATTTTTTAAAAATTTATACTTTTAAATAAAAATATTTCCAAACGAACCTCGTATCGGAGGCCCCGCAATATTTATACCGAATACGACATTTTAAAGTAAAATGTGAGCTCTTGATGGATGTTATATAGTTTTCCGTATTTCAACAAAAAATAGCGGATTCGGAATTTTATAGGACATACATTTTTTTTTTCTCATCAGACAATTATTCGAAAAAAAATTGCTCTTATTATCCAAACACTTTGAAATTTTTATGAATCATATATATAATGGTTTCAAAGCCTGTACACAAGATTAATAAAAAACTACTGATATTTACTGGTAAGACTTTTTTTTTTTCTCTATTGTCCAAACTGTTTGAAACTGTGATCAGTTATAAACACATACTATGGTTTTGAAGCATGTGTAAAAAAATTCGCGAAAATATATTTATATTAGTTGTGAGAGTGTTACCTGTCTTGTAAATAAATAACGTAACTATTAACGTAGTTATCAAGGTCTTCTTTATATTAAATTTTAAATCATCTAAAATCCCATAAATACTGTAAAATCTGTGTAAATGGAACCTGTCTATAAGAAAATCATGTCTGACATAGGAGCATTTCATGGTCCCGTTGAAATAAATACCATACATTAAGGGGTAGGGTTCTCCTCTGACCATCGAAACGTCACTCCTGGAAGCTTTGTAATTTTGTGCTTATTAAAGTCACTCCTGGAAGATTTGTAATTTTGTGCTTATTAAAGTCACTCCTGGAAGATTTGTAATTTTGTGCTTATTAAACTCCCACCCTAAGGCTTGTCTTGCCATCCTTACCCAGTTTTCCAGAAAATCTTTTGTGCTGGACCCTTCTGCAGTTTATTCACAAAAGGATAGGCAACAATGGGTCAGGAGACAAGGAGCTCAGCTGTACCTGACAGAAAGGTTCCTCTTTTGCAGGACATCAGTCCCTTTCCTTTTAGGCTACGTACAGACGCGTATTTTGCCTACTACTCTATTTTTCTTGGAAAATCTTTTATTCTGAACCCATCTGCGGTTTATTCACAAAAGAATGGGGGGGATCAACAATGGGTCAGGAGATAAGGAGCCCCACTCTACTTGAAGGAAAGGTTTCCTCTTTTGCAGGACATCAGTCCCTTTCCTGCTAAAGTCGTTACAAATCAAAGACACCGCGTGGCCACAAAAAACGAAGTCGACACTGATAGTAGTTAGAAGGATGGTGCATGCGCAGCCTTAAAGTCATTAAAGATCAAAAACACTGCATGGCCACAAGAAAAGACGCCGACACTGATAACAGTTAGAAGGATGGTGCGTGCGCAGACCTTTCCGTCAAGTAGAGTTGAGCTCCTGACACATAGTTGATTCCCTTCATTCTTTTGTGAATAAACTACAGAAGGGTCCAGAACAAAAGATTTCCAGGAAAACTGGAGAAGGATGGCAAAACAAGCGCTTGCACGGAGCCTAAAAGCTCCATACTGTCTACCGGTCGGGAGCATCAGTAATCCCTCCCGGAGAAAAGTGCCTAAATAACAGTGCCTAAAACTGCAGTTACCTGCTAAGATGGAAACTCGTCAAAAAGGAATTGTATTCGATCCCTTGCGATTCCATTTTTACACGTTTTACTGTAAATTAATTTCTTGGAATGTTACATTATTAGTTTTATTTGGTTGGTGACACTGTTGTAGCAATCCTAAACAACATCTAACATTTTTGTGGAAATCCATATTTAAACCCTATTATAACTTTACATTAGACACTAGAACTGGAGCAGAAGCTAATATATTACCTTTATGTGTATTTAATAACTTTAAATTATAGGAATGTTCTAATTTAAATGAAACTAAAATTGCCCTAGTATCTTATGGTAACTACAAACTATAGCCGGAAGGCGAGGTAAATTTATTATGTTCAACAGATAAGTGTAAAATGTTAAGTTACATTTTATTATTGTTGATGTTGATTCTAGACCTATTTTAGGATTAAATACTTATAAATTGTTAAATCTAATGCACAGAATGGATAATATTGACATTTCTTGTAAAGATGAAATTTTGACTAAGTAGGACGAAATGTTTAAAGGTCTTGGCAAGTTTTCAGGTAACCTTTATCCTATAGAGTTAAAAGAAAATGTCACGCCTGTTATGGACCCCCCTAGACGAGTTCCCCTAGCTATAATGAATGAGCTAAAAGATACGTTAGCTGATTTAGAAACAATAGGTATTATATCACGGGTAAACAAACCTACTGATTAGGTAAATAGCTTAATTGTAGTAGAAAAACATAATGGGAAGTTACGTGTTTGCTTAGATCCGAGGAATTCGAGAAACAAGAGCAAATCAAGTGAGCAAATCATGAGTCGATTGAAAGGAAACGAGTATTTTACATAGCCTAAAGAACATAGACAATCCATCGAATTCACGGCTGAAATTCCAGAATTATTAAAACACATTCGGTCTGTCAAGCCCTATCTTGGTGGAAAACACCCGAAAACCCAATTTCAGCGGTTGACTCGTAGGTTTACCATTGTGTTTTGCCGCACCCAAAGGTATGAAAACAGGAAGGACTGAGCGCAGGAAAACACAATGGTAAACCTACGAGTCAACCGTTAAATTCAGGTTTTCAGGTGTTTTCCACCCGGATATAACCGATTGTGTTTTAAGAGGCTACTTCAGTCAGGCGAAAAGATGCGTTCGCTAATGCCGAATCCTATGGAATGCTAATCCCATGGAAGAAATTTATAAAGATATCTCGGTTACATTTCAATATTTTTAAATGATTTCTTTTACATTGGATAGCTGAGATCGATCTGTATGCAGGCCGTTTTTTTATTTTTTCAATTATCATTGCAGATATTTTTTATGAGGATGTTTTCACTTTCGAAACCGGTTTCGAAAATGAATGTGTCCCCATAAAAAATATCTGTAAACAAAATCGAAAAAGTAAAAAACAACCTTTGTACAGATCGATCTCAGCTGTCTAATGCATCATTTAAAAAATCATTTAAAAAATCATTTAAAAATATTGAAATGCAACCGAGATATCTTTATAAATTTCTTCCATAGGATTAGCATTAGCGAATGGGTCTTTTCATTGGACTGAAGTAGCCTCTTAATAGGTGAATCGAGTTTTAACTCAATCTGGAATTGCAGCCGTGAACTCGATGAGGTGATTGTCTGTGCTGCCGCCTACCGGTCTTATATCCTTTAGGCTCGTTATGTTTTCACCCGCTACTCATTAATGAAATTAATCTACTTACCCCAGTCGATATCCAGATTTTCAAAATACTTATTGACATCGTAATCCTTCCTTTTCAGGCCAGTTCTTAGATTGTAACCTAAAACAAAACAAGTAATATAAAAATTTTGATTTTTAAAGTCAATTCCTACTGAGGCCATCCAAGAAAAATTTAATACAATCCCTTAAGCTAATATTAGATTTTGTTGCATTCAAATATCTCAATGGGTTGATTTTCTAGAAGCAAGTAGGTTTACAAGGGAACTCTATGGGAATTGGGCGAAATAGTAGAGATATCGCCCAGTTGGCGTCCCTTTTGGCGACTCATTTTGGGTCGCCCAATGGGGCGATCTATCGCCAAGTGGGCGACAAACTGGGCGGTATTGGGTGACAGAACAGGGTCCACCCTAGGGTAACCCCTTATTGAAAGTACTTTCATTGATCTTGAATAACCAATGGCCGCCATTTTATTTCCCATACAAAACTAAAATGAATTAATTAAAATTGAATAAATGAATTAATATTTGAAAAAACTGTCCATTTGAAAAAACTGTCCATCCATTGTCATCCAGTACAAGTTCAAAAAAATTTATTTCAACTTGATAGGATGAATAATGAGTATTTTATGAACGATTGAAAATTTGAACAAGATATATAAATATATAAATAAATATAGGGAGAGTGTGAACTAATAGTAAGAATTGAAAAATGCAACTATAATGCATAGTCTACTATATACATAAAATGAAAATTTTGATAACTTGAGTTCTGCTAAATGAATTTTGATGGGATAATTTTTGAGGGGAGATTTTAGAACATTGCATATTCACTGTAAAAAAATCCCTGCCGGCCCAGCCTACAGGCGGAGGTAGATTTCGAAGTTAAGAATACTACTTTCACCAACAAAAACTAAATCATGATTAGAGATAAACCCACTTTAATAATTTTATCTTACCACTTTTGACGAGTTTTTATCTCATTTTTATATAATAGCTGGTTTTAGCAGAATCATCTTAAGGCGGTATTTAAAAAAAATACATTTCCATGCTGAACAACTTGAAATTTTCATTTTTAATAGAAAATTATGAAACTCGCTGACATGATTTTTGAAGAGATTTATAAGCGACCTGTGTTTTTATTTTTCGTTCAATTAATTAAAACTTGATTTATAAACAATTATTTTCTCAGTAGAACAATTGTTTCTAACACAATCGCTTCAGTAAATTCTGTTCAAAATCACCCCTTTGACATCATTTTTTGAAATATATTCTGCCTCTATCAAAAAATCGATCATTACGGTACATTATATAGTTTTTGAATAACAGATTCTACCAGAATACACCCTTAATAAGATGATTTTTTTCTTCAACCGCTATGTATTTTTAATTTATTTTTGGTGTAAGAATTGGTCCTATTAAAACTTGCCTGTATAAATGTTATAGGCAATATTAAGAAGATATATGATAAATTCATGAAGATTTTATATCTTGTAAATTGAGGGAGATATGGATTTTTTTCTTCTTCAACCCCTCTTTTTGTTTTCGTTTTTAATTTTTTTTTTTTTTTTTTTTTTTTTTTTTTGCGGTACGAATTAGTCATATCAAAAACTTGTGAATATAAAAGTTGTAGATAATATTAAGGAGATTTATAATAAAATAAATTGGATTTGATATCTTGAGAATTGACGAAGTTATGAATTTTTTTCTCCCAAAAACCCTATTTTTGCGCCCCTTGAGCCCATTTTTAATTTTATGAAAATTCTGTGATACATAAAATTTTGGCCCTATATTTAGAAGTAATAAAAACTTTAAACAGATTTGATATGTACAAAAATTAAGAAGTTGTAGGGTTTTTTCGGTTTTCCCAAAACCCCTCCCTATTTCCATCCCCTTGGTCCGATTTTGCCCATTCAGGGACTAGACCGAGATTTTATGCCCCTTGATTTTATGTATCAGTTTGGAAGAGATTTGTGCAGAATTGTGGAAGTTATCGTGTCCAGAAGAAAGTGATATATATATATATATATATATATATATATAGAGAGAGAGAGAGAGAGAGAGAGAGAGAGAGAGAGAGATAGATAGAAGATATATATATATATATTATATAAAGTTTTTTTACTGAGGGTGGTTTTGGGTTCTAGGGGTCATGATCGGTGTAGATCTGCAAAAATGTTTCAGAAATTCCAACATAGGAACGATCTCAATAGGTATTAGTATACAGGTATAGTATTTCATACAAAATCTACCTAAAAATGTTCATAAAATGGGTACCACCCTTGCTGACTCCATTATATTGAGTCATTTAATCGATATAACTGAAGTTACATTAAACTAATGTGTAATATTACACCATCATTATATGAGTAGTCCAAAAATTGTTGCCACCCATTTTATGGTGTAGCGTTACATACATCGTCGTACCTTGCTCAGTTATAGGATTAGGGACTGAAATTCTGTATTCAGGCATATTCCTCCCCACTTAATCGGGTCACGGATAATCGAATATCCCGCTTATTCGAATAGAATCCTCCGGAACCAAATTTATTCCTATTGGTTGTATGCTATTTTTCCCCGCTTAAACCAAATATCTTTTACGAACGTCCCCGCTTAATCGAAAATCAACTGTGTGACCGATGTTTGAAAATAGGCGCGGAAAGCACGTTTCAGCTAGAATTGCCTTTCACCTTTTGTCATTTTTAGTTCCTTTACACTGAAAACAAATTTTCAGTTCTTCCTACAATGATTTCGGCCGGTGACTCCTTTAAGATTCCACTTAAACCACTTTAAACGATTTTTTAAGGCAGTATAAGTAACGTAAATTAGAAGTATCAAATTTTTGACCAAATTCAAACGAGCTGCATTGTGATGTAAACCATATAAATGTATGTACTGACATTAAATTAATATGTATTTACTTTATATTAGCATTTGTATTTATTTTAGTTTAAGTTATTCTATTATGCTGTTAATAAAATATACCGTAGATGGTTCTTTTACCTTTTTATTACGCATTAAATATTACAGTTATGATTCCCCGTTTAATCAAATACCTCGCTTAATCGAATATTATTTATGGAACCGTCAATATTCGTTTAAACGGGAATGACTGTATATTCCTTTTTTAAAAGTTATACTAGACGTATTTTGACGAGACTTTCATTGTTAGCCAGATAGTTTTTCAGGGATGGTTTTAGTATATTGCATATCGTTCTATAGTTCTTGACCAAATCCTACTGTAAATGATTAACTAAAAGTGTTGGTGGCCCAAATATTCTCTGGCACATTATCTATATGACTAGCAAAAGCCATGCTTTGTTTGGATTCGCAAAGCATTATTTAATAAGATAAATATTTGAAAGTAACACTATTTTTTATATTATTCTTGCATCTTTATTAAGCAAAAACGTTATTTTATGTTTTGACGCATTTTAATTTTAGAAATGCAAATTCAGCCAAATAACTAAGAATTTCTTCGGAGTTTTTTATTTATGATATAAGACTAGTATAAATAAAAATATTTGCAAAGCAAAATTTTACAAAATATTTATATAACGAATTTAACAATTAATTTTATTTGTTTACAATTCTTTTGTTGCCACTTTACAAAAAAAAAAAAAAAATCATAATATAATTCTTTTAAAATGCGTAAGTATCGTCTGCGTAAATGGTTTACCATAATAAGAATAAATTGTGTACTTGAATTCTTAAGACTATTATAATTTTATATTATATTATTATAATTTTCACAAATTTAAATTCATTAAAAATATAATATAATTTTCATTAAACAAATGCGTCTCTCCATTCTAAAAAAAAGTAACTAACGCTGTCACCGCTGCCGCCGGTTTTGAATTTTTTGTGACCGGTGGTCTTTCTTCGTTAATATTAAGAAAACTATCGCATAAAAAAATATGAAAATCGGTGGTATTATAGAGAAATGTTTGATAAACACGCTGATGCAGACAGTTTGAAAATCGAACAATTATTTTAAGAGATATTTAATGCTAAAGTTGGACAAAATCGTTCCATTAAAAAAAATTTTATAGCAGCAAAAACTGTTCATGGGAATTTAATCATTCTTAGATCATTTTATTTGTTAGAAGTTCCCGGTGTGCAGACTGCATTTATTTTTTTTATTTGACTCATTTTTTGAGGTTTTATATCTACTTTAAATTCAAATTTTCAGCATTTCGAGAGATATTTTTTACAACTTTTAGAAAGTGGTATTAATTTAAACTGTTGCCAACTGTATAAACAGCACAAACAATGTTTGCTTCAAATAAAAAGAAATATTTACACGTGAGTATTATAGACATAAAAAAAACTTTATATTAGAACTAAATAATTAGGTATAAAAAGCAGGATCTTATTGAAAATTACGTATTAAAAACTATATTTATACGTGAATTTTAAAAGAGAAAGGATATTGTAAAATAATAAATTCATTAATATGCATTAGAAGTCTTAAATAGGAGAAATTACCTCACATTTACGTCACATTAAACTTATTACGTAAAATGAACAAAAAATAATATTGCAAAACAGTTTAAATTTAAAAATTGCGCGAGACATTTATTTGACATTTTGAGATGATCTTTTCAACTATTTCAGCGCAATTAATATTTCATTTCTAACAAAAGTATTTTCACGTGAATATTAAAAATAGAGAGAAAAGTTTGGTGAAAATTGCGTCAGATTAAAAACGATACATTTAAAATGTCTTATTTAAAAGAACTTTCTTTTCGCTTTGTTAAAAAATACCGACAGACAAAGACTCTGTTTAGTTAATTCATTTTATATTAGCTTATTAGCTTATTTTGAAATGTTTAACTGATTTTATTGAATCAAAGACTAAAACAGCCATTGTATCTTTTAACACCAGCTGATTTGGCCTTAAAATTCTGCAATCAAAGAGAAATGAATAGAAACCCGTCTATAGGTAGATTGCCACTGTTTTTTAAATTATAAATCAGTCTTCCGAAATCTTTTTAAAGACGATCAAATTAGCGTGATTTTAGAGTCTGCGGTGTTTGAACGGGGGCTGGCGAGCGTAGCTTGTAGGGGGCAGAACCCCCTAGTATTTTAAAAGTTTCATAAAAGAAATCGTAACTCCATGATTTATTTTTTCTTCTGAAAATAGACGTGTTTCATATTTTATTTGCAAAAATGCGTCCATAATGGAAAAACATGTAAAATAAATTAATTAAAACAATAAATTTTTTAAGGTTATTCTGTAAAAAAATAATAGTGTGCAAATCTGCTGATCCTAATTTTTTTTTTACGTTTCATTTCAAATCAAAATAGCTGAATAGTGTTTTTTTTTTTTTTTTGTAAAGTGTACGACAAAATGTAATTTGTGTACCCTAGTAGAGGATTTGCTTCGCTCACCCTAATAAAGGACAAGCGTGTCCGTGCGTAACGCTGACAACAACAGACGATTAAATTTAACTTTTATTATAATTTTTTTTAACTGCTAAATACCGCACATTGTAAATTTTTACAAATTTGAATAGCGAAAAAAATGTACTTTCAAATGCAATTTGTTTGAAAACTATATCGCGATTTTTTAAAAAGCTGTATCGCAATTTAGTCCATTTTTATTGCTTTTGAATAAATGTTTAAGTATTTTTTTCCAATCTATTTCTGTCGTCTGCAGACGATTACGAAAGATATATCCGTTTGCACTTAAATTCATATCATATGATTCCAGCTTATATTCCATAACGAAATTGAAACACTCATCCATCCATAAATAAAACAATGAAATATAAACAAGTAATATAAAAATTTTGTTTTGAAAGTCAATTCCTACTTAGGTCATCAAAGAAAAATTTAATAGAATCCCTTAAGCTAACATTAGTTTTTGTTGCATTAAAATATCTCAATGGGTTGATTTTCTAGAAGCAAGTAGGTTTAAAATGGAAGTCTACGAGAATTTTGCGCAATATGAGAGATATCGCCAAGTTGGCGACTCATTTTGGCCGCCAAATTAGGCAATCTATCACCAAGTGGGCGACAAACTGGGCAGTATTGGGTGACAGAACAGGATCCCCACTAGAGTAACCCACCTTATATAGGAAGATGCATTAAATGCTGTTCAATAACCAATGGCCGCCATTTTGTCTCCCCTATAAAACTAAAATTAATTAATTAAAATTAATGAATGAATTAATAGTTGAAAAATCTGTATTAACATCAAGTGTCATCCAGTACAAGTTTAAAAAAAAAAATTCAACTTGATAGGATGAATAGCAAGTATTTTATGAACGATTGAAAATTTGAACAAGATACATAAATAAATAAATAAATATAGGGAGGGTGTGAACTAATAGTAGGAATGAATAAAACACAAATTTAATACATTTAATCCAATTTTGAGCTTAACCCACTGAAATGAACAGAATCAAAAAGGTTGATTATAAATATCAATCTTTGGTGATTTCTTAGGCTGTTCACACTGGACGTGAGGCTGATATGAGAATATTGCTTTTGATATGTTTCAAAACTTTATTTGAACGCATTCTTATTTATTTTTCATATAAATATGATTTTTAGAATTATGAGTGGAGATTCTAAAAAATATGTTAAATGTAATAATTCTGCATGAAAAACCCATTTATCTGAAATAAGGGGGGTGGACTAACCCCCCTTTATACTTAACCAATGAACCCTTAAAACTAATCAAGGAAGCTCCTGAACATAATAAACCGGTATACCAAATTTGGAGCAAATCGAATAATTGTGCATGAAAAACCCATTTATCCAAATTAAGGGGGGTGGACTAGCCCCCCTTTTCCCCTTTATCCTTAATCAATGAACCCCCAAAACTAATCAGGAAAGCGCCTTATCAGAATGAAACTATAAAAAAAAATTGAAGCAAATGGGATGTTTCTATCAAGAGTTATCGCGTTATGTACATACAGAACCGGCGGACATATAAGCTCTCATGCTTTGATAGCCTGTGAGCTAAAAATCTATTTGAGTAATCAATTAAAAAAACGTAAACACACATGTGCCAGGCTTTCTCACTGCAATATTTGAGGTTATTTGCTGACACGATTTTCATTCATTTTTTAATCATTTTTGTATCTTTTCATCCAACAACGCGTTCCAACGATATATAATAGTCCAATCAAATGATCCCGTTTTGGGGGCAGTTTGACACAATAAATGCTACTGACAAGGGCATATTCAGAAAAATCTGAAAAAATTACAGAGTGTTCTTCTCATGTGGATATATATGTTTATGAAAAATTTTTTGGCAGAACCTCGATAGAACATTCGTAATAAAATAATGAAAATTTCGTTTATTTGGCGATTTATCATCGGTTGGCGATGAAATGAAATTTCGAAAAATGCTTTTTTATGTCGAATACTCCTTAAGATAAAAATGTTTCACATTGAACTTGTTAAAATAAATTTAATGTAAATAACATTAGTTTTGTCAGTTTTAGTTTGATTTAACTATAGTTTTGTCTTGTGTGTATATATATATATATATATATATATAAAATGAAAGTTAAATATCAAATTTTATGGATTAAAACAAAATTAAAATTGTTTCAATATCTCAAAATTAAGTCCAATTGAGCACTGTCGGTTCAATTTTGTTGCTATGGAAACGACGAATTCTCTTATATTGAAATGAATAACTGGTAAATAAATCTTGCCTTTATTTTGGAATACGCTTAAATATATGAAAGTATTTTTTATATATGAAATTGTTTTTAAAGTAATAAAATTAAATAATAAGCAACCTAAATATGTAATATGAAAAAATTTATTTATTAAACTCTCTCATTGTTTATTTTTCAATTCATTAAATACTTTTTACACGCATACAAAAAAACAATTAACAAATAAATTTCAGGTGCATTAAAATCGTTTGCTTTTGGCGAGGAAAAGTACTGCTCGCCCAATCACGTGACGCTTTCGTCTTTTCGCGCCCAATACTCGAAAGAATTTTTATTTTTTTACACACTTTCTACTGCAATTCCGCCGCTCAATTTGACTGATCCTTTATTACATACATAAGTAGTTTAAATGGTATTTTTTTTCAAAATGTTCTGAGTATGCCCGGTAAGGAGAGCTTCCTTGTGAGATAAAAATTGGTACAGTTATTCACTGATAGCTACTCATGACTAGGTAAAAAGTCCTGACGGATAGTAAGAGAGCGGTAGAAGGGAGGGGGAACCATTTTTTTAGTTTTTTGAAAATATCTCAGAAACTGTGGATTTTCATGAAAAAATGACTCTAGCACACATCAAAGAGCCAAAAATTCTCCACAAAGGACAGGTATCCGCAGTGAAACTTCGGTTATCCATCCATCACGGGATCGGAGCCTTGCGGATTTTCCTCAAAAAAATCACTTTCTTTTCCAGTTTATTGACTCAAGTTTATTAGAATTATTTGAATAGTGTCAAAAAAAAAAAAAAAATGATGACTTCTGATTACCGACATGCTAAATCGACTGACGAGTGGTGAACAATCTTGCAGGAGCCAATGTTTACGATCAGCGGGAAGAGAAAGTAAACAATAGCACTTGATTTTTGTATTGCTGATAGCGTTTCCGCAGCTTATTTTCTATCTGGGAATTCAATTATAACCCAGGGCCGAAACTAGCCTTTTTTGCACCCGGGGCAAACATGGATTTTGGAGCACCCCCCCCCCCCCCCCTCTTCCACAGAGTATATTTACAAAGAGAATTTTAAAATTTTCTAATAGCCGGCTTATTTTAAAATTAAAAATATGTAATATTGAACTACGTAATCTACAATGGCGGATCCAAGGGGGAAGTCACGGGGGTCACGACTCCCCTCTGAACACCAACGAAAATATTCTAAAAATCATTTTTTAAATGAAATATACAGTAGAGTTCCGCTCAACCGAGTTTTCTCTTTAACCGAGTTATTTTCTTCTGATGGATTGATGGCTTCTATTATTATGAAACATTCATTATAAATGAAGTGTTAGATGAAAATGAAAAAAAAATGGTCTTCCCCCCCCCCCCCCCATTCTTACCCGAAAATTCTAACTTTTTACGGCTGCTCTTTCATCTTCATCTAACACTTCATTTATAGTGAATGTTTCATAATAATGGAAGCCACCAGTCCATCAGAAGAAAAGGATCCCTTCCAAAGGTATAATCCTTCATTGGGCGCCCCTTCATTCTGGCGCCCGGGGCACATGCCCCCTCTGCCCCCCCCCCCCCCCCCCCAGTTTCGGCGCTGCAGTATGGAGACGTGTTCATAGCAAGTGCCTTTATTTTTTTTTTTTTAAATCTGCAACCGAAATAGAAAAAGTAAAAAACAGCTCTGTTATAGTAGCCCTATTAGTTAAAAATTTTCAAATTGAAACGAGAAATTCGAAAACAACCTGCCCATTGGTTTAACATTACATTTTCAAGTGAGAGAGGACCCTTAAGAAAAGAATCGAGAGGGTGGTTTAATCATTTTTAATTTTTAAAAGCACCAACAAAAAAGCATAGATTAATACTGAAGAAAAATGATGACACCAGGGATGGCGAACATTTTTGAGTATGCGTGCCAAAAATTTGAACATTTTTATATACCAACATTCTAACGTGCCAGAAACATTTTAGCTTGTATAAATTATAATTAATTTTTATATAATTTTTACTTAAATATTTTTACACTTATACTAAATTTGAATCCTAACTTCTTTACTATGTTGTATTGACTCGTTGCATCGAATTCCGCATTAATAAATGAGTTTTTCTTTTATTGTATACTTCCGAATCAGATGACTTTATTTCTTCACGTAGAAGCAAGTTCAATAGATACATAATTATTTACACTAACAATTATAATTCAATTTTCAAAATTAAAACCTAAATATACTACAGTCGAACCTCTATTTAACGAAGTCGCTAAATCCCGGAAAAAAGAAAATATGGGGAATATATGGAAAATTCGTTAAATAGAGATTCACCTTTTAAAATACTTTAAACTACATAAAACAGATTTTAAATTCATAAACACTAAATATTTTTACTAAAAGTAATTAATCACATTTTTTAAAATTAATTATATCGATTTGTTTTATTTATTTTACCCACCAATATCCATCCTCAATTCATTTTTTCTGTGTTTAAATCTTTGAAATCGGCAAGGAAAACAAAACATTGTCCGAGAATATACTGTATTTTCTGTTTAAAATAAATAGTTTTGCATTAAAATTAACGAATTTTAATGACATTATTCCATTTATTATTATTATAACAAATAATTTTAAACCATACATTAACATATGCGCCCTTAAATTTAAATTCTGAAAAACTCTGTTAATTTTGCCCGAGTTCTTTATTTAAAAAAGTGCTTTCGCTTATAATACATCTTGCATCTTTGCAATACGCCAAAAACCCCTTCATGCATATTTTCTTCTAACTATAATCCTCGTCGATTGTTTCAAATGATTTTAGCATTTCATCATACGAAGTTTTGTTAATTCCTGCATAATGATCATTTCCATCATCATCATCATATTCGTCTTCATTGCAATTCATTGCTGTATTGTTTTTATTTTTCATATTGTCGGAAATATCCAATTCGGATTGTGTTCCCGAGGTCTCAATTTCAGAATTAAGTGAAATACAATCATCAATCAGCACATCATGTTTAATTTTTTCTTTTTTTCTCACTGTATCCACATTTTTTTAAAGTTACTCTAAGGGATTATCGCCTTCGTCCTCTGTACTTACCAAATTCTCACTGCTGACAAAGAAGGCGCCTGGTAAAACCTGTTCAAGACCATTGAACATCATAAAATGTGTTTAAAGAAAGAATAAGTTTGAAATGTCCAGAAATATTTTGAAAAATGGGGAAAAAAATTTTTTTGATCACAAGAAAAAGTTCGTTAAATAGAGAATGAACTTCGCTATTCGGAGGTTATTTTACGAAGAAATTCGCAAAATGTTCTTGGTTCCAAGGAAAAGTTCGCAAAATAGAGGTTCGTTAAATAGAGGTCCGACTGTAAAACCTAACTTAAGGACTTAAACCTAAATAAAATAAAATCTAATCTCAAGTAGAAGAATGACAATTAGGTATATTACTATGGAAACTATCTCTTAAAGTTCAGTTTTCAAAAATGAAACCTTTGAAATTGGATAGAGAAGCAAAAATTATTTGAAAAACACTCTATGTTGAATGGTTTGGGGAGAAAATGATGCTACAGGCTGCTTTCGTTGAGATTTATAATACCTTAATTCATCCAAAAGTAACAGATTATTTTAAAGTAAATTATATACCTGTTACATAAAACTATTTTCGTAAAAAAACATGAAATGGATTGTTCTCCATAAACTAAATATAATCTATAAGTTTTTACGCGTGCCACAGAATTTTTCTTACGTGCCAAGTTTGGCACAGTCATAGGTTCGCCATCCCTGTTTTTTGGTAGATAAAAGGGCATGACAAAAAATGAAATAGTATACATACGCAGCAGAGCATGGTGGCTCCTCCATGTGGGCTGAGGAGACTGCCGAGGAGACTGCTGAGGAGACTGCCGAGGAGACTGCCGAGGAGAGGGGGTTGGGGGTGGGCGAGGACTGGGTTGAGGACCACTTGAGGAGGATGAAGAGCTGGCAGAGCTTGGCATCAGGGGAATGGCTGGATGTCTCCTCCTGGACAGAGGACCTGGTAAAAGATATTAATATGAGAAATGTAATTAACCCGTAACCAGGGCTTAATTTCTAACTAACAAGTAATATAAAAATTTTGTTTTTAAAGTTAATTCCTACTTAGGTAATCCAAGAAAAATTTAATAGAATCCCTTAAGAGCCCTGATCAGTAAGAAAAGATTTCGCTTTTCTACGAGACAGCAGCTTGATGTCAACCCCCCCAACTACTGTCAAGCTGTCAAGTAGGCGGGTACTGTTTAATTACCGTGAAGTCCACCCGGGTTAGTAGATAAATTTTATGACCCCAATGGTGATTTGGACAGTATAGGAAAAATATTTCTGAATTCTTTTCCAGTTTCTGAAAGAAGACATGGAATGATTTTTTTTCCTGACTAGTTATATTTGATTATAATTTAAAAGTTTGCGCATTTACACTGACTCCAAAGAAAAGCATGAGAACTTACACAGCATTCAAAAAATTTTCTGTAGATATATGTAGATTTGCAAAATGAGTTATGGTAAAACCTATATTGATTTTCATTTTAATGATTTAATAAATATTTGATGCAAGTAATTATATCATGTATGAATGATTGCATTTTTTTTTTTTTTAATTTTTTACAATAATTTTCACTTACGATCGAAGACATTTATATCATAAAATATCAATTAATATAGGAGAGTCAAAACAACAACAGGATAAAGAAGGGAGATATTACTTGAGGAGGATGAAGAGCTGGCAGAGCTTGGCATCAGGGGAATGGCTGGATGTCTCCTCCTGGACAGAGGACCTGGTAAAAGATATTAATATGAAGAATGTAGAAAAACTTTATATGAACAATACTATTAGTCGTCACATTCATATATAACTAACAAATCAATTGCGAAACTATCAATAATGTAACAACAAAACACTAATTAGTTCTAGGATAATAATTCCAAACATATTATGCAATTCTATTGAATAAAAAAAATCTAATAAAGCAGAACTATATATTTGACTATTTAAATCCATTTTTAGTTTAAATTTTTTAAGACATAGAAACAAAATCTTAGAATATTAATTATTTTAACTTTTTAAAATTTTCTTTCAACCCAGTTATAAAATGCCTTTAAAAACATTACAAAATTGAAAACTAATTTAAAAAAAAATCTTTTGATATTTCTAAAGCATTAGCATTTATTATTTTTTTTTAATCATTTTATTTAGATCCTGTTACCCCCCCCCCCCCCTCCTAAACAAAAAAACAAAAAAACAAAAAAAAAAAAATCCGAACTTGAGAAATAATTTTTCTTTAAACATTTTTGCTCCACGCAAAAAAATTTTCCCTTTTGTTAGATTATATAAAAAACACTTTTAAGTAATTTCTACACATCGCTGTCTTCAGCTTTTAAATGTCATTATATATATTTGGCTTATCAATGGAAATATTCGACGAGTAGATGGCTACTACCATATTTCATGGAAGAAACGCCGCACTCCTCAAATTGGCCGGAATAAAAATATCGTAATCGCCGCACCCGTTGTAAACGCCGCATCCGTTGGAACGCTACTTTTGTCGACAGCGTCACATTGACTTAACTTTAATCAAAGTTTTCTGAGTAGTGTAGGATCCTTCGTTTTTAATATCTTAAGATGCCTGAAGTTTTATTTTAAATATTTAAGTCCGATTTTAAATATTTTTATGAATTTTTAAATTAAGGAAACTCAATTGGTATTTTTAAAAAAATCGTAAACGCCGTACATGGCGTAAACTCCGCACTTGGAAAAAAATTAACTTTTAAACTGGTAAATGCCGCGGCGTTTTTTCCATAAAATACGGTAAATAAAAAGTAACTATTAGCCAGAAATTGCTACTTCTACCTTTGGAATTTAAAAGAAATTGGGCAATGTTGAGTAGCACAATTTATAATATTAATTTAAAGTAATTTCTTTCAACTTCTACAACTATTTTAAATTTATGAGAAAAGAAAATTTTAAATTCCAAAATATACACGAAATTGAATTCTACATTATGCTACATCTTAAAAATGAAAGTATACATATATAAGTTATTTTAAATAAATAAAAGTCAAACGCCAGACACAGATCTTTTCTTTTTTTTCTTTTCTTTCTGTCTTTCAATTAAAACGTATAATTATTGCATGTCATAATTCGGAAATGACTATGAAGACAATTGAGGTATATGTAATATTTGTTGAAATTATTTAATCTCGACATGTCAGTAGAATAAAAAGATGTAACATGAAAACTCATAGATGGTCACACTCCCTATTTTTTTTTTTTAAATACCTATTTCAAATTATATATTTTTCTTCAATCTTTAGAAGAAAAAAGCCTTGCATTCGTGAAAAAAAAATCGACTCCCGGTTTTCGACAGATTTATAAGTTTTACACCTAATTAATACACAGTAATAAACTAGTGTATATTATTGGCAAACTAAAAACCTCTTTATACGTATTTTCAAAGTAATATTAATAATAATTCTAAAACCATACAATTGGGTTAAACCTATATGATGAAATTTTAAGCATTTTCTTTTATAAGCAAAGATTTTATTAAAAAAATATTCGAATATGCTTTTCTCATGTGCTACTTTTTTTTTAATGGTTGTTATCCTGGCACTTTTATAAAATTTTGTTGACTAAAACCAGTCGATAAACAAGCTTTATTTTATTTATTTTTTTAGGTAGATTTCGTATGAAATACTACCTATTGGACACTAACCTATGTTGAAATTTCGGAAAACTTTTTGCAGATCTACAGCGATCATGACCCCTAGAACCCAAAACCAGCCCCCAGTAATATATATATACATATATATACACTATCTAGCCATTAATGACCGGCAACTTTTAATTTTAGACATTTTGCCGAATATTTGGAAATATACTTGACAGATTCTGCTGGAATTTCAGGATTAAAAAAAAACAGGTATGACCTCATATTTAGCAATGTCGATTTGTTAAGTGGGGTAATTAGGGGACCAACAAAAAATCGAAGAAAAAAATAATACTTGGGATCACCCTGTAAAATAAAATGCACGAAATTATCTATCGCTGCCGAATATAAATAAACAGACATTGTGCAATATATGTCTTCTTTTGTGTAAGAATAGCACGTATATTAATAGAGATATAGCGATTTATTTAAAAAAAATTTAAAAATTCTTGGATGTTTTTTGTTTATAACATGTAGGGTTTTCAACCAAATTTAACTCTGGTTTCAGAAAAATTGACAAATTATAGTAGAAACAATATAGTGCAAATGGAATATAAATATATTAAATATTTTAGAAAATGTGAGCAGTTGTATGAAATAATTTTTATCTGCACATACGCGAACTATAACAAGGATCATTTTACATAATTTAATAGTCAACATAATTTCTAACTAACAAGTAATATAAAAATTTTGTTTTTAAAGTTAATTCCTACTTAGGTAATCCAAGAAAAATTTAATAGAATCCCTTAAGAGCCTTGATCAGTAAGAAAAGATTTCGCTTTTCTAGGAGACAGCAGCTTGATGTCAACCCCCCAACTCCTGTCAAGCTGTCAAGTAGGCGGGTACTGTTTAATTACCGTGAAGTCCACTTGGGTTAGTAGATAAATTTTATGACCCCAATGGTGATTTGAACAGTATAGTAAAAATATTTCTGAATTCTTTTTCAGTTTCTGAAAGAAGACATGGAATGATTTTTTTTCCTGACTAGTTTTATTTGATTATGATTTAAAAGTTTGCGCATTTACGCTGACTCCAAAGAAAAGCATGAGAACTTACACAGCATTCAAAAAATTTTCTGTAGATATATGTAGATTTGCAAAATGAGTTATGGTAAAACCTATATTGATTTTCATTTTATATGATTTAATAAATATTTGATGCAAGTAATTATATCATGTATGAATGATTGCATTTTTTTTTATTTAATTTTTTGCAATGATTTTCACTTACGATCGAAGACATTTATATCATAAAATATAAATTAATATAGGAGAGTCAAAACAATGACAGGATAAAGAAGGGAGATATTACTTGAGGAGGATGAAGAGCTGGCAGAGCTTGGCATCAGGGGAATGGCTGGATGTCTCCTCCTGGACAGAGGACCTGGTAAAAGATATTAATATGAGAAATGTAGAAAAACTTTATATGAACAATACTATTAGTCGTCACATTCATATATAACTAACAAATCAAAGGCGAAACTATCAATAATATAACAACAAAACACTAATTAGTTCTAGGATAATAATTCCAAACATATGCAATTCTATTGAATAAAAAAAATCTAATAAAGCAGAACTATATATTTGACTATTTAAATCCATTTTTAGTTTAAATTTTTTAAGACATAGAAACAAAATCTTAGAATATTAATTATTTTAACTTTTTAGAATTTTCTTTCAACCCAGTTATAAAATGCCTTTAAAAACATTACAAATTTGAAAACTAATTTAAAAAAAAATCTTTTGATATTTCTAAAGCATTAGCATTTATTATTTTTTTTAATCATTTTATTTACATTCTGTTACACCCCCCCTCCCCCCTCCTAAACAAAAACAAAAACAAAAAAAAAACTAATTAAACGAAAACCCGTTTTTTTTTTTTTTTTTTCAGATTCTGCTAGTAGGAGATTAAACTTTGATATATGCCGAATTATAGAAAAAAAAAAAAAAAAAATCCGAACTTGAGAAATAATTTTTCTTTAAACATTTTTGCTCCACGCAAAAAAAATTTCCCTTTTGTTAGATTATATAAAAAACACTTTTAAGTAATTTCTACACATCGCTGTCTTCAGCTTTTAAATGTTATTATATATATTTGGCTTATCAATGGAAATATTCGACGAGTAGATGGCTACAACCATATTTCATGGAAGAAGTCCGATTTTAAATATTTTTATGAATTTTTAAATTAAGGAAACTCAATTGGTATTTTAAAAAAAATCGTAAATGCCGTACATGGCGTAAACTCCGCACTTGGAAAAAAATTAACTTTTAAACTGGTAAATGCCGCGGCGTTTTTTCCATAAAATACGGTAAATAAAGAGTAACTATTAGCCAGAAATTGCTACTTCTACCTTTGGAATTTAAAAGAAATTGGGCAATGTTGAGTAGCACAATTTATAATATTAATTTAAAGTAATTTCTTTCAACTTCTACAACTATTTTAAATTTATGAGAAAAGAAAATTTTAAATTCCAAAATATACACGAAATTGAATTCTACATTATGCTACATCTTAAAAATGAAAGTATACATATATAAGTTATTTTAAATAAATAAAAGTCAAACGCCAGACACAGATCTTTTCTTTTTTTTCTTTTCTTTCTGTCTTTCAATTAAAACGTATAATTATTGCATGTCATAATTCGGAAATGACTATGAAGACAATTGAGGTATATGTAATATTTGTTGAAATTATTTAATCTCGACATGTCAGTAGAATAAAAAGATGTAACATGAAAACTCATAGATGGTCACACTCCCTATTTTTTGTTTAAATACCTATTTCAAATTATATATTTTTTTTTCTTTCTTCTATCTTTAGAAGAAAAAAGCCTTGCATTCGTGAGAAAAAAATCGACTCCCGGTTTTCGACGGATTTATAAGTTTTACACCTAATTAATACACAGTAATAAACTAGTGTATATTATTGGCAAACTAAAAACCTCTTTATACGTATTTTCAAAGTAATATTAATAATAATTCTAATACCATACAATTGGGTTAAACCTATATGATGAAATTTTAAGCATTTTCTTTTATAAGCAAAGATTTTATTAAAAAAATATTCGAATATGCTTTTCTCATGTGCTACTTTTTTTTTAATGGTTGTTATCCTGGCACTTTTATAAAATTTTGTTGACTAAAACCAGTCGATAAACAAGCTTTATTTTATTTATTTTTTTAGGTAGATTTCGTATGAAATACTACCTATTGGACACTAACCTATGTTGAAATTTCGGAAAACTTTTTGCAGATCTACAGCGATCATGACCCCTAGAACCCAAAACCAGCCCCCAGTAATATATATATATATATATATATATATATACACTATCTAGCCATTAATGACTGGCAACTTTTAATTTTAGACATTTTGCCGAATATTTGGAAATATACTTGACAGATTCTGCTGGAATTTCAGGATTAAAAGAAAAACAGGTATGACCTCATATTTAGCAATGTCGATTTGTTAAGTGGGGTAATTAGGGGACCAACAAAAAATCGAAGAAAAAATAATACTTGGGATCACCCTGTAAAATAAAATGCACGAAATTATCTATCGCTGCCAAATATAAATAAACAGACATTGTGCAATATATGTATTCTTTTGTGTAAGAATAGCACGTATATTAATAGAGATATAGCGATTTATTTAAAAAAAAATTAAAAATTCTTGGATGTTTTTTGTTTATAACATGTAGGGTTTTCAACCAAATTTAACTCCGGTTTCAGAAAAATTGACAAATAGTAGAAACAATATAGTGCAAATGGAATATAAATATATTAAATATTTTAGAAAATGTGAGCAGTTGTATGAAATACTTTTTATCTGCGCATACGCAAACTATAACAAGGATCATTTCACATAATTTAATAGTCAACATAATTTCTAACTAACAAGTAATATAAAAATTTTGTTTTTAAAGTTAATTCCTACTTAGGTAATCCAAGAAAAATTTAATAGAATCCCTTAAGAGCTTTGATCAGTAAGAAAAGATTTCGCTTTTCTAGGAGACAGCAGCTTGATGTGAACCCCCCAACTCCTGTCAAGCTGTCAAGTAGGCGGGTACTGTTTAATTACTGTGAAGTCCACTCGGGTTAGTAGATAAATTTTATGACCCCAATGGTGATTTGGACAGTATAGGAAAAATATTTCTGAATTCTTTTTCAGTTTCTGAAAGAAGACATGGAATGATTTTTTTTCCTGACTAGTTTTATTTGATTATAATTTAAAAGTTTGCGCATTTACACTGACTCCAAAGAAAAGCATGAGAACTTACACAGCATTCAAAAAATTTTCTGTAGATATATATAGATTTGCAAAATGAGTTATGGTAAAACCTATATTGATTTTCATTTTATATGATTTAATAAATATTTGATGCAAGTAATTATATCATGTATGAATGATTGCATTTTTTTTTTTTTAATTTTTTATAATGATTTTCACTTACGATCGAAGACATTTATATCATAAAATATCAATTAATATAGGAGAGTCAAAACAACGAGAGGATAAAGAAGGGAGATATTACTTGAGGAGGATGAAGAGCTGGCAGAGCTTGGCATCAGGGGAATGGCTGGATGCCTCCTCCTGGACAGAGGACCTGGTAAAAGATATTAATATGAGAAATGTAGAAAAACTTTATATGAACAATACTATTAGTCGTCACATTCATATATAACTAACAAATCAAATGCGAAACTATCAATAATGTAACAACAAAACACTAATTAGTTCTAGGATTATAATTCCAAACATATTATGCAATTCTATTGAATAAAAAAAATCTAATAAAGCAGAACTATATATTTGACTATTTAAATCCATTTTTAGTTTAAATTTTTTAAGACATAGAAACAAAATCTTAGAATATTAATTATTTTAACTTTTTAAAATTTTCTTTCAACCCAGTTATAAAATGCCTTTAAAAACATTACAAATTTGAAAACTAATTAAAAAAAAAATCTTTTGATATTTCTAAAGCATTAGCATTTATTATTTTTTTTAATCATTTTATTTACATCCTGTTACACCCCCCCTTCCCCCCTCCTAAAAAAAAAAAAAAAAAAAACTAATTAAACAAAAACCCGTTTTTTTTTTTTTTTTTTTTCAGATTCTGCTAGTAGGAGATTAAACTTCGATATATGCCGAATTATAAAAAAAAAAAGAAAAAAAAAAAAAAAAAAAAAAATCCGAACTTGAGAAATAATTTTTCTTTAAACATTTTTGCTCCACGCAAAAAAAATTTCCCTTTTGTTAGATTATATAAAAAACACTTTTAAGTAATTTCTACACATCGCTGTCTTCAGATTTGAATTGTTATTATATATATTTGGCTTATCAATGGAAATATTCGACGAGTAGATGGCTACTACCATATTTTATGGAAGAAACGCCGCACTCCTCAAATTGGCCTGAATAAAAATATCGTAATCGCCGCACCCATTGTAAACGCCGCATCCGTTGGAACGCTACTTTTGTCGACAGCGTCACATTGACCTAACTTTAATCAAAGTTTTCTGAGTAGTGTAGAATGCTTCGTTTTTAATATCTTAAGATGCCTGAAGTTTTATTTTAAATATTTAAGTCCGATTTTAAATATTTTTATGAATTTTTAAATTAAGGAAACTCAATTGGTATTTTAAAAAAAATCGTAAACGCCGTACATGGCGTAAACTCCGCACTTGGAAAAAAATTAACTTTTAAACTGGTAAACGCCGCGGCGTTTTTTCCATAAAATACGGTAAATAAAAAGTAACTATTAGCCAGAAATTGCTACTTCTACCTTTGGAATTTAAAAGAAATTGGGCAATGTTGAGTAGCACAATTTATAATATTAATTTAAAGTAATTTCTTTCAACTTCTACAACTATTTTAAATTTATGAGAAAAGAAAATTTTAAATTCCAAAATATACACGAAATTGAATTCTACATTATGCTACATCTTAAAAATGAAAGTATACATATATAAGTTATTTTAAATAAATAAAAGTCAAACGCCAGACACAGATCTTTTCTTTTTTTTCTTTTCTTTCTGTCTTTCAATTAAAACGTATAATTATTGCATGTCATAATTCGGAAATGACTATGAAGACAATTGAGGTATATGTAATATTTTTTGAAATTATTTAATCTCGACATGTCAGTAGAATAAAAAGATGTAACATGAAAACTCATAGATGGTCACACTCCCTATTTTTTTTTTAAATACCTATTTCAAATTATATATTTTTCTTCTATCTTTAGAAGAAAAAAGCCTTGCATTCGTGAAAAAAAAAATCGACTCCCGGTTTTCGACGGATTTATAAGTTTTACACCTAATTAATACACAGTAATAAACTAGTGTATACTATTGGCAAACTAAAAACCTCTTTATACGTATTTTCAAAGTAATATTAATAATAATTCTAATACCATACAATTGGGTTAAACATATATGATGAAATTTTAAGCATTTTCTTTTATAAGCAAAGATTTTATTAAAAAAATATTCGAATATGCTTTTCTCATGTGCTACTTTTTTTTTAATGGTTGTTATCCTGGCACTTTTATAAAATTTTGTTGACTAAAACCAGTCGATAAACAAGCTTTATTTTATTTATTTTTTTAGGTAGATTTCGTAAGAAATACTACCTATTGGACACTAACCTATGTTGAAATTTCGGAAAACTTTTTGCAGATCTACAGCGATCATGACCCCTAGAACCCAAAACCAACCCCCAGTAATATATATATATATATATATACAGGGTGATTCAGCTCGTCGGTGACAAACTTTAAGGATCGATAGAGCACACCTAGACGAACATTTTTGAATAGGGAATGTAGGGTCCCTGACGCGATGGTAAGGCGCTAGGCGCTTTCGAAAATTTGGGTGCCGAAATTCGAAACGTCATAAAAACTAGGGAAATGGTTAGATTTTCTTGCTTGTTGCGTCGAAATGATTCTGTTTGTTTAGACTTTCTTCAGTACCAATTTGATAAGCGTATCTCTTAAAACATGGATAGGGGGCGCTGCAGACTTTGGAGAGCTAGACAACAACTTTAAGCCCGTTATTTTGATAATTTAACACATGCTCGCCAAAGTTTATACTCTAACTTAAAGTTTGAACCCAAAAGTAGAGCCCTGCAAAAAGCGTAAGAGCCGGAATAAAATGTCAAAGTACAGGGTGGTCGAAACTCGAAGGCTCCTAAGAGATAAACAAACAGATTTCTTGACTTATGGCATGCATTTTCATGATTCTGTTTGCTGGGGCTCTCTGAAACTCAGTTGAACGGTACAAAAAGAAACATCGATAGGGGGCGCTTTGGGCAAAAAACATAATTCGTTGACATTTCGGACGCTAACTGGAAACGGGGCGCTACGATCAGTTAGTAATAATGAAAACACATTTTCTACCTCTGCTCAACACTTCTGAATAAATTTAGACCAAAAACATCAATGATACTGGAAATTTATTTACAAAAAATAACACTACAGAAGATGCTCGAAATTTCGACCTTGGGCCATGATGCAGGCTTCGCACCTCCGTCGCATTGAGGAGTGTGTGTTTCCAACAATGCCAGGAGTATCTCTGATCTGCCCTGCAGCTGCCACAATGCGCGCCACAAGTTCTTCAGCACTGCTGACAGGTGTATGGTATACCTCGGCCTTCAGGTAACCCCAAAGGAAGAAATCCAAGCAGGTGAGGTCTGGTGATCGGGCAGGCCAGTGAACTGGACCCCCACGCCCGATCCACCGCTGGCCATACCTTGCGTTTAGATGGAGACGCACGTCGTTCGTGTAATGGGCCGGAGCTCCATCGTGCTGGAACCACATCTGGCGACGCGAACCTTCGGGTACGTGCGCCTCATCCAGAAGCTGCGGCAGCACTTGATCCAGGAAAATCAGGTAATTTCCACCTGTCAGCCGTTCAGGTAACAAATAAGGGCCAATGAGGCAATCCCCCAGAATGCCGGCCCACACATTTACTGAGAAACGCTCCTGGGCTGCTCGGCTTCTGGTTTCATGTGGATTTTCATCACACCACACATGACTGTTGTGGGCGTTCCACATTCCCTCCCGGCTGAAGGTGGACTCGTCCGTAAACAAAATGCTGTTTACAAAACGGGGATCCCTGGATCTCATCGCCAAGTACCATCTTGAGAATTCCACTCGAGGGCCAAAATCCTGCTCTCTGAGCAACTGCACCCGCTGGATGTGGTAGGGGTGCTGATTCCGGGAACGTAAGATGCGCCACGCAGTTGCTTGCGAAATGCCAACATGTCTGGCGATATCTCTCGTGCTAAGACCTGGGTTGTCCTCAACCAGGTTAAGCACAGCCTCTTCGTTGTCGGGGGTGCTCACTGATCGCTCCCGTTCAGGCCTGCCTCCGTCGAAAGATCCCGTTGTGGACAACCTCTGGTGTACTCGAGCGAAGAAGGCATGGCAGGGGATTTGCCTGTTGGGGTAACGCTCGGCGTACAACCGCTGAGCGGCTCGTCCATTACAACCAGCAGCGCCATACGCCAAATGCATGTCAGCCAATTCAGAGTTTGTGTACCGTTCCATCCTACTACCGATCTGCAGACAAGTAACCCGAAGCTTAAGTAGGTACCGCACGTTCAAAAGACGTGTCTGCGCATACAACTACGTCATCTCGCGTTGTCGTCTACGCATTACGTATCTTTTGCATATCGATATGGTACGATATCTTTTGCATAAATCAGCAAAAAGCACCTTATGTAAATTTTATTGCGCGCATTGTGCATGATTGAAACCAGCTATGTTTGTTAAAAAAAACAAACAAACTGCAGTTTTAATAGCTTCTTATGATAAGTAAATTACTCTCTTGTTTTGTTTCTAACCATAGGCGTAGCGTCGGGGGGGCACGAGGGGGCACGTGCCCCCCCAACCTTCTGGGCCCCGGGCGCCAGAACAGAAAGCGTAGGGGGCGCCAAATGAAGACTTTTTTTTGTCTTTACATACAAAAATGTACATGTATATATATCGAATTTGCATAAAATTGTCTCGCAGCCGGAAAATCCAAAAGGAAAACTGAACCAAACGCATTAAAATTTACAAATACATAAAAAGATTCATCTATAATAGAAAACTGCAAATAGGAGAATCACTAACAATTTCCAAGGCCAATAGGTCAGTCTCTACTCCTCTCTTTTGTGTAAAACTGTCCCTCGCCGATAACCGATTTCCTGGGGGGGGGGGGGGTTGCAGAGTCATGTGCCGCGGACATCAGAACGAAAGGCAAAAAAGGGCGCCAAATGAAGATTTTGTTTTAATGTGACTACTTTTCTGTTGAAAAGATACCATGAAGGCTGTTCTATTCTTTTTGGTGCTTTCTTTTTTCCCGTCTTGCAATGGGCGCGACGTCAAATGATTGTCCGGTACAATAAAATTAAACGGGAGAAGGAGTCAGGGTTTGAAACTATTGGGAGGGGGGGGGTGCAGAGGGGGCATGTGTTCTGGGCGCCCCGCGCAGAGAGCGTCAGATGAAAATTTGTTTTTCCGTTCTATACAATATATATATGTGCGTGTGAAATTTGTGTAAAAAATATTTTCTACCCGAAAAGTCAAAAAGAAAAGCTTAGTACAGTGCATTAAAAATGTCAAATAGATAAAAAGATTCGCGTACAAGACAGAAAATGAATAACCCCATTATTTTTCTTATAATTACTTTTTTACATGCATATCACCATATCTGTCCTTAGAGGAGGCGAGGTCAGGTGACCGACTGTTACAATAAAAACCAAGCGGTCGAAAATTCACAAAATAAAAAGTAAAAACTTAATAATTTTGTTGTTGTTGTTTTGAGTCAGACATAAATTTGAAAATTAGCATTAAGTTCAGGAAAGTATCTAGACATATCAGTCTGTAAATAAGAAGAGTGGTATAAGTGATAATTCCTAAAAACTTATGTAGATAGTACTGGAAGATATTTTACAAAACTGGAATTAATTTTTATACCTACACTAAATCCTGGTTTTTTAGTTCCTAAAACAATGTGACTCATATCACTATAACATTAAAGTGGCCCAATTGTAATAATTTGTAATGCTACAACAACAGTAAAATCTCGAAAAATGAAATCCGTCTATAATGGAGTCGTGTCTTAAATGAAAAAACTACATGGTTCCAACAGAAAGAATACCAACAGTTAAAACTCCTAAGACGGAAACCTGTATAAAGCGGAATTATTTCCGCTTCGTTTCGATTTTTCGACAGGTTTTAATGAATAAATATTTGATAAAGCTGGTTATATATTTCAATATTATGTATTTTATTGTTACACATTTTAAATTTTAAAATAAGTCCGCTACTAGAAACTTTCGTATATTTACTTTGCAGAGGAAGGGGGGGGGGGGGGTGCAAAAATCGACGTTTTCCCCGGGTGAAAATATAGTTAGTTTCGGCCCTAGAAGGAGTGCACAAAGTAAAATATTTTAGTAAAGCCTTTTAAAAGAAAAAAAAAAGAGTATAGCATTTGCAGTGATACAGTAAAAAAAATCTCTCACAGGGCGCCATCATGGCTAATAAAGTCGCCCATGCCTTTATCCCCCAAAAAGATTTTTTCTCTCCTTTTTGCCATTTCTAGGCGTTTTGCCACCCTAGGCGGAAATTGTAAAATGCAGCTCTGTTCCTTTTGGTGCAATTATTTTTTGCACTACTTTTTGCATTACTTTTGGAGCAATTGTTTTTTGCAACCAACCAAATCCAGTCTTAGGGGCATCCCACACTAAGGCGACACAGGAGACATGTCGCTTGAATTCGCTGGAAAAACTGGTTTAAAACAGGTTTGAAACAACTTAGTTCATTGTTTAGACCGGTTTTTGGGCTACATGTTGCTGTTACATGTCGCTTGTCGTCTTAGTGTGGGATGCCCTTAGAGAGAGGAGGCGAGCTTGGGCGACTGCCTGTAATTAAAAAAAATAACCTCACCCAGGGCGCCATCAGCCGCCCCTGCTTTTACCTTTCCAAATTACATTTCTCGTCCTTTTGCCATTTCTAGATAGGTGACGACTGAAAAATGTCGTCCATGCCTTTTACTAAAATTACTTTTTTTGCATGCAGATCCGGTCTCAAAGGGCGCGAGGTCGAGCAACTGTCAACAAATAAAATCTAAAGGTTGAAATATATGCAAGATAGAACAGTAACTCCCTTTTTAATGTTTTTTAAAGAATATAGCCCGGGCCGAAACTAGGGGGTGGGGGGTGCAGAGGGAGCATGTGTCCCAGGGCGAAAGGGGCGCCAAATGAATCGTTTGTCGATTCATGCAAAAATGTGTATATATATATATATATATGAAATGCAAAGAAACTCGCAAGCTAATGTTAAACTAAGGGAGTGTTCTTTTGAAATTTCTCGTTTGGATTTTAATATTTCAAAATTATTTTTTTTTCTTAGGATATTTCAGATTGATCTTTAGCGTTGCCATAGTTTTAGGTTTTGAAGCCGGTACTGGAAGTGAAGGTAACTTTATAAAAATAAACTGCAACCAAAATCTAAAAAGTAAACACTAACCCGGTAGTGTTTAACCTCAGCTTTTCTAAACTAAGGGGAAAAAAATATTTAAAACTATTAATATGCAAGCGAGAAAATTTAAAACGATCGCTCCCATACGTTTAGCATTAGCGTTCCAGTTTCTTCGCGTGATTTGTGTAGACTCTTAACGCTCAAGCTAATGTTAATCCTATGGGGGCGTCGTTTACATATTTCTTGCTTTAATTTTAATTATTTAGGGATTTTTATTTTTTATGAATTTTATTTATTTATTTATTTATTTTGCATAGGGTACCTCAGGTCAATAATATTTATTGTGCGTGAGGAAATGAAGGGGGAGGGTCGCCAAAATCCATGTTTTCCCCTGGCGCAAAAAAAAGGCTAGTTTCATCCCTGAACGTACGATTGATATTAAGGCTGTACTTATTGTGCAAATTATTAAAATCTTCAATTGTCACTGTTTTAAAAGGATATGTGATTGTGTAGTAAACACGGGATTTTCAGATAAATTAATGTGAAATTTATATTCACATATTTTAGGATTGTGATTTATTGAGACTTTTACAAAAACGATAAATGGCAGTGATTTTCAATTGCTTTTTTTTTTTTCTTTTTCTTTTAAGATGCAATCAAATTTAAAACTTTTTAGTATGTAGCATTTCACCCACTCTCTCTTCCCCAAAACAAAAACGCTTTAGTTCTCAACCATTAATACGGTGCTGGTCCATCATTGATATTTGGCCGGTAGTTGTAATTTGATCGGTAGAAGGAAAAATTTCCCCAACTGCAAAGCTGGTGTCCAGTCACCCAAGTACTTTAATTTCAGTGAGTAACACAAGGTGGTCACACGTCACACAAAGAACTTCTTTGACCTCTGGACTTGAGTTTCCCTCTTGTTGCAAAGTGAGATAATAGAAGCGTCTTTACCTAACCCCTCTGCACACTCCTATACACACTTGGCTTGGTATGATCTGGTCATTTGTGGGAATGTATTCATAATTAAATGTTGTTATTACTATTTTTTAAACTGATCAGGAATGAATGAGCCACGCAAAAACAAATGCGATAAAAAAAACAGGGAATTTTTATAGAAAACTCAATAACAAGCGATGTCATGAAGCACACCATGATTCTAAATTCATCCAAGTCTGGCTTTAAAAGGACGAAAATGGAATAGAAGGTAACAACATACAGAATTGTTTGTTTTATTAAATTAATAACGTTTTCAGAAAAAACAAAAATCTCCACTCAAAAATGTGATTATTTTTGACACATTCATAAACTCATTTCTATTCCTATTTGTCTGAAAATTACTGATGTTAGCATTCAGGTGCTTAAGAATCGAGTAGCGTTCTCCCTTTTCTTAACGTTTTTCCTAATTCGAAGCAGCTTGATTTAAAGCGGATTACTAAATGGATGCGTCTTGTAATTGTCAGCCTTTGAATTTGGAAATCAAAAGTCCAATTTCGATGTTATTTTATTTTAAAAAATCGGAGTTTTTTAGAAAAAAAAACCTTTATTCTACTTCATAAAAGGATCTCAATTGTAGGGCTGCCACTGCCGAATGACACTGAAAATAGTAGCTTTAGTAGCCTCCAACGAAAAAAAATAGTAGCATTTGTTCGATAATAGTAGCCAAAATACTCGTATACCCACTTTAAAAAAAAGGAAGAAAAATTCTATCCATAACAATGAAAGGACTTTATGAATGCCCACATTTTATTTCACAGTTTATGCTTCTGCTCAAATCAGTGAATAAAGAATAGAGTGATTTCTTCAAATGAGAAAACAAGTTATCCAGAAAATAAGGCCCTAATGTTTCAGTTACGAAGTAACTTGGTTCTTCCACAATAAAAATTATGTACAGCATCTGGAAACATAGCAGTAAAAACTTCTTGCAGATCATTCCCGAAACTAATTTCCATCAGGCCTTTCATTTCAAGAGTTTCTTGGAGAGAAAGAAGAAAAGTTTTATTTGAGGGGCAAGGTTAGAAATAACGTGTGGGATAGCGCAAATCCCACACAAAAAAGGAAAATCCCGCATAATAAAAATATTTGTTCGGATGGAATTTTCCAAATTTATTTCTTGAACAGGCATATGATTCGTATGCGATTTTTTTTTTTTTTTTTTTTTTTTTTTTGTTTTGTTTTAAATTTCGTGAAAGCCACGATTTTTTTTCTTCGAGAAATCCACAAAATCAATTCATCAAACAGTTTGCCATTCGGTAACGAAAAAAAAAAAAAAAAAATCGCCTATATGAACTATTGGCCTTAGAAAAAAAGAAGTTTTCCATCAGTCGCGAAAAAATAACTTGTAAATTTCGCCTAAAGATTATGGAAAGAAAATCGAAAATTTTGTCAAACTGTCGCGAGCAGAAAAAAAATTACACCCGCGAATTTGGTCAAATAGTCGCGCAAAAAATCGAGCAAAAAATCAAGAATTTCCTCAGTCAGTCGACAAAAGAAAAGATCGTTTAAAAGAATCGCGAATTTCGTCAAAAATCCCTGAAACAAATACCGAATATCATTTTCATCAACCAGTCGTACAAAAATTTACGAAATTTGGCAAAGGACTGTGTAAAGAAAATCGTGAATTCCACGAAACAATTGCCGGAAAAAAATGCGAATTTTGGTAATTCGTCGGGGGAAAAAATCGCAAATCTCCTTAAAGGCCCGTGGAAAAATATCTTGAATTTTATCAAAGGTTGTGGAAACAAATGGCGATTTTCGTTCTTCGATCACTGACAAATTTCGTCAAAAGAAAATACAAAATATTACGAATTCCGTCAAACGATAAAGAGAAAAAAATTGCAAATTTCGCCAAATGGTCGCGGACAAAAAGACGGCAAGTGTAATTCTGGGTTTAAAAAAAAAAAAATGAAATTCACAGCAAATTTTCTAAAAAGTTACAGCAGAGGGAGGGAAAGGGGTGGAAATCGCCTCCCGGCGCCAATTATGCGTTTTTTTCCTGCAGTCCTTTGACGAAATTCGCATTTCCTGCGATCCTTTGATAAAATTTGCGATCCCTTTGTGAAAGTTTTGTTTTTCACACGATCCCTAGACGAAGTTTGCTTTTTTGCGATCCCTCGAAGAAATTCGCGTTTTTTCGCGATCCCTAGAAGAAATTCGCGATTCTTTGACAAAATTAGTTTTTTTTTGGGATCTTTTAAAGAAAGTGGCGATTTTTTTCTGTGAACGATTGTCGAAATTGATTTTTTCGACGACCATTTGTCGAAATTCACGATATTCCCGAATTTTTAAAATTTTCGGAACCGGATGCCTTAAATTTTCGGAAAATTCAGAACAGAATCATCCCTGAAAAGACACGAATTTGTACAAATAATCGAGAATTTAAACAAATGATTGCACAAAAAATCAAGAATTTCGTAAGTTGGTTTTGAAAAGAAAATCACGAATTTCGATAAACTATCGTGGGAAAGAATCGCGAATTTCGTCAAATTATATCTGAAACAAACAGTGAATACTATCAATCGATCACGGAAAATACATATATCGCGAATTTCGACAAGTGGTGGCGGAAATAAAATTTCGCCAATCTGTCGCAGAAAAATTCGCGAATTTTGGCCAAGGATCGCGTAAAAAAAAATCGTGAGTTCCGTGAAACGATCGCACGGAAACAAAAACGCGAAATTTGACAAAGGATCACCAAAAAAAGATTGTGAGTACCGTGAAACGATCACCCCAAAAATCGGGAAATTTCCAATAGGTCATAGGAAAAATTACGAAATCTCCTTCAACAATCGTAGCAAAAGATGGAGAAAAGAAATAACTATTTTCGTCAATCGATTGGGGAAAAAATCGCGAATTTTGCAATTCGTCGCGGAGAAAAATCGCGAATCTCCTCAAACAACTGTAAAAATATCTTGAATTATACCTAAGGTCGCGGAAATAAATGGCGATTTTCGTCATTTGGTCGCGGAAAAATCATCTCAAAATTTCGTCTAAAGAATGGACAAAAAATTACGAATTTCGTTTAACGATCACAAGAAAAAAATCGCAAATTTCGTCAAATGGTCAAAAAAAAAACACAATTTGGTAAAAAATAAATAAATAAATAAAAAAGGGAATTTAACCAAATGATAGGGCAAGAAATCACGAATTTTATAAATTGGTCATGAAAAGAAAATCCCGAATTTTGACAAACGATCTGGAAAAGAATCCGTAATTTCGTCAAAAGATCTCTGAAACAAATAGTAACTACCATCAATCGGTCGCAGAAAATATACATCGCGAATTTGGACAAGTGGTGGAGAAAAAAAAATCAATTTGGTCAATCTGTAGTAGAAAAATCTGCAAAATTTGGCAAAGGATCGCGGAAAAAAAATCGCAAAATCTCCTTCAACGATAGTATAAAAAGATCTCAGAAATAGTTATTTTCGTCAATGGTTTAGTGGAGGGGAAATCTCGAATTTTGGAATTCGTCGCGGAAAAATTCGCGAATCTCCTCAAACAACAGTTGAAAAAGTGCGTTTGGGAAGATGACTTTACAGGCGCTTTGAAGAAAAAGACCGAATATATTCAGTAAAAATAGTCGCTGAATCCGAAAAAAATCGCCTACTGCTTTCTTGAAATAGTCGCTTTTTAATAGTTTTTCAGCCTAAAATAGTCGCCATAGCCGCCGTATGGTGAAAATAGTCGCTAGGTATAGCATTTTAGTAGCAAGTGGCAGCCCTGCAATTGCATGTTAAGAAAAATCGGAATGTTTGAGAAATTGAGTCTGGCCGGACCAGGACTGATTTAATTGATTTCTTTATGGGCCGAGCTTGTTTTCACTGATTTTTTTACGAACCGGGCCTGGCCATGAACTGTGAAAATATAAACGGGCCGGGCTCGGGTGGAACTTTTAATTTTCACGCCGGCCTGGAAACTGTGGCCCGTGCAGACCTCTAGTGTTCCCCCTAGGACCGTGCAAAGAGGGGGCTAAAGGAGCGGTCGCCCCGGGCGCAAAATTTATGCTGCGAACCACGGTTTTATTTGTTTATTTATTCAGTTTTTGTCCGCCGATCATTTTCCGGGGAATTTCTTCTTTCTTTCATGATCATTTTTTTTCCTGTCGCAAAACATCATGAACTCTCTAACAAATAAGTGCAATTTTCTCTTGTGTTACTTAGTTGTTCTGAATTTCTAAATTAAAATTAAACATTTTAAAGTTCCAAAATAAACGCGAAATATTTATTCATATTATAAATATTATATAATTTATTTAATTTTCTGCACTTTATCAATTTTATTATACACATTACAAAGAGAAAGTTTTTTTTTTTTTTCGGGGGGGGGGGGGAGGCGAAAAATTGAAAATTCGTTAAGGGCGCACTTTTCACGGCCTTGGTGCCCCCCCAAAATTTCTGGTCACGCTACGCCTTTGTTTCTAACTGATCGTAGCGCCCCGTTTCCAGTTAGCGTCCGAAATGTCAACGAATTATGTTTTTTGCCCAAAGCGCCCCCTATCGATGTTTCTTTTTGTACCGTTCAACTGAGTTTCAGAGAGCCCCAGCAAACAGAATCATGAAAATGCATGCCATAAGTCAAGAAATCTGTTTGTTTATCTCCTAGGAGCCTTCGAGTTTCGACCACCCTGTACTTTGACATTTTATTCCGGCTCTTACGCTTTTTGCAGGGCTCTACTTTTGGGTTCAAACTTTAAGTTAGAGTATAAACTTTGGCGAGCATGTGTTAAATTATCAAAATAACGGGCTTAAAAGTGTTGTCTAGCTCTCCAAAGTCTGCAGCGCTCCCTATCCATGTTTTAAGAGATACGCTTATCAAATTGGTACTGAAGAAAGTCTAAACAAACAGAATCATTTCGACGCAACAAGCAAGAAAATCTAACCATTTCCCTAGTTTTTATGACGTTTCGAATTTCGGCACCCAAATTTTCGAAAGCGCCTAGCGCCTTACCATCGCGTCAGGGACCCTACATTCCCTATTCAAAAATGTTCGTCTAGGTGTGCTCTATCGATCCTTAAAGTTTGTCACCGACGAGCTGAATCACCCTGTATATATATACACTATCTAGCCATTAATGACCGGCAACTTTTAATTTTAGACATTTTGCCGAATATTTGGAAATATACTTGACAGATTCTGCTGGAATTTCAGGATTAAAAGAAAAACAGGTATGACCTCATATTTAGCAATGTCGATTTGTTAAGTGGGGTAATTAGGGGACCAACAAAAAATCGAAGAAAAAATAATACTTGGGATCACCCTGTAAAATAAAATGCACGAAATTATCTATCGCTGCCGAATATAAATAAACAGACATTGTGCAATATATGTATTCTTTTGTGTAAGAATAGCACGTATATTAATAGAGATATAGCGATTTATTTAAAAAAAATTTAAAAATTCTTGGATGTTTTTTGTTTATAACATGTAGGGTTTTCAACCAAATTTAACTCCGGTTTCAGAAAAATTGACAAACTATAGTAGAAACAATATAGTGCAAATGGAATATAAATATATTAAATATTTTAGAAAATGTGAGCAGTTGTATGAAATAATTTTTATCTGCGCATACGCGAACTATAACAAGGATCATTTTACATAATTTAATAGTCAACATAATTTCTAACTAACAAGTAATATAAAAATTTTGTTTTTAAAGTTAATTCCTACTTAGGTAATCCAAGAAAAATTTAATAGAATCCCTTAAGAGCCTTGATCAGTAAGAAAAGATTTCGCTTTTCTAGGAGACAGCAGCTTGATGTGAACCCCCCAACTCCTGTCAAGCTGTCAAGTAGGCGGGTACTGTTTAATTACTGTGAAGTCCACTGGGGTTAGTAGATAAATTTTATGACCCCAATGGTGATTTGGACAGTATAGGAAAAATATTTCTGAATTCTTTTTCAGTTTCTGAAAGAAGACATGGAATGATTTTTTTTCCTGACTAGTTTTATTTGATTATAATTTAAAAGTTTGCGCATTTACACTGACTCCAAAGAAAAGCATGAGAACTTACACAGCATTCAAAAAATTTTCTGTAGATATATGTAGATTTGCAAAATGAGTTATGGTAAAACCTATATTGATTTTCATTTTATATGATTTAATAAATATTTGATGCAAGTAATTATATCATGTATGAATGATTGCATTTTTTTTTTTTTAATTTTTTATAATGATTTTCACTTACGATCGAAGACATTTATATCATAAAATATCAATTAATATAGGAGAGTCAAAACAATGACAGGATAAAGAAGGGAGATATTACTTGAGGAGGATGAAGAGCTGGCAGAGCTTGGCATCAGGGGAATGGCTGGATGTCTCCTCCTGGACAGAGGACCTGGTAAAAGATATTAATATGAGAAATGTAGAAAAACTTTATATGAACAATACTATTAGTCGTCACATTCATATATAACTAACAAATCAAATGCGAAACTATCAATAATGTAACAACAAAACACTAATTAGTTCTAGGATAATAATTCCAAACATATTATGCAATTCTATTGAATAAAAAAAATCTAATAAAGCAGAACTATATATTTGACTATTTAAATCCATTTTTAGTTTAAATTTTTTAAGACATAGAAACAAAATCTTAGAATATTAATTATTTTAACTTTTTAAAATTTTCTTTCAACCCAGTTATAAAATGCCTTTAAAAACATTACAAATTTGAAAACTAATTAAAAAAAAATCTTTTGATATTTCTAAAGCATTAGCATTTATTATTTTTTTTAATCATTTTATTTACATCCTGTTACACCCCCCCTCCCCCCTCCTAAATAAAAAAAAAAAAACTAATTAAACAAAAACCCGTTTTTTTTTTTTTTTTTTTTCAGATTCTGCTAGTAGGAGATTAAACTTTGATATATGCCGAATTATAAAAAAAAAAAAAAAAAAAAAAAAAAAATCCGAACTTGAGAAATAATTTTTCTTTAAACATTTTTGCTCCACGCAAAAAAAATTTCCCTTTTGTTAGATTATATAAAAGACACTTTTAAGTAATTTCTACACATCGCTGTCTTCAGCTTTTAATTGTTATTATATATATTTGGCTTATCAATGGAAATATTCGACGAGTAGATGGCTACTACCATATTTTATGGAAGAAACGCCGCACTCCTCAAATTGGCCTGAATAAAAATATCGTAATCGCCGCACCCATTGTAAACGCCGCATCCGTTGGAACGCTACTTTTGTCGACAGCGTCACATTGACCTAACTTTAATCAAAGTTTTCTGAGTAGTGTAGGATGCTTCGTTTTTAATATCTTAAGATGCCTGAAGTTTTATTTTAAATATTTAAGTCCGATTTTAAATATTTTTATGAATTTTTAAATTAAGGAAACTCAATTGGTATTTTAAAAAAAAATCGTAAACGCCGTACATGGCGTAAACTCCGCACTTGGAAAAAAATTAACTTTTAAACTGGTAAACGCCGCGGCGTTTTTTCCATAAAATACGGTAAATAAAAAGTAACTATTAGCCAGAAATTGCTACTTCTACCTTTGGAATTTAAAAGAAATTGGGCAATGTTGAGTAGCACAATTTATAATATTAATTTAAAGTAATTTCTTTCAACTTCTACAACTATTTTAAATTTATGAGAAAAGAAAATTTTAAATTCCAAAATATACACGAAATTGAATTCTACATTATGCTACATCTTAAAAATGAAAGTATACATATATAAGTTATTTTAAATAAATAAAAATCAAACGCCAGACACAGATCTTTTCTTTTTTTTCTTTTCTTTCTGTCTTTCAATTAAAACGTATAATTATTGCATGTCATAATTCGGAAATGACTATGAAGACAATTGAGGTATATGTAATATTTGTTGAAATTATTTAATCTCGACATGTCAGTAGAATAAAAAGATGTAACATGAAAACTCATAGATGGTCACACTCCCTATTTTTTGTTTAAATACCTATTTCAAATTATATATTTTTTTTCTTTCTTCTATCTTTAGAAGAAAAAAGCCTTGCATTCGTGAGAAAAAAATCGACTCCCGGTTTTCGACGGATTTATAAGTTTTACACCTAATTAATACACAGTAATAAACTAGTGTATATTATTGGCAAACTAAAAACCTCTTTATACGTATTTTCAAAGTAATATTAATAATAATTCTAATACCATACAATTGGGTTAAACCTATATGATGAAATTTTAAGCATTTTCTTTTATAAGCAAAGATTTTATTAAAAAAATATTCGAATATGCTTTTCTCATGTGCTACTTTTTTTTTAATGGTTGTTATCCTGGCACTTTTATAAAATTTTGTTGACTAAAACCAGTCGATAAACAAGCTTTATTTTATTTATTTTTTTAGGTAGATTTCGTATGAAATACTACCTATTGGACACTAACCTATGTTGAAATTTCGGAAAACTTTTTGCAGATCTACAGCGATCATGACCCCTAGAACCCAAAACCAGCCCCCAGTAATATATATATATATATATATATATATATATATACACTATCTAGCCATTAATGACCGGCAACTTTTAATTTTAGACATTTTGCCGAATATTTGGAAATATACTTGACAGATTCTGCTGGAATTTCAGGATTAAAAGAAAAACAGGTATGACCTCATATTTAGCAATGTCGATTTGTTAAGTGGGGTAATTAGGGGACCAACAAAAAATCGAAGAAAAAAATAATACTTGGGATCACCCTGTAAAATAAAATGCACGAAATTATCTATCGCTGCCGAATATAAATAAACAGACATTGTGCAATATATGTATTCTTTTGTGTAAGAATAGCACGTATATTAATAGAGATATAGCGATTTATTTAAAAAAAATTTAAAAATTCTTGGATGTTTTTTGTTTATAACATGTAGGGTTTTCAACCAAATTTAACTCCGGTTTCAGAAAAATTGACAAACTATAGTAGAAACAATATAGTGCAAATGGAATATAAATATATTAAATATTTTAGAAAATGTGAGCAGTTGTATGAAATAATTTTTATCTGCGCATGCGCGAACTATAACAAGGATCATTTTACATAATTTAATAGTCAACTCTATGGAGCAACTTAATAAAAAAATCTAGTCAAATATCGTAAAAATTCAGAAAGATATCGGCTTTAGAGGGAGCAAATTTTTAGTTGTTCTCTAAAAGCAGCTGAATGATAAGGGATTTTACACAAATTCTCATTTTTTATTAACTGACTTTCAGAAAAAAGTTAGTATTTAGTGACTATCAACGAGTAGATTTGGAAAAAATGCTTCGATTTTGATACTTCTTTTGATCATGGTATAGGCTCGTTCTGGAGGTTATCCGAGAAGAACTAAAGCGTCAATAAAAAAAGAAGAAAAATTAAATTAAAAATGACAATTTGTGGAAAATCTCTTATCATTCAGCTGCTTTTAGAAAACAACTAAAAATTTGCTCACTCTAACACCGATATCTTTCTGAATTTTTACGATATTTGACTAGATTTTTTTAATGAGTTGCTCCATAGAGTTGACTATTATATTATGTAAAATTATCCTTGTTATCGATCGCGCATGCGCAGATAAAAATTATTCCATACAACAACTCATATTTCCTAAAATATTTAATATATTTATATTCCAATTGCACTATATTGTTTCTACTATAGTTTGTCTATTTTTTCTGAAACCGGAGTTAAATTTGGTTGAAAATCCTGGACGTTATAAACAAAAAACATGCAAGAATTTTTTAATTTTATTAAATAAATCGCTATCTCTCTATTAATAAACGTGCTATTCTTACACAAAAGAATACACATATTGCACTATTTCTGTTTATTTATATTCGGTAGCGATAGACCACTTCGTGCATTTTATTTTACAGGGTGATCCCAAGTATTATTTTTTTTTCTTTGATTTTTTATTGGCCCCCTAATTGCCCCCCTTATCAAATCGACATTGCTGAATATGAGGTCATACCTGTTCTTTTTAATCCTGAAATTCCAGAAGAATCTGTCAAGTATATTTCTAAATATTCGACAAAATGTCTAAAATTGAAAGTTGCCGGTCATTAATGGCAATATAGTGTGTGTATATATATATATATATATATAATATTATTTTTCTGGACACGATAACTTCCATAATTCTGCATAAATCTTTTTCAAATAATCTTTTTCCTTTAACTAAAAATCAAATTAATAAACTGAACATCAATACATACAGTGAGATTATACAAATTAAACAGTCGTTTACATATAAACAAGACACGTTGCAATTTACACATTTCACACGATTGAAAATTCCGTAAAGAAATTTATAGTTTGAACTTTACAATTTCATACCAAATTAAATATTTTACAATTGCTTTCTGGAATGGGAAAATTGCCGAAGGATTCAACAGAGCAGCCGTTTTCATATAAATAAGACATAATGCAATTTACACATTTTACACGATTGAAAATTCTGCAAAGAAATTTATACCTTGAAATTTATAATTTTATACCAAATTAAATATTTTACAATTTCTTTCAGGAATGGAAAAAGTGCTGAAGGATTCAACAGAGCAACCATTGACATATAAATAAGACATGATGCAACTTACACATTTTACGTGGTTGAACAATCCACAAAAAATTTATAGCTTGAAATTTACGATTTCATACAAAATTAAATATTTCATAGTTTCGTTCGGAAATGGGAAAAAATATGATAAGGGGTTCAACAGAATAGTCGTTTACATATAAACAAGACACGAGCAGTTTGCACATTTTACACGATTGAAAATTCCGTAAAGAATTTATAGTTTGAGCTTTACAATTTCATACCAAATTAAATATTTTACAATTGCTTTCGGGAATGGAAAAAGTGCTGAAGGATTCAACAGAGCAGCCGTTTACATATAAATAAGACATAATGCAATTTACACATTTTACGCGATTGAAAATTCTGCAAAAACATTTCTAGTTTGAAATTTACAATATCATACAAAAGTAAATATTTTACAGTTGCTTTTGGAAATGAAAAAAAAAAAAAAAAAGATCGAAAAGATGCTAAAAAGGATTCAACAGAACAGTCGTTTTCATATAAACACGATACGATGCAATTTACACATTTTACGCGACTGAAAAATCTACAAAGAATTTACAGTTTGAAATTTACAATTTCATACAAAATTAAATGTTTTTATACTTTCTTTCACAAATGAGAAAAAAGTGACAAAGGATTCAAAAGAACAGTCGTTTTCATATAAACACGATACGATGCAATTTACACATTTTACGCGACTGAAATATCTACAAAGAATTTACAGTTTGAAATTTACAATTTCATACAAAATTAAATGTTTTTATACTTTCTTTCGCAAATGAGAAAAAAGTGATAAAGGATTCAAAAGAACAGTCGTTTTCATATAAACACGATACGATGCAATGTGTACATTTTACGCGATTGAAAAATCTACAAAGAATTTATAGTTTGAAATTAACAATTTCATACAAAATTAAATATTTTATAGTTTCTTTCGGAAATGGAAGAAAAATGATAAAGGATTCAACAAAACAGTCGTTTTCATATAAACACGATACCTTGCAATTTAGACATTTTACGCGATTGAAAATTCCACAAAGAATTTATAATATGAACTTTACAATTTCATGCAAAATGAAATATTTTACAATTTCTTTCGAGAATGGAAAATAGTGCTAAAGGATTCAACAAAGCAGCCGTGAAAAAAAAAAAAAAAAAAAAAGTAAACATTCCCCACTAACTCTGCAATTATTTATAATGGAAAAAATTACAGGTACCAAACGATTGAAAATAAAGTTTGCTTTAAATGATGTGTATAAAATTTCCTTGGGCCATCTACAAATCAAAACCAGACCAAACTTTGTTTTTTTTTCAATGGTGATTCCCAATTTTGACAATATACTTTAAATCTTCGGTTCAAACTATGCCTATAAATGAAATTTCAAGTCTTTTGGATAATAAATTTTTGAATTATAAACATTCAAAGTTTAGAGATTCTAATATTAAATTACATTTTCCTATTTTCATTAATATCTCCTGAAATTACAATTCTAATGTGATAGTTTTTTTTGTTTGTTTAATTATAATACTAAAAAACCGAAGCATAAATACATTGAATTTGTAATTTAAAAAAATTTATAATATGAATTATGAAATTAATATTCGAGAAAAATATGTACTGCAACCTACAATTTTTTTTTTTGATAGATTTATATTTATTATGTCCTGCTTTATGAAAATTCGAATATTCAAATTTTTCTTCCAAATTTTTTAAATTATGAGAAAAAACGTTAAAATGGAGGTTTAAGGGTCCGTCTATGATGTCCAGAAAAGCATAATCTGAAAAAAATATATTTTACTCCTTTTAATGAAACATCTTCTACCTTTATAATTTGGAAAAAAATAAAATAAAATTGGAGAATGTAATGAATAAATAACATAAGATTTATTTAAGATAGTTCCTTTAATTTCTACAAATATTTTAAATTTACATTTATGAGAAAAGAAAACTTTAAATTACAAAATATACACGACATTACTCGTAAATCCTACTTTATGTTACGAATGAAAAGTGAAAGGGTGCATGTAATTCATTTAAAATAAATAAATAAAAAAACAAATGCAAATATTTTAGTTGTTTGTTTATTCTTCTAATTGATTCAGTTGGCCGTTTATCCCTTCCCTTTTTTTCATTGTGAACTTCAAGTGCTTTTAAAATATAGGATGAATCTCTTATGAGCATAGATATTGTATGGCATGGATAAATTATTACCGGTTAAAGATACTCAAAATAAAAATCTTCTTTTTTAATTTCTGTCTCCCAAAAAGTGTCAATTTATTCAATCTTTATTCATTTTGGTGTTCAAAAGACAAAAAGTTAGCATTCCTTTTTTAAAATATGCAATTCTCCTTGAAAGTAACATTTATGCGTTTTATTTATTTATTTTATAAAATTCATTTTGTCAGTTTTCCAAATAACCTTTTTCTCTTTTTAAAAATAATCAGAACTACAAATTTTACCCCAATATACCACTTCAGTTGTCCCTCATTTCCACCACCCCCCACACTTGTTTGATAGAGCGTAAATAATCACCCGTCGTGTCAAAGGTCAAGCTCTTCTTTTCCTCGTGTTTTGATAAATGGATCGGGGGGGGGGGGGAGTAAATTTTCCAATGTTTTTCAAATATCTCGAGTTTAAATAAATTTACGCGAATTTTTTTTATTTGCATCAAGAGATCAGAATGTACACTTTCTTACGCTCTTTTCAAAATTTTAAAACACCAAATAGTTTTGAAGTTATATAATGTTAAACACGTTTCGCTTAGTTCTTAAGACTTTAGCACTAAATTAAAAAATAAGTACCGTAATTTCGGGTAGATAAGCCGCGGCTTATACGTGTTTAAAAGTTAAATTTTACCTTTTGCGGCTTATCTGCCGGTGCGGCGTATACGAAGTAATAACGATTTTTTCCAGAAAAAAAAAATAAATCAGATCATGTAATATTATAGAGTAAAAATCTGAAAAACAATATTAAAAATGTTTTACTGATCAGAAATAACAATCATTTAAAAAAATATCGGGAAGTTCTTTTTTATTTCATTAAAAAAGAAAAAAAAATCTATGCATGGTTTCTTTCTGCATAACGAAACGCATTACTCAAAGATAATGATCTCATTCTGATAACGTTAACTTCCCACTCCACCACAGAGTTGAATAAACAACTGCAGATGGCTCTTTTCTTTTTCATAAACTAGGGGTTTTGGGGAATGCTATAATTTTCTAATAACTTTTTATATTTTAATAAAATTTTGTTACACAGCCTAATTTACTGTTATTGCAACTTGCTCAAAATTTGAACGAAATTGGACAATTAATAATGGAATTTTTTTTTTCTTTTTTAATAGCTAAGAAAAATCGGGTTTTGCTTTTTGCTTTTCGTTTTTTTTTTTTTAATTATTTTTTCTGTTTGCTTGCAGCTCAATAATTTCTTTTTACTGCACTTATGCAAAGTGAAGTCGCTGATACATTTAAGGAATCCTTTTTCGCGGCGTTTTAATAGAAAAGAAAGTAGATTCTCTTGTTTTCTTTAAGTGTGCGCATTTGCGAATGTTGTATTTTTTATTTTCAATAATGAACACATGTATTTAATTTTTGTTTATTTTAAAACTTTCTTAGAACATTTTATTTTAAATATTTACAGAATATATCAAATCGAGTACCAATTAATTTCTGTTAATAGACATTAATGTTTACAGTTAGTAGTGAAGAGATTTAAAAAAAAAAATCTCTTTATACGTCTCTCCCAACTTTTGCCAATAGTTCATGTTGTCAAAATGATTATTTAGCATTACTTATTTTCGAAATTTTACGTTGTGTTATTTAATCGATGGATTCGAATAAAAAATAGTGTTATTTATAATACTAGCGTTATGTTTTATATTAAGAATTCCATAAAATATATTTCTACTTGCCGATCCAAGGCTGAAATGTGCGATGCAATTGGATAAATTCACAAACCAAAAGTTATTTATTTATTTATTTTCATTATTTGAATTAAATTTAAAACTCTAATTTTTAAAATGGTTTTAAAAAATGCGCGAAAATCTTCAATATGGCGTCTATAGTAGTACATAAGTGTCAATAAGTTTTAAAGTCAATAAAGTCAATAAAGTCAATTTCAATAAGTGCGGCTTATGCGCCGGTGCGGCGTATACGATGGATTTTCAGGGGGTTTTTTACCATTTTCGGACGTAGCGGCGTATACGACAGGGCGGCTTATCTACCCGAAATTACGGTATTTATTTTAGAATTATTTTGTCAAGATAAACGGAAAGCGACACCTTTTAAGAAGAGCATAGAGAAAAAATGACTTAAAAATATTAATTTCCTGACGAGTTATTTGATAAATACGAATGCATTCCACGGCCATTCGTTTAACATGGGAGAGGGAAATCTCAAATGTTACTGATCAGGGCTCTTAAGCTAATATTAGTTTTTGTTGCATTAAAATATCTCAATTTGTTGACTCTCTTGAAACAAGTAGGTTTAAAATGTAAGTTTATGGGAATTGGGCGAAATAGTAGAGATATCGCCAAGTTGGCGTCCCTTTTGGCGACTCATTTTGACAGCTAAATTGGGCGATAGATCGCCAAGTGGGCGACAAACTTGGCAGTATTGGGCGACAGAACAGGGTCCTCCCTAGGGTACTCCCCCCTTATAGATAGGAAGATGCATTATATGCATCAATAACCAATGGCCGCCATTTTGTTTCCCATGCAAAACTAAAATTAATTAATCTGGGGGCACGGCAGTGCCCCTGCCAAGTCGAAAAAGCACAGCCGTAAGCATCCTTTTCTGGAAGCAACTCAGGGTACTTTTGACAGTTCCATATCACTGCTCTGGAATTTCCCAGGAACTTGAAACTTTGTTTTTCTAAAAGTACTCTTCAAGCGGAAGCAAATGTTTAAATTTCCGCGTTTCTATCTTTTCTAGTTCAGAAAATATATGAAATCAAAATTTCGCTTTTTCAACACTGACTGACTCACCGATCATCAAAAATCTGAGGTACAGTCGTGGGAAAAAAAAAAAAAAAGTAAACACCTCCTACTAACTCCTCAACAAATTATCGTAGAAGAAAGTTACTTGTACCAAATGATTGGAAATAAAGTCTACTTTTAAATGATATAGATAAAATTTGCTTAGGTGGCTATCTACATATTAAAACGAACCATAACTTTGTTTTTTTCAATAGAAATACACAATTCTGACAGCATAAATGAACTCTACACCCTTCAATTAGCCTACATCAAATTTTTATGCAATTCGTATAATAGTTTCTAAGATATTAATTGCCGAAACGTCAGTGAAGGCTTACTGTGGAGACCCGAAGAGTTTTTGGTTTCCGTCTGTCTGTTTGTTTGTTAGTCTGTCTCTCCCGCGATAACTGCCGTAAAAAGCGTCCGATTAGCTTGAAATTAAGGATGCATGTTGGTGAGGTCACCGGATTTAGCTGTATAGTTTTTGGTTAAATTTGGTTCATTCGTTCGGAATATATACAACATTTTATTTTCCGCCTTAATGTTTTCCTATAGCAATTCAGACGATTTTTCCATTTTTATTTGTTGAAATGAAATGGCTCATATGATTGAAAGATTTAAATGATAAATTATGGATGATGAATTTCCTAATTAGAACCATACATTACTCATATTAGTTTGAAATTTTGTGTATACATTTGTCAGAGCTTTTAAATTCGGCGTATATCTTATGGAGCGATTTTATATATAATGTTCCAATAATATAAAATATTTTCTTCTTTTTTAATCAGATATTTCATTGTCTTAATTTTCTTTTAACTGTTTCCTAGCAACGGAAAGGTGAATTTGATCTCATATATCAAAAATAAAACGAATACGCTTTGAGGTTGAAATAAAAGGGGCTTGTGTTATGATATTAATTCTTATTATTAAAAAAAAAAAATTTTACTAATATCTCACGGTTTATCGTCTGGACGCAGCTAACAGAAATGTTTAATTTTTAATCGAAAATTTCAATGAGAAAAAAAAAAAAAATTTTTTGAAAAGCAAATTGATAGTAAATGTCAAAATTATGCACCGCAAAATTATCGCTGTCGAAAAGGACGTCATTGTATCGGGAAATAAATATTTTCATTCTTAAAAACCAAACATTAACTAGATTGCCTGAAAAAATATTTTTTGACAAGTGTTAGTTCTTAATACCGCCTCATTTCAGAAAATATGAATGAAAATTTTATCTTTAAAAGGAAATTACACTTTTATTCGTAAAACCTAAGCTTTTAATATAATTGCGTCAACGTAAATCCTTTTCTGCGCACCATTATTGAAGAATAAGGCTCGGAAGTGTAAAAAGATTTACAATAATCATTAGCGCAATCAATAAAAAGTTACATATGTAAATTATTGAGACCATGGGGGGGTTAAGGGGGGCGGAGCCCCCTGAATACTTTATTATTTAAAAAAATACCAGAATTAGTAGCTCATGAAAATTCAAAATATCCTTCCATAACAACGTTTTTAATTTAACGCTTCTAATGTCTGAAAACTTCGTATTTTTACTTTCTTCTATCTTCAATAGAAGAAAGTATTGTAATCGAAATTTTTTTCGACTTCCGGTTTTCGACGGATTTACACGTTTTAGGGGTCAGATATCCCAAAAAACATGTTTATAGAAAATGTCTGTCTGTCCGTGTGTCCGTCTGTCTGTCGCCATTGTACCATCAAAAAGTGTATGAAGTTATGCATAGAATTGAACCAAATTTTTATTTTAAGTTTTTGGCTATGGCAATTAGGTCCTCCCTGAATTTGGAAAAAAATCGTCGGTAGGGGGCGCTGTAATGGCGATTTTTGTGCGATTTTGAATATTGTACCATCCAAAAGTGTATGAAGTTATGCATAGAATTGAACCAAATTTTTATTTTAAGTTTTTGGCTTTGGCAGGTAGGTCCTCCCTGAATTTGGAAAACATTCGCCGGCAGGGGGGCGATGTAACAGTGATTTTTGTGCGAATTTGAATATTGTATCATCCAAAAGTGTATGAAGTTATGCATAGAATTGAACCAAATTTTTATTTTAAGTTTATGGCTATGACAAGCAGATCCTCCAAGAATTTGGAAAAAATTCGCCGCTAGGGGGCGCTGTAATAGCGATTTTGTATATTGTACCATCGAAAAGTGTATGAAGTTATGCATAGAATTGAACCAAATTTTTATTTTAAGTTCTTTGCTATGGCAAGCAGGTCTTTCATTTATTTCGAAAACATTCGCCGGTAGGGGGCGCTGTAATAGCGATTTTTGTGCCATTTTGAATATTGTACCATCGAAAAGTGTATGGAGTTATGCATAGAATTGAGCCACATTTTTTGTGTTTCTTTTTGGTCATGGCATGAAGGACCTGCCTGAATTTGGAAAAATTCCGCTGGAAGGGGGCGCTATAATTACGATGTCTGTACCATTTTCTTCATTGTACCATCGAAAAGTGTATAAAATTATGCATACAATTGAACCAAATTTTTTGCGCTTGTTTTTGGCTTTGGCCAACAGGTCCTCCTTGAAAGGGGCTCTCTGATAGCGATTTTTGTATACTTTTCTTGATTTTTCGTAGTTCTATTGTCCATCGGTGGCTCGTGCAAAGGCGGGAACTCACTTCCTGCTAAGCCGGCTATTCGCAAACATCTGATAACAACAGAATAAGGAAAAACTATTAATTTTAACAAATATCGAGATATAGATTAACTCGTTTTTAGTTCATTTAATTGACTGAAGCAGAAATTTAAGATGAAAATCAAAGTTGGTATAGTAATGAACTAATAATATTGAAGTATTAACATGTGTAACTAGTTTTTGAAATATTAAGATGTATAAGATAGAAGAAAGTTTTGGGATTGGCACATCCAACTAGTTTATTCTTATAAATAATTACGTAATTTGGAAACTTTCAATTGCGGTTTGCAGGAAACTGAATATTACTAGAGTGTGTCTAAAAACAATGAATTGCAGATCTGACGTTGAGGCTCCTGATCTGCAGATTTACTAGTTATTTTAAAACGAGCGTATCTTAAGGGCTGTATCCAAATTGAAGTTTTGAACTCGATTGTTAACCGAGAGAGCCCCCATCTTGATCAAGGCTTCTTAAGAAGTCAATGAATCCTGCTAGATTACAGGACAGCAGTAGAAATTTCAAAATATCTAGTCGCTTCTATAGACGGCCCCATAAACCATCATTTTGCCGTTTTTTAAGCATATTTTGAAAACTATTTGGAAGAAAAAGGTGAAATTTTGGATTTCCATAAAGCAGGATAATAATCCCAATAAATCTAAATCCATCAAAAAAAAAAAAAAAAAAATTGTAGGTTGCAATTCATAACTTTTTCGAATATTAATTTCATAATTCATATCATAAAATTATAAAAATTGCAAATTCAGCGTATTTATGTTTAGTTATATTAGTATTATTGCTACACAAAAAATTAGCACATTAGGAGCATAATTTCTGGAGATATAAATAAAAATATGAAAATGTAATTTACCATTAGAAGCACTCAATTTTGAATGTTTATAATTCAAAACTTATCATTCAAATGACTTGAAATGCGGTGTCTAGGCATAGTTTGAACTGAAGATTTGAAATATCTCGTTAAAATTGGGTATTGTCATTGAAAAAAATGAAGTTTGTATTCGTTTTAATAGGTAGATGCCCCCCTAAGCAAATTTTATATACATCATTTAAAAGTAGACTTTATTTCCAATCGCCTGGTACTAGTAACTTTCTTCTACGATAATTTGTTGAGGATTTCGTAGGAGTTGTTTACTTTTTTTTTTTTTTCCACGACTGCACATACTGTAGCCCTAGAAATTTGAAATTTGGTAAGAAAGTAGTACAGTATAGGATCTATTATCCGGCATCCCGATATCCGGAACGCTCTAAAAACCGGAACGGTAAACGATCCAAAACCGAAACTTAGTGAAAGCTTTCATTTCATAAAAAATTGCAGTTTTTTTTTTCCATATTTTATTGAAGAGTTAACATGCTTTATAAATCGATATTTTAAATATTTTAAACTTTTTCTCATACACCTCAGGTACCGTAATATCCCCTTAATTTCCTCCCCCCCCCCCCTCCAAACGCGGCAAAAAATCGTAAAGTAATTGGAGAGGCCGTACACGGATTAAAAGTGGCTATCAAAATCTACCGCCTGTTGAAATCCGAAAATGTTTATAAGAATAGTCCAAAGCCTGCCCTGATATTCAGATTTTTCTTTTTTTTTTTTTTTTTGTTTACAGAGATAATTAAAAAACAGAACTTAAAAAGCGCGAACTTAAAAGCGTACTCTCTCCCTACGATCCCACTATGACGCTCCCGTGAAAGATAAGAATTGAATGTACGCAATCATCGGACATAAGTTCTCTTTTTGATCATTTTTATGACTTCGCATCAGCGTAACCTTTAGACATATGGGAGAACTAACTACATATTCTTAAATTTCGTATATTCTGCTTCAAACGCTAAAATCCATTATAAAAAAATTTAATTTTAACCTTTTGAAAAAAAATATTTTCGAAACATCACTTAGAATTTGAATGCGTTTTCCGCGGTCGAAAACTGTTAGCAAGCTCCGACCTTTGACGTCATCTAAAGGCGCGCCTACAATTCGGCCAATTAGGAGAATGAGAGAAACGTTCGTTTTACCGTTTTCAGCTGCGTCCATTGAACAGTAGAAAAGCAGAGATTCGGAATCGGATAAGACAGAAAGGTGGTACGGCGCCTCGCGCGAAAGGGGGGGCTTTCGTGGGATTTTTTTTAAATATCAAATTTGTTTACAAAATAGGGGAGGGTGGGTTAATGGAATATTACAGTAATTATGCATTTCTTTATCTCCGCGAATTTGCGGAAATCTGCATTTAAAGTGTTGATAATTTTGCCTCTTATATTTTTCTGTCCGCTTTCAATGCGATAAATTCATAAACAAAACAAAAATAAATAAAAAGTCAACTTTCAATATATTCCCCTCCCTCCCTCCCCAATTATTGGATGAAGATGCAGTTCAAGTTTGTTTCAATATAGATAATAATGCTCCACTTAGTCATCAGATGACATACAGTGAAATTTGTGAAATGATGACTAAAGATGCATCTGATGATCGTAGTGATGATGATGACAAGAATGGGGAGGTAGAAAAAATATCTAATGAACAAATGATATTTTACACTCAACAATAAATTCAAGGCATGGAACAAAATAAGTAATTTCCATGAACAACAAATAATGTCCTTATATAAAATTCAAGACCAGATTGTAAAAGAGAAACGTTACAAGCAGCCAACTTTAAAAGGATTTTTCCAAAAAACTAATTCCCAAGCATCTGCATCTGAACCCCAAAACTAAATTTTATTTTTGATCTTGTTCATTTGTAAGTTTTATTATAATTTAAAATTATTACTTAACTTTTTTTTTTTTTTTTTGTAAATAAAAATTAAACTTTTCCTTAATTGTGTTTTATTGAATTAATTCAACAAATGTGTAATACAGTATTTTTTATATTATTTATGCTAACCAGTATTTCATATTTATGTACATTAGAAAATATTTGTGGTAGTGTTCCGAATTACGGAAAAACCCCTTATCCGGAATGCCTCAGGTCCCAAGGATTCCGGATAACGGATCCTATGCTGTATTGGGATACAAAGGAAGGAAAAATTAAAAAATTCGGAAAATTCGAAAAAAAAAATCGAAAATCTTTTATCTTCCGTAATCAGAATTCTTGCCAATACTGTTGCTCACTGATTATCAACACAATAAAACGCAATTTGTCAACTAAACCATCGGTTTGTCAACTATACTAAATCCAGCGTGAAATAGCTGGGTCCTGAATACAGTAAAATTCGTTTTAATTGACTAGAACATATAAAGGTACTACTTGATTATCCCGTCGACGAAAAACTATCGCCGAACTATAAGATTAAATGCCAATAATGGATGATCGTAAATGTCGCATTCACTTGACATTAAACACCATACACGTTAAAGGTATATATAAATATTTTACAGACATACATACAATAAATACAATAAGCCCAACTGGAGTGAAAAATTAGCCAGAGCCAGGAATCGAACACGGGACCACTGCATTCCAGGCAGTCGCTCTAACCACTGAGCTACTCCGGCCGATACCTGAGTCTGCAATTTCTATAACTAACAAGTAAGAAAAATCATGCTTTAAGAATAGATTATGAAACACTTTCCAACAGTTACTGTATGCTTTAAAAAAACTTCGTTATTTAGGGAAATAATGTATATAAAAGAACTAAGTAAACATTTTAGAAAACGCATAAAACATTTGAAAAACTGATTTCAGCAGTCCATCCATATCAAATATGCATTCCAATTCTTTTGGACAGCTCTGTATTTGATCTGTAGGTTGATATATATGCTATATAATGGAGAAATTTAGCAAGAAAACGAATAACAGGTTGAAATTTCTCTTTCAGCAATTTATACTAATACACGGAAACATACTTGTATACTTTTGTACAACCCTGTAGTTAACCTAGTACCTTTACTACACGCCTTAATTCAAAGTAAAACACTCTTAAAACTACTGGAATCACATTTTCAGAAATTATCATTTATAGACGGCCATGTATCCAATTCTTTGCATGACCTTGTATATAATTTTATCTATGTTTTATAATTTTATCTACAAACATTTCTTAGTAAACAAAATGCAGTTCAGCGTAAAAATGCATAACTCATTTAAAAACCACCTTTAAGCAATTTACAATCATACCTAGTAACCATTACGAATTCTTTTGTGTAGCCCTGTATATGAATTACAGCATTTATACACATCATATACAATGCCTAAATATAGTGAAGCATAAAAGCGCATAACATAATTAAAAATGCATTTCCAGCAATCATCGCTACCGTACAATACTTCGGATACAATATAGTATCTGATATTTATTATACATGAAATAAGTTATAGTAAACCTCAGCGACATAAATCAATTCCATTATACATGAAATAATTTAACATAATTAAAATACGCCGGAAAAAATTCCCTCCACCCGTATATCAATATGTAACGGAATTTTTTTGTGCGGCCCTGTAAATGAATAATATTTATTATTTGCAGCGCATATTCTACAGAATTCATATTTTAGTGCACTTGATAAATGCATATTAATTTTATTGTGTTTGAAAGCATGTAACATCATTAAAAATCATTTTAAACGATTTTTTCCCTTAGGCCGTCATGTAACGGAAAACTTTTGACTGCCCCTGTCAATGAACTAAACATGCTACAAACTTCATTTGCAATAGGGTTCGTGTATGGTAGAGGTCACTAATATCCAAAAATTTCAGAACGATCCGAGTATATTTACGGGAGCTAGAGCGTGTACAGACGGCCAGACAAACCGAATGCATAAACACTTTTAACTTTGTTGGAAAGTGTTTAAAAAATGGGAAATAGACTGGAAGCAGACAAAGTTATAAAATGGACTCTGCACAGTAGTCCAAACTTTGGAGGACTTTGATTGAACAGTTGATAAATTGAAACAAAAAATAATATAGTTACTAGAAAAATTGAATGAATGGATTTCAAACAGTAGCACACATGCCAATTCGCTTTACTAGGAAAAGCGAAACATCGAAGCAATCAGGAGCCATAAAGTCTATGAAGTTAAAAATAGTGTAATTGAAATCGACACTACTGGAAAAGCTTTCTTTGGCTTTCTCCTTACAAAAAGAAGTGAAATCCCATCAAAAACATCTCATGTAAAAAAATGCCAAGTCTCCTGACTCTTTGACCGTAAAAAGTTCTGAGATCATGTGTAGAGCCAAGCTTAGCTCTCTTATTAATTCTGATATTTTAATTCACAAATTACTCCTAGTCTCTACACCTTTAGTAAATTATTATTTTGTGACTTGGCAATGACGCAGCATGAGAATGTAAAGGCTGTTGTTTACATTTTAATATTAACGTTTATTTATAAAGTTTTGCATAAAATAGTTTCTATAATAGACCAGGAGCCGGTAGCACAGACATTGACCTCATCGAGTTCACGGATGAAATTCTAGGATTAGTTAAATCTTGATTCGCATGTTAAAAAGCAATCGGTCTGCCAGGTCATATCTGGGTAGAAAACACCTGAAAATCCGATTTTAGTGGCTGACTCGTAGGTTTACCATTGTATTTTCGTGCTCCCAGTCCTTCATGTTTTCATACCTTTGAGTGCAGAAAAACATAATGGTAAACCTACGAGTCAGCCACTAAAATCGGGTTTTCAGGTGTTTTCCACCAAGATATGACTTTGCAGACCGATTGCGCTTTAATATGCGAATCAAGATTTAACTAATCCTAGAATTTCATCTGTGAACTCGATGAGGTCATTGTCTGCGCTGTCGGCTCACGGTCTATAAGAGCACTAAATGTATATGTATTTCTAGCATGAAAATAATTTTACATTACATTGTATGCCCGAATGCGAAAACTCTCTACTTGTCAAACTTGATGTCCGGAGTTTTGGGTGATTTTCTTCCTATGTAACGTGAATACGAGCCAGACCCCTCTTTTACAAAGACCCCGAATCGGTGCATCCCTCCTTCAGACTTCTATCCCTCGCGTTCATATTCAGCCTTAATCAAATAATCTAATCCGAATTCAAAACATAAGTAAAGTGTTTACGTAATAACTTTCCTGTACTGCGTAATTGCCAAGTCACAAAATAATCATTTACTAAAGGTTTAGAGACTAGGAGTAATTTGTGAATTAAAATATCAAGAGTTAATAAGAGAGCTAAGCTTGGCTCTACACATGATCTCAGAACTTTTTACGGTCAAAGAGTCAGGAGACTTGGCTTTTTTTTACATGAGATGTTTTTAATGGGATTAAAATTTAATGAAGGAATTAATGGTTGAAAAAACTGTATTAACATCCATTGTCATGCAGTACAAGTTTAAAAAATTTATTTCAACTTGATAGGATGAATAATGAGTATTTTATTAACGACTGAAAATTTGAACAAGATATATAAATAAATAAATATATAAATATAGGGAGAGTGTGAACTTATAGTAGGAATTGAAAAAAGTGCTGGAGGCCTAATACTCTGTGGTACCAACTACTAAAAACTGTACCGTCCCCCCCCCTCCCCCTCTCTGTCACTTCAATCTGCATATTTATTTTTCGGACATTATTTGCAAAATTTAGAGCATTTTTTTTTTAAAGTAAAAAATACATTTAAATGTATCTATCAGAATATACTTAGCTGTCAGCTATTCCACTTTTTAGTTATCACTCCTTCCGAATAGTAATCTTTGCCTCATTATAGTGTTAATGAATTGCAGAATTCTGCGATTAAATTGGGTAAGGATTATGATTCGGAAATAGTGTTTTCACAAAAAGGGATATTCGCAGCTATGTATTTTTATGAAAAAAAAATGCATGAGGTTTACAGAAATTAATATATACTAGAAAGAAACAAAAAGGACGGAAAATGAATTCTAAAGATTTATACAGCACATGAGCAATAATGTGTTTTTCTCACTTGTTTCCCAGTGATAGATGAAAAAAACACATTTTAAAAAAGAAACACATTTAGGAAAAACTATGTATGTAATGAATACATTCAAAATACAATTTAGGGATAAATTAAAATTTGACCACAAAACTTCAGGATATGCGATGTTTTTTTTTTGTTGTTGTTTTTTTTTTTTTTTTTTTTTGTAAAAACTTTTGCAATTATTTAAATCCTGATCTTGTTCTTCAGTATCTTCGACATAAATTTTTAACTGCCCTTCCTCTTTACACCTTGAAATATTTACATATAATTGTCCATGAAAAAAAAACTGTTCTTTTAAATACACTCCAACTGTAGAAAATGTTTGTCCTTGTGACTTATTCATTGTCATTGCAAATGACAGTATATCGTTCTGTGCAAATGCCAGTATCGTTCTCCCACCCCCTCCCCTTGCCCTGCATATAGCACAAACTATGGTCAGATAGTGCAAAATAAAAGGATTTTGGTATTTTTCCACTATAAGGGCATTGGAGTTTTTTTAAAAAAAGCTCGGCGAAATTTGGGCATCAGAAAGTGAAATTTGTTGTCAAAGGATACAGACAGCTATAAAAACGAACCTGATGAAAATTTTGTTTGTTTATATATGCATTTTAATTAAATGTATATTAATGTTTTTTTATGTACAAATTACTTCTGTTTCTGCATAAAATTATATAAAAGACTTCTTTATATTAAATAAATTGTATAAATATTGCAAAAAATGCGTGTGTATATGAAATGAAACAGTGAATAGGTTGCCAGAACATATTTTGCCAAATTTCCGTCTTCGCAAAGGCAGTTTTCTCTATTTCGTAAAGGCCCCTATACTGGAAAAGTACCGAGAATTTAATTTCTGCATCCGGCTATGTAAAGCACATTAAAATCGGGTAGTTAGGAGCTCAGATAGTACAGCGCCGTCTAGTGGCGGTTATTTTATTTGTAGCATCGGGATTAAGATGTAAAGACGTACATTTAAGTATATTACTCTTTAAATTCGGACCCATAGACTTTGAAAAAAAATCTTAAAAGCGCTGAGTTTAAATTAAATTGTGGTGAGCTCGATTATAAAGACTAATGAGTTTCGATGGTAATTTCGCTAAATTAGCCAGTTCCTTGAGCCTATTGTTGCCTATGGCTTCCTATATGACAACTTATATTTGTCGCCAAATTTGGCGATATTTCGCCAAATTTTGCGATAATTTGACAAGTAGATCAAAAATTGGTGCTATTGTAGTAACCCTGTATTAATACTTTTCAACAATTACGCATTGTTGAAGCTCATACCGATTTTACCATACGATTCCTAACATGGCCGCTATTAATGAGGTGGTCCAACCGGAATTGTGAGGGACACGCAGAGACTTGGATTTTATATAAATAGATATGCTGAAGAAAGGAACAATGTTTTTCAGTTTCCTATAAAAAGTGCACATCTTAAACTTTAATCGATTTCTTCCGCATTACAATCTTTTGTGGTGAGTCCCAGATTAAATTAAAAATTTGACACCGTTATCGTAAAGATTCAATGCTTTTATAGAAAAAGGGGAATACTGCTCGATTGATTTCTATCAGAATAACAGTACATTGCAATTATATCTACTTGCAATTGAAGGTGACTTCGTAAATGTGCTGAGCAAAGCCTTAGCATAGTTCATGATGCAAAATAGGTAAAAAAATCACTGACATGATTTTTGTGCTCGTACGCAAAGACCTCAAACAAACAAAACATCAAGCTGATGCACGTTGGTTAAAAACAAAAAATATTCTTTTCAGGCTAGATAGCTAAATAATAAAAAAAAAAATTAGAAATGATCCTACTGTCACAAAAGTAAATCGAACTGAAAGCAAATTCATTGCTCTGTCTATTGAGTGGCGCCGTATCAACACGTCGCCGCCATTCATGCCAGACAAAAATTTGAAAATATCACCCGTATAGAAGAACACGAAGACACATCTGTTTTCCTTTCATTTTGATCAAAATAGCATTAAAATTATTTGAAATAGAATATAATATGTAATTTTGAAGGAGAGAAGCTTTTTTTCTATACATGAATAAAATTAAATTTTGAATGTAAGACAGATTGAGCTTGAGTCAGTCCAAGCCCAAAAATTTAATATAAAAATTGAGACCGTTCGTTGAGATCTCCCTCTCGTATGTGTGCGACACATTGTCACATATAAGTGTTTTTATAAAAAATAACTCAAAAGCTTGGAGATGGGAAGGAAAGGAAAGAGTCATTTAGGCTTCGGTTTTTCGGAAGCGATATTTCACCGGGGCCCTGTATTTATGAGCTCCGGTGAATTCCGACCCATATTTACCAAAAACGGAGAAGTACCGGAGCTGGGCTCCGGCGAAAATGAAGCCCTGCCCGTAACTGCTATTCCCGCTATATTTCTTTCTATTTTTACAGTTTACTTGTAATTTTCAGTTTAACTATTTATACTAGTGAACTTTTTACTAGATTGAAATTTCCACTCAATGAAACTACTTCAGTTCCAGCAGAATATGCCATTTTAATCTCACATCCACTTCCGTGTGAGATTGAATTTTTGTCATCTTTTGTGAATTCGCTTTTGTTTAAATTGCTGATGAGGAACTTTTTAAACATGTTCGAAACGTTTCATGTTACAGGAGTTTTCGTTCATCTGACGAAACCCTATTCACCTCACTCCTCTGTCTGTCTGTCACAGAGCCTGTTATCAGAAACTACATAGGTTGAAGACATGAAATTTTGCATACTTATAGCTTAAATACCTCACATGAAGCGACACATCATAAGATTCTGAAAAAGTTTTACATTCACCCCTGTGGGCTCTAACTTGTATATTTTAAGCTTTTTTAAGGGTTTCGATCATCTAACGAAACACTATTCGTCTCACTCCTCTGTCTGTAAATCTGTCCATCTGTCACAGAGGACGTTCTCAGAAATTACCACATTAAATACAGTCCTCCCCACTTAATCGGGTCACGGATAATCGAATACCCCGCTTATTCGAATAGAATCCTCGGGAACCGAATTTATTCCTATTGGTTCTATGTTATTTCCCCCCACTTAGACCAAATACATTTTACGAAAGTCCCGCTTAATCGAATAACAACTGTGTGACCGATGTTTGAAAATAGGCGCGGAAAGTACGTTTCAGCTGAAATTTCCTTCCACCTTTTGGCATTTTCAGTTCCTTTACGCTAAAAACAAATTTTCAGTTCTCCCTGCAATGATTTCGGCCGGCAGGTGTATAACAACAGGTCAAATGATTTCCCCACCCTGATCTCCCCACCATCACTTCTTGCTCGAGACTCGAGATGGTAATTGTGATATTTTGCCCTCATTCGAAAAATAACTCGATATTTACTCCTTTAAAATTCCACTTAAACAAACTACTTCAAACGATTTTTTCAAGGCAGTATAAGTAACGTAAATTAGAAGTAGCAAAGTTTTGACCCAATTTAAGCGAGCGGCATTAAGTGTGATGTAAACCCTATAAATGTATGTACTGACGCATTTACGAATGAATACGCATTTACTTTTGTATTTATTTTAGTTTATGTTATTCTAGTAACGATTTATTATGCTGTTAATTAAATATATCATAGATGGTTATTTTGCCTTTTTATTACGCATTCAATATTACAGTTGTGATTCCCCGCTTAATCGAATATTATTTCTGGTACAGCCAATGTTCGTTTAAACGGGGACGACTGTACATCACGGCTAGCTTCGGACTGCCAATCTGCCGTTCGTGGCAAGATAACATTTTGCCGTTGCTGATGGCGCCATCTAGTGCATATCAGAACAGATATAACACTTGATTTTCTGTGTCTGATATTGTTAAGTAACATTTTGTAAAACAATTCTTTCATTTTTAAATGACTTATCCCTTATATTCATCATTTCATAGAATTTTCAAAATAGAATCATTTATGCACCTCAAAAAATAATTTGCTTACAAGGGTCAGAATTAAAATCAATTTCGGGACATGGGTTGCATTTCAAGTGTACTCATCTGTTGCGAAATTCCCATACTGATGTCATTAAATTTTGAAGTCGTTCATCAAACAGTACAATTCGGCAATTTATGCAGTTTAGTAAGGGAAATGATTCATTTAACTGATAATGGGTATGCAAAAAACCAATTTTATGCGTTTCTTTTTAGAAAAATTAGGAAAAATGCACTTTTTTGATCTACTTTATCTCGCTTAATATGGGTGCAATAATGGGTCCTGTGGCACTCAATGGACGTAGAATTCTATGCCCTATAATTTATAAATTAGGACTGTTTCTGTAGAAAGAACGTTTTTAGGTGCGTTCGTATATAAAAACAAGTTGGAAATTGCTCGTCAAACGTGGCAAATGAGGTGCGTTCATACTATAACGTACTATATTCTATAACTAGTTTTATAATTATTTTTTGCACCCTATATTGTACTGAATGTGTATTTATTTGCAATTCATAAGTGCATAGTCTGTAACATCATTAAAATGCACTTGCAATAATTTTTTCCCATCTCCCTTAATGTAACGGAAAACTTTTGACTGTCCCTGTAATTAAGCTATACATCCGATTTTCATGAAATTTGAAATGGCTCGACAAAATTTTGCAGCAATTATATATTTAAAATTTCAGCCCATTCGGAAAGCTGTAACATCATTAAAATGCACTTGCAATAATTTTTCCCATTGGCTTTAATGTAAAGAAAAACTTTTAACTGTCCCTGTAATTAAACTATACATCCGATTTTCATAAAATTTGAAATGGCTCGACAAAATGTCGCAATAATTATATGTTTAAAATTTGAGACCATTCGGAAAGCTTTAACATCATTAAAATGCACGTGCAATAATTTTTCCCATTGGCCATAATGTAAAGAAAAATTTTGACTGTCTCTGTAATTTAACTATACATCCGATTTTCATAAAATTTGAAATGGCTCGACAAAATTTTACAACAATCATATATTTAAAATTTCAGACAATTCGGTTGGGTAGTTTTTGCTCTATTATATGCGGACGGACGGACAGACAGACGGACTGAACGACGACTATAGGTGCTACGTATTTATATAATTACGAACACACCTAAAAAGTAGCACCTATAGTCGTCGTTCAGTCCGTCTGTCTGTCCGTCCGTCTGCATATAACAGACAAAAGCTACCCAACCAAATGGTCTGAAATTTTAAATATAGGATTGTTGCAAAATTTTGTCGAGCCATTTCAACTTTTATGAAAATCTGATATATACTTTATTTACAGGGACAGTCCAAAGTTTTCCGTTACACGAGGACCAATGGGAATAAATTATTACAAATCAATTTTAATGATGTTACAGCCTTCCGAATGGTCTGAAATTTTAAGTATATAATTGTTGCGAAATTTTGTCAAGCCATTTCCAATTTTATGAAAATCGGATGTATACTTTAATGACAGGACAGTCAAATATTTTCCGTTACATTATGGCCAATGGGAATAAATTCTTGCAAGTGCATTTTAATGATGTTACAGCCTTCCGAATGGTCTGAAATTTTAAATATATAATTGTTGCGAAATTTTGTCAAGCCATTTCCAATTTTATGAAAATCGGATGCATACTTTAATGACAGGGACAGTCAAATGTTTTCCGTTACATTACGGGGAATGGGGAAAAAATTATTGCAAGTGCATTTTAATGATGTTATAGACTATGCACTTATGAAGTGCAAAAAAATATACATTCAGTACACTATGGGGTGCAAAAAATAATTATAAAACTAGTTATAGTATGAACGCACCTCATTTGCCACGTTTGACGAGCCATTTCCAACTTGTTTGAGTTATTTGCAAAATACCGAAAAAGAGTGTGAAAATTTTGAGGGTTTTGTGTTGGCACGTCTAAAATTCACTAGGCAAAATGGGATAAACTTCAAATACTTCATTTGGATGTAAAACAAAGTGATTAAAATTATTTCCGCGAATGATCGCATAAAAAATGAAATATTATACATACTCCAATCACCATGGTGGGGTGGCGTCGCAGAAGGACTGGGGATTGGGGCTTGGCGAGGACTTGATGGATGGCGAGGATTGGAGCTTGATGATGATGAGCCTGCAGAGGGTGACCTGAACCCATACAGATGCCCTGGTAAAAGATATTAATATGAGAAGTGTCATTAAGCCGTAACTGCACTCATATATACAGGGTGTCCCAGAAGTAATGGCACAAACTTTAAGGGGAGGTAGGGGACATCACAAGGATTCAGATTTACATGCAACCCAGGGTCGGAAACGCTTTCCTGTCGCGGTAGTGACAACATAAAACACAAGAAAGAAAGGACATGAACAGGGAGAGAAAACATGTACTGCAATTAATGCCGGGACAATGCTGGAAAGTGTTGAGGAACTTATTGCATGCATCGTGGCAGCTGCTGGGGAAGTCCGGGGCACTCCCAGTATTTTTGAGAATATTAGATCTTCCATACGCCGGAGATGCGCTTCCATGCATCACGGCCCGAGGTCGTCATTTCGAATACCTACTTTGATGACGATCGCTGTCCCTTTAATGTTTTTTCTTTTTAGTTTTTTGATGTACTAAGGATAATAAACATGTTTTCTCCTCTTATTCGTGTCCTTTCTTTCTTGTGTTTTGTGTCGTCACTACCGCGACGGGAAAGCGTTTCCGACCTTGGGTTGCTATGCAAATCTGAATCCTTGTGATGTCCCCTACCTCCCCTTAAAGTTCGTCCCATTACTGCTGGGACACCCTGTATATATGTATATACATAGTAAAATTCATCACATTTAATTGAAAATTACTTGTAAGTAAAACATGTATCAAAAATTATTTTCCTCTTACAAACAATAAAAATTCAACCCTTTCATTACCAACATTTTAAAAATGAAATAAAAATTAGCAAGTTTCGATAATTTTTTTTAATTGGAGAATGTCCCCGATAGCCCAGTGGTTAGGGGGTTGAATTCGGAATTAATTAGGGGAAAGCTGGAAATTGTTTTAATCCCTACTGTTTAGGTCTAGAATGAATATGCTATGTTTTCCCCCTCGTACTAGGTGAGCGTTTGGAAATATGTATATAATTATAGTAAAAAGAAAAAAAAACACGTTTTTTTTGCATATCATTACAATATCTCAAAACAGCTAACTCTGTCAAAACCATTGACAGCACAAATGTTGTAGAGCTTCAAATTCTAAGTAAAATGAGTACCTACACTCAATACTTATGTTGAATATTAAGGTCTCAATTCTACTTCAAAGTTTTAGACCCATCATCAGGGGGATGACCTCAGAATTAATTAGGAGAAAACTGAAATTGTTTTAATCCCTTCAGTTTAGGTCTAAAATGAGCGTACTATGTTTTCTTCCTCGTACTTGGGTGAATGTTAGAAAATATGTAGACATTTATTTTCGAAAAACACGTTTTTTTTAGTTTCCTTAACAATATCTCAAAACAGCTAACTTTATAAAAAACATTATCAATACAAATGTTGTAGAGCTTACAATTCTGAATAAAATGAGTACCATCATTATTATTTTTGTTCAGCATTAAGGTCGCAATTCTATTTCAAAATTTTTCAAATCAAGAACTTGAAGCCAGGAGAGACCAAGTTAACTTAACAATATCTCAAATTGCGGCCTTAATATTCAACAATAATATTAAGTGTAGGTACTCATTTTACTCAGAATGTTAGGCTCTATAACTTTTGTACCAACAATGTTTTTGATAGAGTTAGCTGTTTTGAGATATTGTTCAGTTAACTTGGTCTCTCCTGGCTTCAAGCTCTTGATTAGCGATTAAGGCAAAATTTTGAAATAGAATTTCGACCTTAATGTTGAACAAAAATAGTAATGATGGTACTCATTTTATTCAAAATTTTAAGCTCTACAACATTTGTACTGACAATGATTTTTATAGAGTTAGCTGTTTTGAGATATTGTTAAGGAAACTAAAAAAAACTTGTTTTTCGAAAATAAATATGTACATATTTTCTAACATTCACCCAAGTACGAGGAAGAAAACATAGTACGTTCATTTTAGACCTAAACTGAAGGGATTAAAACAATTTGCAGTTTTCTCCTAATTAGTTCTGAGGTCATCCCCCTGATGATGGGTCTAAAATTTTGAAGTAGAATTGTGACTTTAATATTCAACATAAGTATTGAGTGTAGGTAACTCATTTTACTCAGAATGTTAAGCTCTACAACATTTGCATTGACAATGCTTTTGCCAGAGTTAGCTGTTTTGAGATATTGTTATGGTATGCAAAAAAACGTGTTTTTTTTTTTTTTTTTTTTTTTTTTTTTGCTATAAATCAATGTATAATTCGTAACGCTCACCTAGTACGAGGGGAAAAACATAGCCTATTCACTCTAGACCTAAACAGAAGGGATTAAACCAGTTTCCAGCTTTCTCCTAATGAATTCCGAATTCGGCCTTTTTTTTTCTCCTTTACCACTGGGCTACGAGTGTTTTAGAGGGAAAAAAATCATTCAAAATAGAAGTACAAGAAAATGGTGAGAATGGAGTATGGAACTTACATGGAATTTCAGGCCTCGGTGATTGTGACTTTTCTGAATCCTCTGCAAATAAATACATGAAATTCAATTGCTAATTGTTATATCTCATATAACAACGAAAATTCACATGAATTAGGATACAACACAAAATGAAAAAAAAAAACAAAACATGCATAGATTCTGAAACACTTTCCAACACTTCTAGAATACTTTCACAAAACTTTCCAATAAGATGTCTAAATAAACTAGTAGGATTGTCCCACTGCACCCTGGGTAAGATTCGTGACATCAGAAGTGAAGGTGGTTTCCCTGACAACGATACCCTCCATTTCAAACTTTGTCGCCCGCGCGCAGTGATCGGGAAACAGAAGCATATAAAATTCAGATCAGTAATTCTTTTCCTACGGCCAGAGCGGGATATATTATTTTTAAAATCAAGTTTTTAAAATAATTTTCTGTTAATAATGGCATTGATTTTCCCATGGTGACATTCTTATTTCTGACTTTATTTATTTCATGCAAATAAACACAAAAGAAAGAAAAATACTGTGTGTCATACAAATATGGTGTGGTTTTGAAATAGGATTTATTTTCTGGACTATTTTGAAATATGTCAAAAGTATTCTCCCATTTCTAACCCTTGAAATATATGTTACAAAATCTAAAATATCCATCAATATAAAATTAAATTTTTACAACTATAAAATTAAATCATTTTCTGGAAAAGAGGTGGAGGGGGGAGGGCGTGAGATTCATAGAAAAGATGCAAGATTTCTTATGTGTATATATAGCTATACATATCTTCATTACAATTTACCGGCACTAAAAATATTTTGCAAGCAAAAGAAGGTTTTTCCCTTCTTAAAAAAAATAATTTGCATAGTTATTTGTTTATATATAACTAGGGAGCTCTGCCCCCTGCAAGCTACGCTCGCCAACCCCCGTTCAGACACCGCAGAATATAAAAATCAAAAAACATGCTAATCTGATGGGTTTTAAAAATATTAGAGACGATTAAATTATACTGAAAAAAGCTGTGCAGATCTCCCTGTAAACGGGTTTCCATTCAATTCCCTTTGATTGCAAAAATTTAAGGGTGAATCAGTTGCTGTTAAGACATCCAATCATTGTTTTCGTTTTTGATTAAAGAGGATCAGTTAAACATTTGAAAAGAAGCTAAAATAAAATGAATTAAGTATTCAGAGTCTTTGTCAACCGATATTTTAAATCAATCTCTATAACAATAGCCTAAATCATGTGACTATCATCAACAGTTCCCGGCGGAACACTTCGCTTTTTATACTCTAGGTGCCATTTAGATACTTTAATGTTATTCAGGCACAGGTGATAAGTCGCCAAATATTATTCTATCCCCATCATTTCATCTATATTATAATATTTCAAGTCATCAAATGCCATAAACAAATACAGTCTGATCCCTTCACCTTTCATATGAAGGTTTGACACAAATGTCATATTTCATCATATGTCATATGTCATCAAACCCCATATTGGCACGATTTTTTTTCCAACGCCAATTTGGGGAACGCATCAACAGCATAAACAACAACATCCCGCTTACCATATCAAGCAAAATAACGATACTTTGGCGCCAGTTAAGTACCCGTTGCGTATATGAAATTGGCGTCAGAAAAAAATCACGCCAATATGGGGCCGTATATGACATCTGTGCCGAAAGAAAAAAAAGCCGGGTGCAAATCTCGCCAATATCTTTTTTGCAACTCGCTAGTTAGAATTTTTTTATTCTTCGAGTAGTAAATTAAAACATTGATTTGAAGTTGAAATTAAATGTCATGGTTTGTTACTTAATTTAATATTTCGCCAGATGTCATATACGCACCGCATGTTTGGCATGATTTTTTTTAACGAAAATTTGGCGAAAACCTCGTTTTTGAGTACCAGTTACATATGTATTTTTGGTACTACTTAGACCAAAAATCTATCGTGAATTATAAGATTAAATGCCAATAACGGTTGATCGAAAATATCACATTCACTTGACTTTTAGCAAGTTACACATGTTTACGTCATCAAGTGATCTTTATTTCGACGTTTTATTTTTATATTTATTAATGTTATACTAATTTATTTGTTCTTTCGTTATTTAAAATAAAAATTTTGTCAATCTGTACAATTTTTCGAATGGTTTGGCGATTTATATAATTTACGAAATTGGTTGATGGAATAACTACGTTGTATCGTATTTTTTAATTATTTTCTATTATTTTCAAAAGGAAATAGCAAAAAAAATAATTAATAACTATAGAACAAAATAATTTATATAAATAAAAAAAAAAGTAAAAGTAAATAAACATTTATTATTAAATAAGCAACAATAGCCATATCAATCAAAATAATGCCATTTTTGCGCCAATTAGGTACCCCAGTGCGTATATGACATCTGTGTCTAATATTTTTCTTTTCGTTTTGTTTTTTTAAAAAAATAAAGAAGTGAAAGCCATCAATTTAAATGTTTCATTTTTAAATGAAAGTTTTGTATTAAATAAAATGATAACGAAATACAAAAAAAAAAACATTGTTCTTAGCATAGATTTAAAGGAGGCCAAACTGGTCGCCAAATTAATTTAAAATAGTAAACTTTTCTGAATTATGAAAAAAAATATATCTGTTAGGATTAAAATTTGAGTTGCCATCATTAGAAAAATGTATTTAAAATTAGAAAAAAAAATAATATTTCGAAAACTAATTCGAATTTAAAAATTCTAATGCCAGTTTTGTCTGTGGATCAATACGGATTTTTGGTGTTAATTTCACCACAAAGTATTCCATATTTTAGGAGAAATCGCCGTGAAACATAATCAGATGTTTAATCAGTCGATTCAAAGAATCGATACACATTTCAGCCGTTTCATATATTCGTTTCATAAATTCGTTTCATTAGGATTTTATATATATAGGGTAGATATGTATATCTATCTATATTATAAAGGACAAACATATCTGTGTGTAACGCATACGTCATTTTGCGAATGGCAACACTGAAATTTGAAATGAAATTTGGGTTTTGCAATTTTTGCTACTGCAAATTTTTAAACTTCTAAACATCGCATATTTTCAATATTGACGAAAAAATGTGCTTTTAAATGCAATTTGTTCGAAAGCTGTATCTCAATTTATTTTTGAGATATTAATTTTTTTTTAGTTTTTAATACAAATTTTGTAATTGTGGAAACTGAAGTTCTCCATTTATATTGAAAGTAAAGGGAAAATAGTCATGGTTTGTTATTTTTATTGATTTTATTGATGCCATTTTCACATTACAAATAAAAGTAACTTTTTTTTATAATTTTTGAACAGAAAACGACATCAGACATTAAGGAAAACACGCATTCTTCTTCAAAAATCAGTTAAATTTCAATATTTTTTCATTACGCTGATACCGAGTTTGAGACGTTAGGTAAAATTATTCAATGAGTAAAAGTGACGTCATATTTAAAACAAAACGATCATTTTTTTTTTTTTTTGATAAAATTATGACAACTAAAGGCAAATTTTTGAATTTTTTTTTTTTTTTTTTTTTTTTTTTTTCGCAGGTACTGAGATTAGAACTTAAAGTTTGTGCGAATGTTCACATGAAAAGTTGTGTAGGACAAACGTGACTTTAAGTTTGGAAATACATTCATTAATAATGTATTGCGCGTTAAAATACTTTCAAATTGTGAATTTGAGTGGTGCATATGTAAATTATGAGAATTTGTAAATAACCTACAATTCGATTTTATGGGGTAAAATTTTATGATGTGACAAAGCGAAATCCTTTTTACTGATTTTTAATCCCGTAAAAACAAACATAAGAGCCTCAATCGATAACTTCATCATAATTACTTATCTTGATTACGTATTCTAATATAGTTTAATTTTTCAATAATTTCAGCAGTCTGAGGAAATAACATTTTGGTAATTTTAGGTTTAAAATATTATTTGTTTTAAGAGTTAGACAACCAATGTAAGATGAATTTTTTATTGTAATTTTTTTTTAAGTTTTATTATAAATTCGATCTGACAGTTCCTGTCTAACATTTTAGTTCATCGAATTTCGACTGGTTCCAATTCGTATAAATAAAAATGTAAATGTTCGTTTGTTTCTAATCGCTAATCTCCGAAAGTTCTTTACCGATTGCTTTGAAATTCACGGATTGAGTTGCATTCGAATCCGGAAGTGTTGTTATACAGTTATTATGAAGCTCGCTCCCCAACCACCTCATTTGCCACCACCACCACCAGGGGGCGCTTTTTAAATTTTTTCCAAAACCCATCATGTAATATATCATTAGAAAGCCCTTGGAATACTGTTTCATATTATGCAAATCGCATCTCGCTCCCCTCACTCTCCTCATGTGGGAGCACATTTCTATATAAATCTATATAAATAAAAATGTAAATGTTCGTTTGTTCCTAATCGCTAATCTCCGAAAGTTCTTTACCGATTGCTTTGAAATTCACGGGTTGAGTTGCATTCGAATCCGGAAGTGTTGTTATATAGTTATTATGAACCTCGCTCCCCCACCACACCATTTGCCACCACCACCACCAGGGGGAGCTTTTTAAATTTTTTCCAAAACCCACCATGTAATATATCATTAGAAAGCCCTTGGAATACTGTTTCATATTATGCACCTCGCATCTCGCTCCCCTCCCTTTCCCCACGTGGGGGCACATTTCTATATAAATAAAAATATAAATTTTCTTTTTTTCTTTTTAGCTATTAAAGCGTGAGAGCTAATGTGCTCGCAGGTTCTGTATGTACGTATGTATGTAACGTGATAACTCTTGATAAAAATATCAGATTTGCTTCAAATTTTGTAAATAGTTTCATTCTGATAAGGCGCTTCCCTGGTTAGTTTTGGGAATTCATGGGTTAAAGATAAAAGGGGCAACGGGAGGCTAATCTCCCCTTAATTTAGATAAATGGGTTTTTCATGCAGAATTATCTGATTTGCTTCAAATTTTGTAAATAGGTTTATTCTGATAAAGTGCTTCCCTGATTAGTTTTGGTGTTTTATTGGTTGTGCAAAGGGGAACGGGAGCTAATTCCCCCCCCCGCCCTTAATTTAGATAACTTGGTTTTTCATGTAGAATTACAGTCCTCCCCACTTAATCGGGTCACGGATAATCGAATACCCCGCTTATTCGAATAGAATCCTCGGGAACCGAATTTATTCCTATTGGTTCTATGTTATTTTTACCCGCTTATACCGAATACTTTTTATGAACGTCCCGCTTAATCGAATAACAACTGTGTGACTGATGTTTGAAAATAGGCACGGAAAGCACGTTTCAGCTGGAATTTCCTTCCACCTTTTGTCATTTTCGGTTCCTTTACGCTGAAAACAAATTTTCAGTTCTTTCTGCAATGATTTCGGCCAGCAAGTGGAAAATGGACCTGTCAAATGATTTCCCACCATCAATTCTTGCTGTTAACTAGGCTTGAATGGCAATGTGCCGTCACTTCGAGAATCGAGATTGTAGTTGTGATATTTTGCACTCATTCGAAAAGTAACTCGATATTTACTCCTTTAAATATCCCCTTAAATAAACCACTTTATACGATTTTTCTAAGGCAGTATAAGTAACGTAAATTTGAAATAGCAAAGTTTTGACCAAATTCAAACGAGCTGCATTAAGTATGATGTAAATCATACTATAGGCTTTAATGGCTATAGGCTTTAATGGCAATGCGCCGTCACTTCGAGAATCGAGATGGTAGTTGTGATATTTTGCACTCATTCGAAAAATAACTCGATATTGACTCCTTTAAAATTCCACTTAAACAAACCACTTTAAACGATTTTTTTAAGGCAATATAAGTAATGTAAATTAGAAGTGGAAAATTTTTGACCCAATTCAAACGAGCTGTATTAAGTGTGATGTAAACCATGTAAATGTATGTAATACTGACATTAAATTAATACGTATTTGCTTTATATTAGCATTTGTATTTATTTTAGTTTATGTTATTCTATTAACGATTTATTATGCTGTTAATGAAATATACCGTAGATGGTTATTTTGGCCTTTTTATTACGCACTACATATTACAGTTATGAATCCCCGTTTAATCAAATACCTTGCTTAATCGAATATTTTTTCTGGAACCGTCAATATTCGTTTAAACGGGGAGGACTTATTCGATTTGCTTAAAATTTTGTGAATAGGTTCTATCTGATAAGGCGCTTCCCTGATTTGTTTTAGGGGTTCATTGATTAAGTATAAAGGGGCGAACGGGGGCTAATCTGCCCTTAATGTAGATAAATGGGTTTTTCATGCAGAGTTATCCGATTTGCTTCAAATTTGGTATACCGGTTTATTCTGATAAGGCGTTTCCCTGATTAGATTTGGAGGTTCATTGGTTAAGTATAAAAGGAGGAAACGGAGGGGTGGTAATCCCCCTTAATTTATTTTTCAATGGGTATTATTCTTTGAAATAAGAGTATAATATACAATTAGTGTGAATAGCCTGTGAGCTCAGTGCCATAAGTTTAACTCGGCACATATCTTTTTAATTCACTCGATGTGCCAGGCATGCCACCGCACGTGCTGCATTGACAATCGGCCTGCCAATTCAAATGTTGCGAAATATTCACAAGCCAAATCTTTGCAACGGCACGCGGCTTGAAGTAAAAAAATAATGAGCAACTTTGTAGAAGCAACAATCTTGATAGGATCTTTAAAAGGTGAAGATGTCCTCATTCCTCGCATTCCTTTTATTCCAATGGATAGGCGATTTCAATTTAAGAGATTTCAATTACCTATTTGATTGGCGTTTCTAATCTCCATCAACAAAGCTCAGGGCCAAGCTTTAAAATTCTGTGGTTTAGATCTAGACATGAATTGCTTCTCACACGGGCAATTATATTTTTCGTGTTCTAGAATCGGCAAATCAGACAATCTCTATATCTGCACAGACAATGTAACAACAAAAATATTGTATACCCACAAGTATTGTGAAATTAAACATATTAGAAACGCGCACTTTCTCTTTTCTTTCTTTTCCATTTAGCCAGACTGGGCCACAGCAAAGCGTGGCCGGGTACAGCTAGTGTTCAATAAATATTCACAAAAGAGTGTCTTTTTTTTTTTTTAAGAGGTGCTTGAAATGTTAAAAATATTTTTTTAGTACCCCCCCCCCCCCCACGTCAACCCTTGATCCAAAGAGACAATTTTTTAAAATGTGAGAATTTCTGCTGTTTTAAATACTCTAATCATGTTTTTTTTAATATAATGATTCTGCTTTCTATGCAATATTATTCTATATATTGCATGATATTTTTCAGTTTACATAAATATTTTCACGAAACATATTTTAACCCTTTAGGAATACTCAATATGTTGAATATGAGATATTTACCTTGTTTCTAACAACATATCATGAAAAAAATATGGGATTTATAAAATTGCCCGAGTCAAATATTTTAAAATACTACAAAAACAGCATATACTATTTTATTAATATGAAACATATATATATTAATATATTTTACATACATTTCAAATAATTTAACTTCAACAACATAAAATAATCAAAACTTACGTATGCGCATTGTGCTTTGTAAAAGCAATGCACATGTATAAAAACACCCAGGAAATTTATTTTCAGTATGAAAAAAAAAAAAAAAAAAACTACTTCAAAACAATATTTTTAAAGTCGGACAAGTCAATTTTCAATTTATAGTATTTTAAAAGTTCTGAAACATCATTAAATATATTATATAAACACACAGTACCACCGGAAGATAATCTTGAGATTAAATTAATACTAAATGCTATCTATAAATAATATTTATTGAAAGATTTAAAAAAAACTTTAAGTGAGAGACAAGGGATTTGTACAGTTATATTTGGAGTATATTTTAATAATTACCCTTCCAATTTAAAACACCTAAATACAAGGGCGTAGCTATCGTGGAGCAGTTGGAGCAACCTGCGCACGAATTCTAAGGGCGCAAAATTAGGAAGAGCAAAATGAAAAATTTTAAAAATATTTACATATTTTTATCATTATTAATCATATGTAATGGAGGAATCTTGTTACAAATAGCATATTCCTATATGATATTTTACTTAGTGTTTAACCTATGCTATTTCTGTTTAAAATATGTTTTTATACATAGTAAAAAGAAATTATTTTTATTCGCGAAGTTTTAATTCATTCCATATTTCAACCTCAAGTAACTTCCCCAACACCGTTTCAGCATGTCTGATTTTTTTTCTGTAACTTTTAAGTAGGCGACAAATCTTACAGTAATTGAAGCTTATTTATAGGCATATCCCCGGTTATCTTATTGGCTACCACTATTTCTGAACCATAATATTCCTGGTACATTTATATTGAAAATGATTTAGAAATTTATCATGATGATTACTGTACGGGAAAAAATGGTAGCCAAAGAAGTCATCGCTGCTAAACCTATATTTACGATTGCAACAGCAATGCCTTAGCTATTTTAAGAATTAATTAGATATTATTATTTTAAGATTTCACAAAAAAGACAAACAATAGTTTGACAAGTTAAAGAAAATTATTAACCATTTTGCAAACAAAAAACAAAATTAACTTTTGAAGGTGTTTTTGTGTGTGTGTGTGTGAAAATTAAACATGCATCAATACAGATTACAAAACAATAAGAGCACGATTTAGGCATATTTCGCATCAGTCCACAGCGACAAAATTTAAAGGGGGGGGGGTGGCAGCGGCCAAATTATTTTTGAGATTTTGAAAAAAAAGTAAATCTCAAATGCGTAATTGATAAGCATCTTCTTTTAAAGAGAGAGAGAAAGTTAAGTATCAAATTCAGTGTTACTTTGAACCTGATTATTGCCCATGCAAATTTACACCACTTTTTTTTAAATGTATTTTTCCCCATTAAATCTTATTTAATCGTAGAATTTTAGGATTAAATAAGCCAAAAGGTATTTTTCAAAGATAGTAATGTGAGTTTTGCTTAGGCCGTAATCACAGGTTCTGATCCATCCGATATCGCATATTAGTGGACAATGAATCTTTGAATTATAAAATGAAAAAAAAAAATCTTGAGTAACTCCACTCAACTTTCCGAACAGTTGACAAAATACTGTGTGTTCAAATCAGTATGACAATGAATAAAAACTTAGATCTTAGTTTTATAGATAGGTGAAATATTTCCACTGGTGATAAAGACCTCTTGTTTTAAAGAAAACGTGCACTTCCAAGAGATAATATTCAACAAATTTTTATTTCGCCCGTACTGAAACAAAGGCCATAAATAAATAAAAAGAAGGGTTTATTTTACATTTCCCAGTCTGGTAGGCTCAGGCTGGCCCGCTAGACAATTGATCTGCGGGTCGGTGTGCCCTAAATCAGGTAAAGTTGTGCACTCCCTTAGGTGAAGTTAATAATTACAAAATATGCTACAAGCATTAGATTTAAGCAGCCTTAAGTTATTTAATAATTTTAAAAAATTCACTTTTTAGAAGCATTTTATTATTGATGACTTTTTTTTTCCTTGCAAAGCAGAAGAATTTAATTTTTTTTCTTGAAAGTTTCTTTGTTTCAGAGGACCATTTAAATCTTTTAAAACCTAATGTATATTCTATAATTCTGTCAGTTACCAATGGCGACATGATCTATCCCAACAATTTTCAGCCTGTCTAGCACGAAGAGCTCTATTTCAAAAAAACGTTTTATTAGTTTTTTGTAAAATTATTTATTAAATATTTGTTTGAAATGTTTAGGCTTCGTGTATTCGTACTCTGTGATTGTAATTTCCCCTATATGTTTATTATGCTGATTTTTGTGCTTGTTGAACAAAAAAATATTTATAAAGAATATTTTCTGCAAAGAAAAGATAAGTCAAACGTATTTTTTGTTATGAATTACATTTTAATATGAAAATGAGACTGTTTGAATATTATATATAAATGTGATAATGAGAACGGCTCAGCTATTTTCTTACGTTAAAACAGGACTGCTCAACGTGGCGCCTTTTCAAGGTTCTGTTTGTGCCCCTGTTGTTAAGGGTATTTTTATACATTCTGCCTAAAACGGATTCTGCATAAGACGGAAATATGTCTAACACAGAGTTTTATACAGAGTTTACTGTATAAAAATCTATTTTAAAGATACTTTGCTTTAAAATCAAATTAATAATATTTACACGTTTTATTAGCATCATTAAATTTTTTATCCTGACCGCTCCAGAAAAGGTTTAAAATAGGTTTTATTAATAATAACATTCCTAATTAGTACTAAAATTCTGTACACTTAGAATCCTAAACCAGCCACTCGCAAGCTAATGTTAAACAATGACAGCGCTCATTACGAATTACTCATTTACATTACAATATTTTTTAAAGATATTTTTCAATAGAAAGTTGAGGTTGACGTTTAAATGTTTATGTATATACTGTTTCGATTTTCTTTTTCTAAGGGCACTTTCAATTTCGGATTCAATTCAGAAGTTGAAAAAGCATTCCCTCCCCGCAAAAAAACTGGAATGATAATGGGTATTATTGGTTTCTTCTAGCAAGGTGATAAAACAATGAGTTTCTAAAATGTTGTGCCTCCAAAAATCCAACGTCTGCATATTTGACAATGACCTCGTCCGACCCTTCATGCACTAGCGGCTCTTCAAGGGTTCACAATCACTTTTATACCAGTATTTGTAAATAAAATTTGTTCTGTTTTTAATCGGGTAAGGTGATTGTGAACCCGTTGTCGAGCTACCACTGTCTGCGTGGTGAAACGTTGCCTGTATAGATATAAGATGAACGGGAGCAATAAAAATAATTTAATTGAGGTATAAGAAAAAGTGTCCATCAGTTATCGTCACTCAATGGTTCAAAAATAGTTTAGATACCAAAACCATCCGCCGATTTTTTCGAAAATATTACAATTCATACAGATTTATAACATAACCGCTCACATCTTTAAAAACACACCAAATCAAGCTCTGGGAATCTAAAAACGTGAGGAAATTTTAACATACACGCATACATACACACATACATCTTGAATGGTTATAAAAATTGTGAGAACAGATTCAAGTATTTGAAAATGCAAAGATATACCATTATTTTCATTTATTTTTATTATGATTACAATACTTTCCTATTTCCTTCTTTGCATTGTATACACTTTCTTATTTCCTTCTTTGCATTGTATACACTTTCCCCTTCTTTGCATTGTATGTGTATAGATAGTAAAAACTGAAGTCGTGAATAATTGGTGTCAATCAGGGTTCTCGCTGCCGATCGCCATTGCACCAAAATGATTCATTTGGCGAAAAAACTAAAGACTGAAATTGCCAAATTGCAAGAGATTTTTTTTTTCTTTCGGTGACAATCTCAATGATGTTATTGTACGATTAAACTTTTTCTGTGTTATTTGAATTTAGCTGGTTCAAAAGCCAGTGAGAAGACCGGTGTCAACTTTTACCGTTGCCCATTGGCTAATTTTCTAAACCATTAGTTGTAGAAATATAGTTCTAATAGTAAAAGAGTTTCAACGTTGTTCTCAGTGCTGAATTCAGGGGTGACTCGGGAGAGGAGACACTTCACTCGGAGCAATGAGATGGTCCTCGGAAGATTTGAGATTTTGTGTTTTCAATGGTCGAAAAGTACAATCCCCCCCCCCCACAGAAATCCTTCCTAGAGAAAAGTGTCTTCATCCTTTTAAAAGTAATTTATGTCAAAATAGTTATTTTTAAAAAGTTACGAGATTTACATTTTATTCGGTCCCTTGGTTCCATACCTTATATCTAAAAAATCTTCTCCTTACTTTAGCAGATAAAATAATAAAGAATTCTCTTTTGTATGACCAAAAGTTACTGAGCTATTATATTTTGAATTTTATGAAATTTTAGTATTTTCTGGCACTAAAAATAGAAAACGTACTTCATCTATATGTAAAAAGTAAATTATATATATATATATATATCGTGACAATAGTGTGTTTACATATTATTCAACAATGGTTCGAAACTTTTGAAAAGAAAAACAGATATTAAGGGCAGTAGATTGTACAGGTCCATTGGCGCATTTAAAATAAAAATCCCCTCCTCCCCTGCTTCGCAGAAAATATTGGTAGGTGCTCCGGACTTAATCATTTATTTTTTTTTACTTTTAATTATTTGTATTTAATACGTTGTTAAAATACTTTGACTTTCAAATAAAAGTATAGTATATGAATTTTAAATTTCAAAACAAAATTACGCAGAACTTTTTTAAGTGACAAAAGGGCGCACAAACTTAACTTGCTCCAGGGCGCTGAATCTGTAGCTACGCCGCTGCCTAAATACTCCCTCGTGTGCGTAATCCTTAATGTTAGAGTTTAGACATATTTGTTAAAAATATTCATATAAACTGAAAAATATCACGCCATATGTAAAATGATAATGAATATAAAACAGAATCATTATAAAAAAACATGATTAGAATATTTAAAATAGCACAAATACTTAATTTTTCATGCATTCCTTCTTTGAAATTGTCTGTTTGGATAGTTTGAATAATATTTCCACCGGCATAAGGAAATTCTCTTTTCTTATTTTTATTCGCAGGATTACAAATGAAAAATTTCGTGCCTAATTATACTTCAGCTAGTAACGAATACCTTGAACCTTAATAAATTTGTACTTAAATAATTTTTATAGTTAAAAAAAGTTGTATTTATCCAATACAAAATTTTGAAAATTTCGACAGTATAATCTTCCTCAAAAAAATAATTTTTTTGAATAATAAAAAGAAAATTTTAGGTTCCGTTTATACAGATTAACATATATTTTGAAGATTTCATGAACAAATCTTGAGAAGTTTGAGACATCCTGCGACCTCCACCGGACAAATGAGCAAAGGAGCGTGCAACAACCAGTTTCATCTAGATAAGGAGCTGGCTTCTGATTCGTTGAGAGTCGAACCTAGGTGGCAGCACAATCGTTTTAATTTAAGGCATGAACTTGAGCAGTGGCGTTGCCAGGGGGGGTCCGGACCCCCATCCCCGAAAGTAGACCTGGTTTATTGAATCATGGATACAAATACAACAGTAAAAACTGCTAAGACAGAATCACAAAAGATCTATGGAAAATTCCGCTTTAGAGAGGTGTTCGTCTTAGAAGGCATAATTCAAAGGTGCAACTTCTTTCGGGGCTATGAACATTTCCGTTTTAGGCAGGTTTCCGTTATAAACACTTTCCGTTTTCACAGTATCTCTTAAAATTGCTAAAACGTACTCACTTCCCAAACTTTTTACTTTCACGTACCCCTTTCTTAGCTTTTTCTTCGGAATACCACCATTTCTCATAAACACGCTCCCTTTCCCCCTTCACTCAAGGAGATAACGTAAACATGCTTCTTTTCATTAGTAATCTTCTTATCACAACCATATAATAAATCGATGCAAATTACATTGATATTCCTAACATTTTTGTGACTTCCGCCATTACCGATATTATTTTCACATAGCGCCAGCAGACCCGCCACGTACCCCCGGGGGTAAAATTCCGAATCTCCCGATTGCACCCTTAAACAACTTGACAGGAGGATCAAAAACCTCATCTCTGTATATTTCAGCATTCACAGTTGCACTGGTAAAAATGTGTCGGTCACTGCGGCTATTGAAAATGATGTCCGTCCATACCATGATTCTACGACCTTTGTATCAATGCCTTTCACGGATGTTTGCAGCCTTATTGCGTGTGATTTTCTCCCTCCATATGGTAACACGTCTGTAGTAACTCTCTCAACAAAATCGGGATTCATCGGTAAAAAGAACCCGGATCCAGTCCGTGGTACTCTAATGATGATGATCTCTGCACCACTTTAACCGGGCGTATTTCGCTACCGGAGTTAGTGGAACACAAATCATGGGTTTCCTTGCATGCAGACTGTCACTCACAGTAAAAAGGATAGTCGAGTTCTTGTTGCTGCAGCAAACTCCCTGCAATCTGAACTGACGTCAATTGCCTATTTCTTTTAGCAATCGTTGGCAAATTACAGTCTTAGAGCCTATTGTGGTGCATTTTCTACCTTGACCTGGTTGTCTGTGGACATTATACCAGTGTCTTTAAACCGTTTCCAGATTCTTGACATGACGCTTTTGGCTATTTTTAAGTCTTTACAGACCTCTAAGAGTGTCTGCCCTGCTTCCATTCTCCCTATCGCACGCAATTTCTCAAAATCGGTCAAATGTCTTCTGGACGACATATTCCATCTACTAGATGGAATACAGACAGACGGACCGAACGACGACTCTAGGTTCTACGTATTTATATAATTACGAACGCACCTAAAAAAGGACAAAAGTGGGGAAGGACACTCGCCCGATGGCCGGCGTTGAGTTGTCCCAGCTTCCTCTCGCTCTTCTACAAGGAAATACATAAAATTTAATTCCTAATAGTTCTAACTCATAACTTATATTAGGTTGAGCAAAATGTTGTGGGAAAATTTTAATTTAATAGTTACCAGAATTTGTATCGTATATAGGAGTACTAGTAGTATATCTATAGGAGTTCAAGAATTTCGGCTCCAAAATGCCTATTGAACAGTATAATTTGCGTGTGTTGATCTGTTGTTATTGGAGAAAAGGTCTAACGATTCTGAAAGCCGTTGATGAGATGAATGAGGTTGAAGGTGTAAGGCTGGTAAGGCGATTCCAAGGAGCCACCATGGTACTTTCAGCAAAATCTGGAATCTGGCAGAACGACGGCAGAAAGTCATGAACTAGGATGATCTCTACTTTGAAGAATAGTCCTTGTTGCTTTTGTTGTTAATTTGCGCGTAACAACGCAACTTTCACAAATTTCCCAGAACTTTTTGCTTAACCTAGTATAACAGCGAAAATTCCCATTTGTAAAGATAGAAGGAAGTAAAACTCCTCGGAATATGAGAAGGACACTTACCATCACTTGGCATAACACGGCTGGGTCCAGCCTGGCCGGGCTGTTGGTCTGCAAAAGCAAATAAATGAAAATGAATTGCTGCTTATTATATCTCATAGCATACATAACACCACATCCATTAAGAAAAAGAACAAAATAATCTTATGAAGGACTTTTCAGAATACGTTTAATAATGAGGCGATGTCTAAACTCATTTGAAAAGCCTATTTCAGTATTAGATGTAAATTTCCAACTGGGCGAAAAATATCCGGACCAGGACTCGAACCAAGGATCTCCTGGCTGAAGCCGCCAGTGCTCTACCATCTGAGCTATCTCGGACGAATCTGGAGGAACTTCTTCTCCCAGCTAACCTTAATGATTATAGCATCTGTTCTGAAACCTGGTTCAACTCAACAGAATAAATCATAGGTAATGGAACTCCAGAAATCGCTGGATGCGAAATTACACTAGATTAATTTTTTAACACAGTTATTCTAATTGTTAAATAAATCACATTAGATGTAAGTTTCCAACTGGGCGAAAAATATCCGGACCAGGATTCGAACCAAGGAAGATTTCAGCCAGGAGATCCTTGGTTTGAATCCTGATCCGGATATTTTTCGCCCAGTTGGAAATTTACATCTAATGTGATTTATTTAACAATTAGAATAATTGTGTTAAAAATTAATCCAGCCTATTTCAGTAATGACAGTGCATAGTATGAAAAATATTGGACTCCTTTCCTATACCACATAATAGGCTAAGATTGAGTTATTCAGTTGAAAATTCCCGTTTCCCTCTGACTACAGCCCTGTATAGGACACATATCGAGAAATAGGTAAAAACTAGTTCAATTTAAAAGCGACTGCAATTCTATTCACAGCATTTTCAATACATATCCTCCTGAGACCTGGCATCAATTTAAATGGATGTTTTGCTGTCTCCTTCTATTGCGTTAAATTTCATTGTAGCAATCTAAAACCAGTTTGGCATGGTAATGTATGAATCAAAAATCAACATTCAGCTTTTGGATTTTGGCAACGGTCACTACTTTGTTTACAAAAGGGCGTAATAAATGAGTCAAGTTGGAATTCTACGTTCTGCTGGTAAGTTTCGTTTTTATGTTATTTTAATTTGTTTAAACTATTTTTTTTTTTTTTTTTTTTTTTTTTGCAATTTTAATAGCAGATGTTAATACTTGCCTTAAGTTCTTTATAATAAATTCTATTCTTTCCCATACTTTTAGTATTTTTTATTATTTTAAAGCGAGTTATGGCCTGAACATCCATTTGGATGGATGTGCTGTAAAACAAAATTAAAAAATAGAAATTTATTAATTTCTCTAAAAACACCACTTTTGATGCCTATTTGTTGAAAAAAAACTCAAAAAATATATATGCATTATATTTTGCTTGGGTATCAGGAGGTTATAGCAAATCGGCATAACATTTTTATGGCCACCCGATACTATTTTTTCAAGTTAGACAGTGAGGAATATTTCGCAAACCCTCTGAGCGAGCCTCAGCAGACGGGAGACGCCAGATCACGTGACCTTCCAGAGAATTAATATTAAAAACATTTTTCTTGTTCTTTTAGTTTTATAGTAGTAATGTAAAATTTAGAAAAATCCGGCTTAGTCTCTGTCCCGACGATGCCGGATTTTCGAGATTATACTGTAAACAATCTGATAGCAAAAAGAAAGCGAAAGAATAGAAGGGGGTACTTACAGAGCTGCTCCAGTGCCAACAGCCTATTTATTTTACCTGAAAATAAATAGAAAATTTAATTGCCAATTGTTCTATCTCACAGGAAAAATTCACATCAGTTTAAAACAAAAATGAAATTCAAAACAAGTTTTCTGTCCGAAACTTTACAATCACTTGTGATAAGTTAAAATCGTGTAATGGAAAGTTAAAAATAAATGACAATACATTTGTAGAAAAGTCACTATACAATTACGTAAATTTGTGTGTATCCGTGTATTATCAGGAGTCGATCAAGGCAAAATTTGGGGCCTGTTTAGGGCCTTTTCACAAAAATCTATTTAATAAAATCTCCACAAACATAAATTCAATAAAATGGGCCCCTTCACAAAAATAAATTCAATAAAATGGGCCCTTCACGAAAATAAATTCAATAAAATGGGCCCTTTCACAAAATTCCTTTTAATAAAATAGGTCCCTTCGTAAAATTATTTTTCATAAAAACTGGTTTAAAATGTGTAATTTGTAAATAAAACCAGGTCAGGAAAAACAAAAACTTTAGCAAGGGGATTTAAAGAAGTTTTTGTTAATAAATTCTTGGTTCGAATTTCAGTAACTGGATTTCAACTTATGTTACAAAATGTTATTTTTCACAAAAATAACTTTTACCTTTCACAAAATGGGCCCCAAGAATAAAAACCTGCATCGACCCCTGATTATAAAACTAAAATCGGGTAAACTACTGTTTTTCAAGGTGATTTAACAGTGATTCAGTTTGTTCTATTTTCTTTCAAAATACTCCGATTAACTCATCGTTTTTCCCCCACTAAGAGGTGCTCGATGAGGTTTTTCTACAAATGTTTTTGTCTCCCCGAAATATATTTTTGAAATGTGGTATTGCCAGTTATTGATTAGGTTATAAATTAGTTTCTTTTCGTTTAAAACAATTGACTTTCTTGATTATCAATATTTCTTTGTGTTGGTCATCTAAAAAATCCTATAAAACTTGTGTTTTACAGTATGATCAAAACTAAAACTAGCGTAAAAATTAAAATTCGTTTAAAATAGTCTTTTTTCATTAAAAAATTTATATTTTCCTTTGTCATTTATTCAATTATTAAATTTCATTAAGGTGATAGTTGTTCAAAAACTATTAAGTAACTTTCCTCTTTATCCTCATCTTATAGTAGAAAAATTTTAAAGAAATCAACAAATAAGTATGCTAATCACTTGTAATGAAACAAAACTAAAAAATGCTGTAAAAATGATAAGATATCCTTATTTAGATCAACGCTCATTTCATCGCACAAACGGCGATATTTTCAAAATCTTTCATGACAGAAATATTTCCGCAAACAAATTTTAAAAACCATAACTTGGGAAATAATATCACGGGACTTCATACATAATGAAATTCCGTGCAAACATGAAATGAAATTGGATTTGAAACTTAACATCTATGCATTATAACAATTCGATTGATCACCATTTATGGAAGGTAAACTAGAGCATCATGACTCTAGAAGGCACTTCAACAACACTGCATTGGTCAAGTTCTTGAATTTAAAACCCATTTTTATCTTTCTGTATATACAATATAATCACTGTTACCTGATAAGCAGATTTCTTTTTATGTTCATTTTGCTCACATTCTGAAGAAAAATCTCCTTTTTTAATAATGGTTTAAAAATATCACAAATATTGCACTAAAAAAAGCTCAAGATCTGGAATTTTAACTCTAAAGTAAATAAATGGTGGAGGAATATTCCTTATTACTGAGTAAAACTATTTTAGTACTTCAGTGTCAGGGTACACATTTTTCTCGAATATTTCAGTATCATTTAATAACATTTAATCTAGCATATTTTTTAAACATTTTTACTGTTAAAGATTTTTTTATTCAAGTTGATCAAGTTTGGTTCAACAGATGGCAGCAGCAGCAATCTAGACAGTTGATATTTTTATTCTTTCAGATTTATTTATTTATTGTACAACAAACATACGACTTGTGTGCTTGACATGAGAGCCCGCTTATAAGTCGGAGACAAAATAGCACAAGGAAATATTACAACACAAGAGAAATACACCCTAGGAGTTCCACACAAAGAGTGTGCGCAATGGAATCAGCGGGAATCGAACCCACAAACTCTTACACACAAGCGATTAGCAGACTGATGCCTTGACCATTCAGCCACAGGGTGCCCTTATTTCAGATTTTCGAGTAAGGATTTCCTCAATAAATATTAAATAACAGTTGAGAAATCACTTGAAATGAACAGTATTATAAATGAAAACAGGAATAATCGAGAACCCTTTGGATTACATACATGTTAATTTATTTTTAATATTCGCTAATTTGAGTAACTGGCCGCCATATTGGAAGGATCAGAAAACGTCCCTAGATCGCGCTCTCAGTTACTTCATTTGTTAACATAGGCTGAATTGGTGTTGCCGAGTCTAGTCTTCTTTCCTGTGTCTGAGTTTCGTATACAGACAGACAAGATAACAACTCCAAGTGCTACGTATTTACAAAATACGAACGCACCTAAAAAGTTTTTGATGTGCTTATTAAAGACTACATACTAAAACGTAAGCACTGATAAAAAGAATATCAGTTTGAATACCGCAGAAGAGTAATGAATAAGCTCTAAAGACGGTAGAGCTGATGATCATTTACGAAGAAGACCATTATAAAAGGTAAAACATTTACTAATTAGATGAAATTCGATTTCTTCATGATAATTAGATGATGATTAGAAGTGTTGGTCAGAGGGACAGAAAGATTCAAAACAGGGGCTCATTTATCTGTATGCATGTTTGCTAGAAGTACCCCTTTTTTTACATATAATTAATAAATATATACTACGCATTCATTATTTTAAATTTATTTTCAAGACAGTTTAGTTTACGGCTGAAACTAGGACGATATCCGAAATCCAGCTTCGGTTCGGGTCTTAAAAATTTGTTTGCTTGTAATACTAGTGTGCGGAATCCTAATGTCAGCTTGTGAAAACATGGCTGAACAGAGCTATGATGGTTAATGTGGAAGACTTCATTTAAAACACCAGTTGCATAAAACAGCTATTTATTAGAAGCGAGATGAGATGATAATTTACATTAAAACAGCATTCCTTTGTAGTTAACTTAAAAGAAAACTAAAAATAATATTTCAATGCAAAAACCTATTTATACAAAATGTCTGTGTGTCGCCATTGTACCATCGAAAAGTGCATAGAAATCGGTCAAATTTTTGTGTATGTTCCAGCAAGCCTCCTTCAATTTAGAAATATTTCGCCAGAAGGGGGTGCTGTTATAGCGAGGTCTGTGTCATTTTCATCATCAAAAAGTGTATGAAGTTGTGCATAGAACTGAACCAAACTTTTTGTGTGTGATTTTGGCTACAGAAAGCAGGTTTCCCTTGAATGTGGAAAAATTCCGCGGGAAGGGCTTCTATGATAGCTATTTTTGTATAATTTTCTCCTTTTTAGCTCACAGGCTATCAAAGCCTGAGAGCTAATGTGCCCGCCCGTTCTGTATGGATGTATGTACGTACGTACGTATGTATGTATGTATGTACGTAACGCGATAACTCTTGATAGAAACATCCGATTTGCTTCAAAATTTTTTTCTAGGTTCATTGTGATAAGGCGCTTCCCTGATTAGTTTTGGGAGTTCATTGGTTAAGGATAAAGGGGGAAAAACGGGGTTAGTCCAACCCCTTAATTCAGATAAATGGGTTTTTCATGCAGAAACATCCGATTTGCTCCGAATTTGATATACCGGTTTATTACGTTAAGGAACTTCCCTGATTAGTTTTGGGGGTTCATTGGTTAAAGATAAAGGGGGAAAAGAGGGGTTAGTCCACCCCCTTAATTCAGATAAATGGGTTTTTCATGCAGAATCATTCGATTTGCTCCGTATTTGGTATACCGGTTTATTATGTTAAGGAACTTCCCTGATTAGTTTTGGGGGTTCATTGGTTAAGGATAAAGGGGGAAAAGGGGGGCGTTAGTCCACCCCCTTAATTCAGATAAATGGTTTTTTCATGCAGAATGATTCGATTTACTCCGAATTTGGTATACCGGTTTATTATGTTAAGGAACTTCCCTGATTAGTTTTGAGGGTTCATTGGTTAAAGATAAAGGGGGAAAAGGGAGTTAGTCTACCCCTTTTAATTCAGATAAATGGGTTTTTCATGCAGAATGATTCGATTTACTCCGAATTTGGTATACCGGTTTATTATGTTAAGGAACTTCCCTGATTAGTTTTGGGGGTTCATTGGTTAAGAATAAAGGAGGAAAAGGGGGGCTAGTTCACCCCCTTAATTCAGATAAATGGGTTTTTCATGCAGAATTATTCGCTTTGCTCCAAATTTGGTATACCGGTTTATTATGTTAAGGAACTTCCCTGATTAGTTTTGAGGGTTCATTGGTTAAGGATAAAGGGGGGAAAAGGGGAGTTAGTCCACCCCTTTAATTCAGATAAATGGGTTTTTCATGCAGAATGATTCGATTTGCTCTGAATTTGGTATACCGGTTTACTATGTTAAGGAACTTCCCTCATTAGTTTTGGGGGTTCATTGGTTAAGGATAAAGGGGAAAAGGGAGGTTAGCCCGCCCCTCTTAAATTAGATAAATGGGTTTTTCATGCAGAATGATTCGATTTGCTCCGAAGTTGGTATACCGGTTTATTATGTTAAGGAACTTCCCTGGTTAGTTTTTGGTGTTCATTGGTTAAGGATAAAGGGGAAAAGGGGGGTTAGTCCACACCCTTAATTCAGATAAATGGGTTTTTCTTGCAGAATCATTCGATTTGCTCCAAATTTGGTATACCGGTTTATTATGTTAAGGAACTTCCCTGATTTGTTTTGGGGTTCACTGGTTACATACAACGAAAAACTATTGATTTTATTGAATATCATGATTGATGTTAAGTCGTTTTGAATCCGATTTATAGACTGAAGCAGAAATTTAAGATGAAAATCAATGTTGGTATTGGTATTGTACTAATAATATTCAAGCATTAACATTTTTAACTACTTTTTGAGATGTATGAGAAAAAAGACTGTTTAGAGATTGGAACATCCAACTAATTAAAATTTAGAATGCTACCACCCTATTTGAACAATAATATTTGTAACATTTTTAAACCATTATTAAACAAGTAAGAAAAATAATGCGTTAAGCATAGATTATGAAACACTTTCCAACACTTGCTGAATGCTTTAAGGTTGTTCTCAAATCCAAAAGGTCAACTTTCTGACATAAGTTTTAATTTATTTTCGTTCAAAAATACATGAAACTAGCTGGAGTCGTTGTTCAGAAACTATGTAACTGAGCTGTTTTTTCCATTTTTTTTTTTTTTTTTTTTTTTTTTCAGAAAAGATCTTTTAGAAAAGAGTGTTAAAGGGTTTGTTGAACGGAGTGTTGAGTGTTGAACGGAATTTACGCGCGAAGGAAGAAAGAGCGGGAGAAAATCGTGTTTGTTACGTGATCGAAATCCCTTCTAACTCAATAGGTAATGGATGGATCCAAAAACGGAAAAAACAGTTCATTTCCAAATCGCTTCCATGGCCAAGCTTTCCAATTTTATACCTTTCCGTTAAAAAATAAATTTGTAAATGTGTCAAAGCATTTTGCACTTGCACCGCAAGCAGAGCAGTTAAGAACAGCCTTAACAAAACTTCGTTATTTAGGGAAATAAGGTAAATAAGGTAACTAAGTAAACATGGTAAATAAGGTAACTAAGTAAACATTTTAGAAAACGCATAAAACATTTGAACATTTGAACTGATTTCAGCAGTTACCGTCCATAGCCAAATATGCATTCCAATTCTTTTGAACAGCCCTGTATTGGATCTGTAGGTTGATATATATACTATGTAATGGGAAAATTTAGTTTAGCAAGAAAACACATAACAGGTTGAAATTTCTCTTTCAGCAATTTATACTAATAGATGAAAACATACTTGTATACATTTGTACAGCTCTGTAGTTAACCTAGCACATTTATTACACGCCACTATTTAGCTAAAGTTTAATTCAAAGTAAAATACTCTTAAAACTACTGAAATCACATTTCCAGAAATTATCATTTATAGATGGCCATGTATCCAATTCTTTGCATGACCCTGTATATCCTTTTATCTATGTTCTACAAACATTTCTTAGTAAACCAAATGCAGTTCCGCGTAAAAATGCATAACTCATTTAAAATTTACTTTTAAGCAATTTGCAATCATACAAAGTAACTATTACGAATTCTTTTGTGTAGCCCTGTATTTGAATTACAGCATTTATATACACCATATAGTATGTATAAATAGAGTGAAACATAAGAGCGCATATCATAATTAGAAATGCATTTCCAGAAATCCTCGTTAATGTACATTACTTCGGATAGAATATAGTATCTGAAATCTTTTGTGTGTCTCTGTAAATGTTATACACTTTGTATATTATACATGAAACAACTTATAGAAAACCTCAGCGACATACATCAATTTCATTATACTTGAAATAATTTAATATAATTAAAATACGCCGCAAACACTTCCCTCCACCCCTATATCATTATGTAACTGAATTATTTTGTGTGGCCCTGTAAATGAATAATAATTATTCTTTGCACCGCATATACTACAGAATACATATTTTAGCGCACTTGATAAATGCATATCAATTTTATAACGTTTGAAAGCATGTAACATCATTAAAAGTCATTTGAAACGATTTTTTCCCATAGGCCATCATGTAACAGAAAACTTTTGACTGTCCCTGTAAATGAACTAAACATGCTACAAAATTCATTTGAAATAGGGTTCGTACTAGGGTAGAGGTCACTAACATCCAAAAAATTCAGAACAATCCGAGATTATTTATGGGTGTTAGAGCGCGTACAGATGGCCAGACAAAACGAAGTCATAAACACTTTTCAACTTTGTTGGAAAGTGTTAAAAGGGAGAATATTCCTTCAGAATGTGAGCAACGTGAACATAAAAAAAAATCCGCTCATCTAATAAGTGATATATTGCATATATAGAGAGATAGAAATGAGTTTTAAATTTTAGTTCCAAGAACTTGCGGATACAAATAGAACCAATCGGAATGTAGCAAAGCGAGGAATTTTGAGCCTGAAAATTGAAGGATATGTAAAATGTTTTCTGTATTTTATTTATGATTTCGGTGTATTTTATGTCGAAACCAGTATTTTATTTTACTTCTCTCTTCGATTTTACGTCCCATTATAAAATGGTAGGCTGTCTTTATTAAATGTTCATTTTAGTTAAGATGAGGGGGAAGGGACAACACAAGAAAAATTAAAGAAGGGAGACGACACTCACCCTCCTTCTCAGGGTCCCGTTTTTTTAGTTCTGCCATGACTGCAAGTAAATGTAAAAATTATTACATATCATAGTTGATATCAAAGCGAAGAATGAATAACTTTTTTTATTTTTTTTTGGTATACAGTCAAACCTCGTTATCCCGACACACCAGAAAAAAGTGTCGTCATAAGCGGAGCGTCGTGGTAACCGGAGTTGGAGAAAAATATGTTTATAAAAAGCTGTATTTTTAATATATTTAAGACAATTTAAATTCATAATTGTTTTTGCAGTTTTAAGCGATAAAGAATTGTTATTAAACAAAATAAACGTAAAAACAAAATTGAAAAGAATAAAAATCAGATTTACAATGACATGTCTTTTTTATTGTTACATGAAATATTGCTGAATTAAGGGTTGCTTATCCCTAGATGTGCTTCCTACAATTCTTTTTTCAATATTATACAATGAATTGTAATCCATATTCGTTGTTTCAAGAATGGATGTTAGATAATTTCAGATCGTTTCAATTCAATACAATGCTTCGGTTTTAGTCGGATAAAAAATGCCTGGTCACCACAAGAAAGCGCTGCCTGACCAGAACAAAAAGACCGCGAGTAGACTGATATGTCTATCAGGAGCTTCAGTGGGTCATTCATAGTATTTGAGTTTATTTATTCAGATAAAGGATTGAAGTAAAATTTCTCATTTATCTCAATGGGCATTTTAAACACTTTTGTGAAAAGTTTGTCTAAGACATTTCTTACCACTTCATTTCCGTGCATAGATTATGAAAAATGGACAATTTTCCTAAACCGTCGGGATATCCGGAGTTGAAAAGTATTCAACGACGTAAAATCCGGAGTTTATTTACAGAAAATCGGGACTTTGAAAAACTGACGTGATAAGCAGAGTGACGTGAAAACTGGGTGTCGGGATAACGAGGTCTGACTGTATTTATATTTTATTTTAATGAAATAGAGAGAGAAAAAGAGAATAGAAGAAAAATGAAAGGAGATGAAATAAAGAGGACACTTACCTTCGGCGGCAGATTTTTTCTTTCGACGTGGTGGTGATGGTGTTTTCGGCTTTGAACCTGCAAATAAATGCGTAAAATTTGTTACACATCATAGTTGATTTCAGATAACTTAGAATAAAAGGTAATTATAAAAAGCTAAAATTAAAAATAAATTACTCTTAACCCTTTCAGTTAACATTTTTATAAATACGACTTTATTGAAATTGTTATAAGGATTTGCTTCAAAGATTTTTATAATTGTTAATACATAATATTCAATTTGCATAAATCCATTTATAAGTTGCACATTCAGATTTGTTGATAATTTTATACAGTGAAACTTCTCTTAAAGACCACCCCTATTCAAGGGCCACCTTTATTAAGGGCCAATATTTTTAGGAACGAAAAATTTTCCCATAGACATTATGTTAAATTTACTCCTATTAGGGACCTACTAAGGCCACTAGAGGCCATTTTTTTCACATGCGCCTTAAATCCTAAACAGGTGTATTGAATTCCTGAAACAAAGAGTTCAGCAAGCAACTGCACTTGCAACAAAGAAGACAGCAGGAGATGGGGAGCATTTAGTAACACAATGAAGGATAACAAACGTTTCCACAAGTGAGACAAACACATGTTCCTCACACTTTGAAATAAATAAAGTTATACCTCATTCTAAGGCATTAATAAATTATGATGTAAATTTAAGCAATTTGTTCCATAAAGTATAAAAGAATCATTAGAAACCAAAATTGTCTGCGAAAAAATTATGAAAAGTAAACAAACTTAAATAGAATTTTTTTTCAATTATGTATAAAGTTCGAAAATATTAATAAAGTTTTTTCACCCATATAGTTTTGATTTCCTTATTTTAGTTGTGTCACCCCTATTCAAGGGCCACCCCTCATAAGGGCCAATTTTCAATGGAACGGCAGGTGGCCCTAACAGAGAGGTTTCACTGTATATGAAATATGAACTGTGGAGAATTGCTCCTCGATCAATTTAATTGAACGGTAGCGTTGAGAAACAAATATCTCTACCGTAGAAAATAAATTAAAAGTTTTATTTGAAATTCTTGACTATGTAGCATATAACAAAAAATAATAAATTAATAATTTAATAACGTGGGTCGTCGACTATTATGAATCGCAGAACACCAGAGTCCTTGTAGATTCAAATTTGTGATATAGTTCAGTGTAGAAAAGCACATCGAATTTCATATAAAAATATTACTGTTAAAATTATACTTGATTTCTGAGAATATTCTTATTACTCAGCAAATATTCACGCATGTGATTGTCCTTGCGATATAAGAAAACAAAAGGAACACTTTTATGAATGGTGCCAAATGCGGTAACCCAACTTCTGCTGATAAACTTGCAATCCATACAAGTTTTGAAAAACCCTAACCATACTTTTTCTATAGAAGTCACGCAGTATTAAAATAACTGAAGGTTTTTGTGTAAACTAACGTTTACAAGCTTGTCTATATATATATATATATATATATATATATATACCTATATATATAATATATATATATATATATAACTTTTTAATTTTTTTGAAGTGCCGGTAGATGGCAGCATTAAATAATCATTTATACTAGCGTAATAATCCTTTATACTGCGCCTACTAGTCCCGGTCTCCCCTAATGATAATTCTTGAATATCACAACCAGTGTTACCAGATTGGGGACTTTTTTGTCCCAAGATTGTTGATTGTCACCACTTTTTTAAATAGAAATATTAGGCCTATTTAAAAATAGATTAAAAATTCTGAAAAATAAGGCCAATCATACTATTTTTAAAAAGTGGTGACAGTCAAATAATCCTGTTTGTTGTTCTAGCACAGTGTTCGTTGGTCGGGTGGCTTTTATGGGGAAGTTTCTCGCCGTCTTAAGTGCCGAGCGCCTGGCTCAATTATCACGGCACCTCTCATGCCTTCAGCCCGGGAAAAATCTCTTTTTCACTCGTCCGTGCGAGCAAACACACACTCCAATTCCTGACTCCAAAACTGATCCCCTAATTTTTCTTTCTCCGAAAAAATGTTCTTTCTTTCGGACCCCGTGAAAAAACTTTAAACATCCATCTCTGTCACCTTAAAGGCATTAGCGAATTCCTTTGCTAGTTCTCTATCAGGGTGTTCTGCAACTCAAAACACTTAGCTTTGTCTCACATCCTCTGTGAAGGCATGCCACATTTTAAGTGCATAATCCATCATCACTTACAATGTCCTAGAGCTCCACTAGTCTTTCTATGCACCTGGGTGATATGTATTCAGGTTTTCTTTAGGAAGACTTCTTCCCACATAATTTGAAAACAGAGAAGTTCACTTCTTTATAAAACTAATAAGAGAAAGTTTCGTTCTGTGTGTGCGATGGCTAGCAAAATCTACGGCCCGTACGAAGCTGAAAATTTTTGTGAGGATAGTCGAACCCCTCTCCTGGTGCACAAGATTTCCACAAATTTAAACTTCCAATAATTAGTTGAGAAATTAATTAAAAACTTGTGATTAAAATAATGGAAAAGTTTTCATAATTCAATAAAAGCAGATATTTTGATCAAACCGCAGACAATTTCTTCAAAAAGCCGAAGAGAGGGGGAGGTGTTAATAGAATGACAGCGCTGCCAGGGCTATAAAATAACTAGCCATTTTTTAACAGGGCTGTCTATTAAATTCTATTGGGCCTAAAAACTCGAAGTTATGAAATTTTTTTTCTCTATTTATTAGCCCCCGGTAGGGTATGCTATTTCTTTTTGCCAGCTTACTTTGTGTCATCTTCAAAAAATAACGTTACTTTACAGAAGCCAGCCGTAAAACAAAGCAGTTTGATTCAATACTCTATAGCAATTTTTTAAACTTTTAAGCATCGCACATTTTCAATTTTTATAGCATCGTATTGGGAAAAATAAAAGTACTTTTAAATGCAATTTGTTTGAAAACTGCATCTCCATTTATTTTTGAAATATTCATTTTTTTTTTAGTTTTTGGAGCCATTTGCTTAATATTGGCAACGAAAGTACTCCATTTCTGTAAAAAGTAAAGGAAAAATAGTTGTAAAATAGTAATTATATATATTTTTTTTTGCCTTTTTTTTCTAACAACTGAAAGAAAATCTAATTGAAATATGTGCTATTTTGAAAAAATATAAAGGAATGATTTCTGTCAAAACATAGAGCTATTATAAACTCTATTTAATTTTAAGTGTGTATATTAATGTTTACAAACAAATGAAGTTACACTAGATTAATTTTAACACAATTATTCTAATTGGTAAATCATATTAAATGTAAATTTCCAACTGGGCGAAAAATGCCCAGACCAGGATTCGAACCAGGGATCTCCTGGCTGAAACCGCCTGTGCTCTGCCATCTGAGCTATCCCGGACGAATCTGGTCGAACTTTTTCACCCAGCTAACCTTAATGATTATAGCATCTAATCTGAAGCTTGGTTCAGCTCAATAGAATAAATCTCGGAGAATAAATCTCTGAGATTTATTCAATATTACTTTTTATATCGTCTTAAGGAAAAAAAATGCATTTTTAATTGCAATTTGTTTGAAAGCTGTATCTCAATTTGTTTCGGACTGATTATTATTATTTTTTTTTTTGTATTTTTTATTACTTTTTTGTCATTGTGGCAACAGGAGTATCCATCTCTGTTGAAAGTAAAGGGAAAATACAGATTACTGTATAGACCCATCAGAAAATGAATAAAATATGGGATTTAACTAATAAAACGCTTCGGATATGTTTTTGATTTCCTACCCTTGCCGAGGGCAATAACCATTGTTCCAAATGGTTAAAAAGATCCGTTAAGGCCCTACTTTAGTCACGCGAAAAGACCCTTTCTCTAATGCTATTCCTATGGAAGAAATTTATAAAGATATCTCGGTCGCATTTCAGTATTTTTAGATGATTTTTTTTGCACTGGCTAGCTCAGGTCGATCTGTATGCAGGACGTTTTCTACTTTTTCAATTTCGTTTAGAAGTGTTTAACTTCAAGCATCCTCTTGAAAAAAATCCCCGATGAAAATCGAAAAAGTAAAAAATGGCCTTTTTACAGATTGACCTCAGCTAGCCACTGAAAAAAAAAAAAAAAAAAAAAAAAAAAAAAAAAAAATCATCTAAAAATATTGAAATGCGACCGAGATATCTCAATAAATTTCTTCCATAGGAAAAGTATTAGCGAACGGGTCTTTTCGTGTGACTGAAGTAGGCCGTTAAAGTACGGAAATTGTACTGGCAATCGAGACGCAGTACTATTTCCATTTTATCCGACCCATTTTATTAAATTTATTTTGTGAAGGGGCCTGTTTTATTAAATTTATTTTTGTGAAGGGGCCTATTTTATGGATAGATTTTTGTAAAAGGGACCTGAATAGGCCCCAATTCTACCTGGATCGACCCCTGTTGGGTGTGCCAATCCTAAACCTTTCTTTTATCTCATACATCTTAATATTTCAAAAAGTAGTTACAGGTGTTAATATTGCAATATTTTTAATTAAATACTATACCAACTTTGATTTCGTCTTAAATTTCTGCTTCAGTCAATTTATCGGAGTAAAAACGAGTTAATCTCGATCATAATATTTATTGAAGTGAATAGCTTTTCGATATTTTGTTGTGCATCAGTTTTTTGCGAATAGCCGACTTAGCAGGACGTGAGTTCCCATCGCTACACGAGCCGCTGATGGATAACGGAACTAAAAAAAAACCCGAGAAAATTATACAAAAACCTCTATCAGAGTGCAGTAGAAGTGCATTAGTATATAGAAGTTCACTTTAATACATGGAGAGTTCCAAAAGATCATACACACCTGCTATGGGGCTGGGCCTATCGGGTGAAGCTGCATCCCCTAATAGCCTCCGGGGCCTCGCCCTTTTTGCATCTCTTCCCTCGTCCTGAAGAACGTGAAAAAAAAAATTAGTTACATCAAATATAAAATAAATAAAAAAAATTGTTATTTGGCAATAAAATTAAAACTGTTAATCTATGGGTCGCGATCACCAACTTACGGAAAGTGAAAGAGTTGAAATGACAGCTTTTTCTAATACTATAGAATTGGGTTAAACATATACGATTAAGTTTTAAGCATTTTCTTAAAAAAACATTAGCATATGCTTTTCTAGTGTGCTCTTTTTTTTTTTGTTATGGTTGTTATTTTGGCACTTTTTATAAAATTTTGTTGACTAAAAACCAGTCGATAAACAAGCTTTAATTTTTTAACCATTTGGAAATGGTTGTTGTTTCGGTCGAGGATGGGGCCAAATGATGCTCGCATTTTATTTTTTTTAACGAAATTCAACGATGTTCTTTACTTTTAGAGGAATTTTTATTTGGATAGGTAATCAAAAGGCATAAAATTGTTAATTCGGTTGTACTGCTTTCGATTTGTAAACTGTTTTTCTTCTCGAAACGGGACTTGGAGAGTTTATCGATGAAGGTTCGGGTCGTCTGAAGTTTGATCTTTGCGATCTGTTGTTGAAGAGGATGCGACGGAATTGGGTGGACGAAATGTAGATTTTTTGGTTCAATTTTGTTACGAAGGTGATTTGCCGCGGTCTGTGGATGATTCGGTGGAACTGCTTTCGATTTTTAACCTCTTATCTTTCTCGGTTCTCTTGTCGAAATGCTCCAAAATTAAAACTAAATAAATATTAAGTCAAAAAAAAAAAAAAAATCCAAATGTCGTTGTAATCTATTAAATTACAATTTATTTATTTATTTATTTATTGTTGGAGATATATAATCAATGGGATTTGCAAAAGTGTTTAAAATCAGGCGGGGAATAAGATTGTTTTGATGAAATAGTCCTGCCATTCAGTTTTAAAAAAGTACACATGTTTGATTTTTATACGGTCCATAGATACTGTAAGTTATATTTAAAAAAATCTCTATGCTCTGACAACTACAACAGTACCGAGTTATGAAACTATGAATTTGAAAACTTTTAATAACTTTTTGAAAATTAATGGCAGGAATATTTTGTCAACATAATCTTAATTTGTACTACCTTATTTTGAACTCTTTTGTAATTTACATTGCCTACATATCTCCAACAGGTTAAAAATTAAAGCATATTTCAATCTTTGTAAAATTAATTTTTTACAAAATATTAATCGAAGGTAGTCAAGCTATTTTTTTTTCTTGAGATCAAGTATGAATACAGCAAAAAATGAGGACAAATTCTGCATTTGCAATCAGCATAAGCAAACAACTATTATCTTTTGTTTGTGTTGAAATAGTCTATATTTCAGTCATATTGAATAACTGCTATTACTTTTTCAAAATGCAAATTTGAATCACCAAAAATTATTTTTCTATTCATTCGATGGAAAATAATTTAAAAATGTATTTAAATATAAATGGTTAATTTAATAAATTACACGTCATTTAACTAGTAAAAATAGTTACTTCTGTTTAAGAAAACATTACTAACTATTCAATCATAAAATGATTTACTACTTATTTCCTAAGACTTTTTTTTTTTTTTTTAAACAGAATAAATATGAATTATAAAATCAAATATAAATGATTATTTTAGTTTTATTTTAGACAATAATTAAAAAATACATTGTTATCGGAAAAATTTTAATATACTTCGGATGTTTGTTTATGAAAATGTATGTGTGCACATTTTTCTTGATTTATAAATCAAATATAAAGGTTTGTAACGATTTAGCTTTTCAAAGATTCATAAAAAAGCAAAAATAATGATTTTAAAGGTTCCCCCCCCCCCTCCAATATTGTAGGGGTGAAGAATTCCCCAATTGTCTTTATTTAATTACATTATGGAAAAAAAATAATAAATTTCCCCATATGCTATATGATTTGTATGTATGTCCAGCAATTTAAATTGGTTAAATGATAATTGGTAAAATAAACAATTGTTGATTAATAAATTATTAACAAAAGTTGATTAATAATCAACTATTTTCTAAAGTAGAAATAAATAAATGTTCTTAAATACTTAAAAATGAATTAATATATCTAGGAATCTAATCTTTCAATTCATGTATAAAATATTTTTTCTAGTAACTTTCTTTCTTTCTTTTTCTATTTCAAACTTCATTAAAGGGGGGGGGGGGGGGGGTTGAAGAGAGAAAAGCAAATTTTAATAGATTCTTTACGTTTGTTTTCTTTGCGTTATTATTTGCATGCCAAATCTTCATATTTCACATAAATATTTTATAAAAAATTTTAATGCTATAATGTGCAAGTGATATTTTTTTTTTAATGGGCTACTTTGAATATTAAAATGTCCATGCCAAATCAACCAAAAAATTTCAATATTCAACCTGACCATTTCAGATTTCAATGAAACTGCCAGGAATCATTATGTCCCTGATGATATAAATGAGAATATATTTTTATAACTTTTTTATATTATAAATGAGAATATATTTTTATAAATTTTTTATCTCATTCAATTTTCATACAATTAATTATTTAAATTTTGAAAAATCATCATTTTTTGGCTTGCATAAATGTTTTCAATTTTGAAATTAAAAATTTTTTAGATAGTGTTTTTTAAAAATTTCGAAAAAAATGTATGTTTTATGTAATATTATAAGCTTAAAATTTTGAAATTTTTAGAGCGGGATCTCAGTGGGATCAGGAGTTATTAAATAAAAGCTAAATATTACAATACAAATGATAATCTGACAAACTTATTTTGTTATTTATTTATTTTTTGTATGGTAAACTTTAGCTTTTATTTTATAACTCCTGATCCCATGGAGATCCCACTTTAAAATTTTCAAATTTTTAAAAAATTTAAAATTATTATTTTACTTCATTTATTATACCTCATTTATCGTTATACGCCAGATATTAGTTCAGAAAAAAATGCTGTTCACAACAGAAATGATATAGATAAGACTGCCACAGGCGACTTTTTTTTTTATTCTGTCTGTACCAATGTTTTTCCAATATAAATATTGAAGTATAGTTCTCTTGCAAATGTCCTCAAAGTTTGTTTTGAGACAGTGGTGGCAGTTTGAATTAGAAAAGAGTCGCCTGTGACAACCCTGTCTACTTAATAAAGCAGTAGATAATATATTGATAATTACATCTTCCGACGACCTTTTCCTTTTCTCCCCGCTAGGCTTAGGTGGTGGTACATTTCTTTCTGGTGTGACTAAATGAAAGTGATAAAAACATGATTAAATATATATTATTGTAAAGACATAAAAAAAAACCCACAGGAGTATTTTAAAAGATTAATAAACAACACAATATACTAAATTTATATTTGGGTTGGGTTGATTTTTGACGGCCAATTATCTATTCGAGGGGAGGGGGGGGGGAGTACCCTTCGTGGGGGTTCTTTCTAAGGGAACATAACCCGTATTGATGCATGGAAATCCATGGTTCGAAAAAAACCCACAAAAACTCCGAACGATTAGGCCGACGGGTACGATTGGGATCGAACTCAGCATCTCCCATCTACCAGCTTCGAGTGCAGAACCTCTCGGCCACTGGTGGGGCGTCGTTCATTAGGAAATGTGCTTATTTATTAGGAAATTAATTTTCAGCCGTGCACCGGAATTTAATTCATAAATATTGCATGTTTTATATTCGGTATCTCAGTTTACTGGACTTTCTAACAATGGTTTGATTGATGAAACAATGTATTCGGTTTCCCTTTATTTTACATTTCAAAAAATTCAGGCAGTCGAACCCCTTTTAAAACCGAAATATTTTTATGCCATTCGCAAGGTTGGTTAATTGTGTTTATGACGGCCAATTATCAGCAAGATGGATATAGGCCCAGGGGGGAGAGTGCCCTTCGTGGGGGTCTTTCTAAGGGAACCTAACCCTATTGATGCATAGAAATCCAAGGTTCGAAGAAAACCACGAAAACTCCGAACGATTAGGCCGACGGGCACGATTGGGTTCGAATCCAGCACCTCCTGTCTACCAGCTTCGAGAGCAGAACCTCTCGGACACGGGTGGGCCATTTATATTTGATTAAATTTTTAAAACAATGTGAGTTGAATGGATATCGGGGACGTTGTAAGAAGTATGGACAGCCCCGGAGCTTAGTGATCAGCAAGTTGCAGTTCACGAGTTCAACTCGGGAATTAGCAAGATTTAGTCGAGGTCAGTAAAATAAGTATCAAGTTAGTACCATTCTAACAAATTTGCACTATTATTTATTTTATTTCATTTCCTACTATTAGTTCACACTCTCCCTGTATTTATTTATATATATATATATATATATATATATATATATATCTTGTTCAAATTTTCAATGGTTAATAAAATGCTTATTATTCATCCTATCAAGTTGAAATAATTTTTTTTAAACTTGCACTGGATGACACTTGATGTTAATACAGTTTTTTGAAATGTTAATTCATTCATTCAATTTTAATTAATTCATTTTAGTTTTGCATGGGAAACAAAATGGCGGCATTGGTTATTGAAGCATAATGCATCTTCATACCTATAATATAAGAGGGGTCACCATAGGGGGGGGACCCTGTTCTGTCACCCAATTTGGCAACGAAGATGAGTCGCCAAAAGTGACGCCAACTTGGCGATACCTCTAATATTTCGCCCAATTCCCATAGAGTTCTATTGTAAACCTACTTGCTTCTAGAAAATCAACCCATTGAGATATTTGAATGCAACAAAAACTAATATTAGCTTAAGGGATTCTATTAAATTTTTCTTGGATGACCTACGTAGGAATTGACTTTAAAAACAAAATTTTTATATTACTTGTTTATATACAAGTAGGCATATTTCATTGTAAATGGCTTAGGAGAGTTGCCCGAACATTCAGAGAAAAAAGTTCAACTAAGCTTGAGAGTTAATAGGCAGAAATTGTCAAGTTCTGCAAGCCAAAAATCAGAAGATATTTTTGCCATTGAAAACTTATGTAAACATGTTTAATGCACGTTTAAGATTATTACTGAAGATTCCAAAGAAATACGTCACTCTTACTCAAATAATGAAAATATATACTCCTTATAAGTAAGAAAAAGCACATGCTATACAAGTTAAGCATTATGATATTTAGGATGTTTTAACATACTTTTAAATTAACTACACATTACAGGGTGAGGGCCCCATTAACATATATAAAACTATAGCAAAGTTCTGAAATATATCTTACAGTCCAGGCAATGGGGAATTTTACCTAGCAAAATTAATGGTAGTTCTGGAAATCGGCTTACTTTATGTTTTTGGGTCGCTGAATCCGAATTTGTAACTTCCCACCAAAATTTCACCTGGCAACCACCCGAAATTTTGGTAAAAAGCCCCCCAAAAAAGGTTTTTATTAAAAAAATAAAATTTTTTATTGTTTTAGGGGGAAAATATCTAGAAATTCAAAAAGTAGACAAAATTTGCAACTAATCTACCCTATATATATAAAATCCTAATGAAACGCATTTTATGAAATGGAAGTATGTAACGGAAGTATGAAACGCAAGTATGAATCGACTGATTAAACAACTGATTATATTTCACAGCGATTTCTCCTAAAATATGGAATACTTTGCGATGAAATTAACACCAAAAATCAATATTGATCCGCAGATTTCAAAACTGGTATTAGAATTTTTAAATTCGAATTAGTTTTCAAAATATTTTTTTTTCTAATTTTTTATACATTTTTCTAATGATGGCAACTCAAATTTTAATCATAACTGATATTTCTTTTCGTATTTCAGAAAGGGTTATTATTTTTAATTAATTTGTGACCAGTTTGGCCTCACTTGAATCTATGCTAAGTACAATGTTTTTTTTTTTTGTTGTTGTTGTTCATTATCATTTTATTTAATACAAAGCTTTCATTTCAAACTGAAAAATTTAAAATCAATGGCTTTAACTTCTTTCTTTTTTTTAAAAAACGAAACGAAAAGAAAAATATGTCATATACGCACCGGGTTACCTAAATAGCGCCAAAAGGCGTTGTTTTGCCTGACATGGTAACCCGGCTACTGTTGCTTATTTATTTACCTTTATTTTGTTTTTATTTAAAACAAAAAAAAAAGTTATAAATTGCTTTGTTCTATAGTTATTAATTAATTATTTTTATTTATTATTAGTTCATTTTAAAAATAATAGAAAATAATTTAAAAATACATATACATATGTAACTGGTATTCGAAAACGAGGTTTTCGCCAAATTGTCGTAAAAAAAAAAAAAAAAAAAAAAACACGCCAAACCCGATTAAATATTGCAAGAAATCCTGACATTTAATTTCAAATTCAAAGCAATGTTTTAAATGTACTCTTAGTTATCCAGTCGACCAATTTCGCCAAATTATATAAATCGCCAAAGCACTCACCAAATTATACAAATTGACGTAATTTTTATTTTAAATTACGAAAGAACAAATAAAGGCACAGATGTCATATACGATTGGCGCTGTTTTTTCTGACGCCAATGTCGTATACGCAAAGGTACTTAACCCTTAACCGGAATCGTGTGTCCATTTTGACCGGACAACGACAAAAAAAAAAAAAAACGTTTAATTTCGAAACGCGCGCATCAATGCTTAAAGAACTAAATTTTTAAAAAAATGTATAATTTCAAGATATATATGAATAAAAGTTGATTTATATAAATACATGAAATTTTTTTCAATGCGCTTATAACCATCTAAGTGGTAATTTCATATATATTAAAAAATAACTTGGATTTTAATTAAAGGGCCCTTTTGGACATAAGATTCCACTAATATGGAACAATTTAGCGATTCCGGTTAAAGGTTAACTGATGCCAAAGTATAGTTATTTTGCTTGATATGGTAATCCGGATGATGTTGTTTATGGTGGTGATGTTTTCGCTAAAATGGCGTCGGAAAAAAACCGCGCCAATATGACATCTGTGCCGAAATAAATTAGTATAGCATTGGGCACAGATATCGTATAGATATTGGCGCGATTTTTTTCCTGACACCAATGCCATATATGCAACGGGTACTTAACTGGTGCCAAAGTGTCGTTATTTTGCTTGATATGGTAACCCGGACGTTGTTGTTTATGCTGTTGATGTTTTCGCAAAATTGCCATCGGAAAAAATTCGCGCCAATATGGGGCGTATATGACATCTGTGCCTAGCATTGATAAAAATAAAAATAAAACGTCGAAATAAAAATCCCTTGGTGGCGTAAACACGTGTAACTTCCTTACAGTCAAGTGAATGTGACATTTACGATCAACCATTATCGGCATTTAATCTTATATTCTGGCGATAGATTTTTGGTCGATGGTATAACCTAGTAGTACCGTTTTAATTTACCACTCGAAAAATAAAAAAATGCTAACTGTCGAGTTAAAAAAAGCTATTGGCGAGATTTTCACCCGGCTAACATAAAAGTATCAAGAATTCTTTGTGATCATGGCATCTTTTATATAGTTTTATTCAAAAAAATAACTTTGATTCTTTAATCAAAATGGAAACCTTTCTTAGGAAAAGCGAAGTGTTGTAATTGTTTATGGCAGTTACATGACTTGGACTATTGTAATATAAGTGAAATCATGGCGATAGAATAATATTTGGCGACTTATCGCCTGTGTCTGGCTAACATTAAAGTACCAAAATGACCGCCTGGAATATAAAAAGCGAAGGAATCCGCCCAGAATTGTTGATAATAGTCACATGACTTAGGATATTAGTATAGAGATTTTTTTCAATTCTAAAAACAGCGCAAAGAATAATATTTCCTAACGATGAAAAATTTATTTACATGTGACTATTAAAAACAGAAAAAAAACCCCTTTAAAATTACTATTAAATGAGTACGTGTTACAAGCAGGAAAATATTGAAAATTGTATTTACACGTGAATATTAAAAGAGAAAGGAAACTTTAAAATAATAAATACATTAATATGCGTTTAACTCTTTCAGGGGCAAGGTACTTCTATTCGTAAAATGTTGAAATCAGTAAATGGCACCAGAATTTACAAACAAATTTCGAAATACGAAAATGCTTTTGTTCACTTAATAATAAAAGGAAAATTTTCATTCCAATATTCTGGTACATTTAAGAACTAAAATTAAGTGGTCCAAAAATGAACTACCGCCCTTGAAGGGGTTAAAGCAGTAAATTGTAGTAAATTGTATTATGTGAATCGTTTTATAATGCTGTCAAAAAATACCGGGAGGCAAAGACTCTGTTTACTTAGTCTTCTGTCTCTGTTTACTTGTTCTTCTTTAATCAAACATGAAAACAACCGGTGGATGTCATAATAGCAAATGATTCGGCCTTAAATTTTTGCAATCAAACGGAATTGAATGGAAACCCGTTTACAGGGAGATCGCTAGGACTGGGCGATGTAGAAATTTCTTAAATCGATTTATCATCCATCCAACATCGCGATTTAGTGCTAAATCGCGATTTAACACCGATTTTACATTTTAGAATATGGAAGCCTATTTTTTAATTTTTAGTAACAAAATACGATCTTTATATGCCCCCCCCCCCCTCCTGTATTATTTAGTATACTTATCTTTTAATTTGTCAAATAATTTTGAAAAGAGGTATATTTTACACATAAAAAAGCTTTGAATGTGCCAAAACACTAGCTTTTTTTTTCCATTTTAAAAATTAGTGACCTATTGTAATACATTTTATAAACTCATTCTATAAGAAGTAATATAAAAGAAAATGATTTTTTTGTGTGTGTGTGTCTGACTTGTTATGCATGCTACAATCTAAATTCCTTAAGGGGGGGAGAGGGGGGGCTTCCCCTAGCCCACTCAAATAGCACTTCATTGCTAACAGCCTACATACACTTTTTTTTTTTTTTTTTTTTTTTACAGACACAGATTTAAAAAGTTACTGAGGTAAAACAGAAGCATATTAAAAGACTTCAATGATGAATTTATTTAACTATTCATTTACCATGATGAGAAAAGTAGTAAAAAAAGGGGGGGGGAGATATGAGAAATAAGGTGCAATTTTATATCTTTTTAACTTTTAGATTAAAATAAGATTTGTTTAACATAAATGCTGACATTTATATAGCGGATGGAGAAGGATTGAAAGTGTGACCCTTGGAGCACATCACTGAAATTGCTGATTTTTTCGTGGTTGTTGCCATCCTTTAAGATTAGTAATAAAATATAATCTTAAAATATATCTCTTTTTAATGATAACAAAATGTCAAAAAAGCAAAAAATCGCAGATCTGCAGAAAAATCTAATGAATGCCTCCTCCAGCCCTCCCTCATTCTGCTGTAAAAATAAAGTTACTTGACTCATTACAGAACTTTATTAAAGTATTTTTAATTAATTACAAAATAATAATAAATTAAAACTAAAATATTCCCATAATACCTAAACATATGAAAATTAATTTTTCATGAAAATAATGCATAAAAATATAAACTAAAAATGGATGAATTTGGATATAAATAGTGAATCAATTTTAGCAAGATACTCAATCCATGTGACTGGCATTGAAATCGGATGTCCAATCTGATGCATGACTATTTTAAAATATTTTAATTAATTACAGAATAATAAAAAATAAAGAATATGTATTAAAATATTACCCAAACATGTGAAAAATGAATGTTTCATTAAAAGAATGCATAAAAATAAAAACTGAAATTCGATGAATTTGGATTTTAAATATGAAACTTTATTCTTTTTTTTCCAACCATAAATACTCAATCAATTTCAAGAAAAAAATATTAGTAGTAAAAGAAAAATATTTCATGTGGATCACGGCCAAATAGTGATACACAAAACAATGCATGACTATACCTTTAAAATAATTTCATTAATTACAAAATAATAGAAAATAAAAAATAAATGTTAAAATATTACTAAAACATGTAAAAAATGAATTTTTCATCATAAGAATGCATAAAAGTATAAACTGCAAGTCGATGAGTTTGGATTTTAAATATAAAACTTTATTATTATTATTTTTAATCATATAAATGCTGAATGAATTTCAGGAAACAATCTTTTAAAACAATGCAGGATTCTACTTTAAAACATTTTAATTAATTACAGAATATTGGAAAATAAAAAATACATATTGCAATATTACTCAAATATGTGAAACTTAATTTATCATCAAAAGATTGCATTAGCATATAAATTGAAATTCGATGAATTTGGATTTTAAGATTTAAACATTACTTTTTCCTTTCAACTTTCCACTATATAAGTTCTTAATTTCTGAAAAATACACATTCCAATCTCGTAAACTCTGAATCTTGTTTACAAAATAAATAAATAAATATCAATTCTTACTTAAATCACCTTTTTCTTAAATTGGATCCTGCTAAATCGATTTAACACCAGCTTGCCTTGTTTTCATTAAATCGTCTTTTTCTTAAATCGGAAAGCATGGAGGCTTGCGATGTTTGCTTAAATCGGATCGTCCTAAATCAATTTAACACCAGCTTGCCTTGTTTGTCTTAAATCGGAAAGCATTGAGGCTTGCGATGTTTGCTTAAATCGGATCCTCCTAAATCGATTTAACACCAGCTTGGTATGTAAGTGGTAGATACATCAAAGTAGATAAATCGGTTTTCCGATGTTAGCTCTGAATCAGTATTTTGTTTTAAATCGATTTAAAGCCAATGGCTAAATCGCGATTTAAGACAATGGCTAAATCGCGATTTAAGATAATGGCTAAATCGCGATTTAAGACATTGGCTAAATCGCGATTTGACATTAGCTAAATTGCGATTTCCGATTTTAGCTTAAATCGATTTAAGACCAATGGTTAAATCGGATTTCCGATGTAAGCTTTAAATCGATTTAAGAGTTAAATTGATTTAAGGTCCAGGCCTAGAGATCGCTATAGATTTTTTCAATTATAATTCAATCTTCTCTAATCTTTTAAAAACTGATCAAATTAGCGTGCTTTTACATTCTGTGGTGTCTGAATGGAGGTTGGTGTAAACGTGTGAGTGGTTAAGTGGAATTGTGCAACTTAGTTCACGCAGCACCGAGCGCATGTTTCGAGGCAGATCCCCCCTTCCCCTTCATCCTAAGTCATAATGTCATATATCTAATTTGTTGCAAATTTTGTCTAATTTTTGAATTTCTAGATATTTTCTCCCTAAAACAATAAAAAATTTTATTTTTTTAATAAAAACCTTTTTTGGGGGGCTTTTTACCAAAATTTCGGGTGGTTGCCGGGTGAAATTTTGGTGAGAAGTTAAAAATTCGGATTCAGCGACCCAAAAAACATATAGTAAGCCTTTTTAAAGAACTACCACGAATTTTGCTAGGTAGAACCCATATATGGTCTCTATTGCCTGGAGTATTAATCGAGACAAATTATTAATAATCCAAAACTTGTCCATAGTAACTGTAAGAAAAGACATAAAATACTACTGATCAATTATACTAGAGAATAACTACACCTGTACTGGAGTTTTCATCACTGAATCACAGTAAATTTGATTGTAAAATAATAGAATATTTTAAAATATGTGAAAAATCAGGAGAAATAGGTCAAAAATCAGGGGTATGGAAAAACATGTGAAAATCAGGAGTCTCATGCCAAAATCAGGAGACTTGACTAATCTGCCATAGGAATTTCCCACTCCCAGTGGGAATGGAATCTTGTAAACAGAAGTGAAACGAGGTTGCCATTTTAATCTCACTCAAATCTTCACTTCCGTATTGAATTGTTTGTGAGATTTTCCCATGTTTCGTCAATTCGCGTTTATTTAAATGACTGATGAGGAACTTTCTAAACACAAACAGGTTCGAAACGTTTAATGTTACTTTTTAAAAATTTTAAACTATTTTTCTGTGTTATTGTCATGGCGTCGCCATTTACGAACGTAACTGTTACTTTAATTAACAAAAGAACAAATCAGTAAAACATTATTAGAAATAACAGTTAAATCACTTGATAACATAACAAACGCGTGGAACGTATAGGGCGACAAGTAAATGGGATGCCACGATCATGGGTGACCGTTTTTATTTATTTATTTTTTATGGAAAGTGATCGAGGACAGAAGCACCTTTAATTTATATTGATTTATCAAGTGATAATAGTACGTAGCTTTACATTAAAGTGCACGAAATTGAGAGGTAGACGAAAGGAGCATGAGGAAAAATTACATATTATACATACCTTGCAGAGGACTTTCAGCTCCTGAGCCGGCAGGTGTCCACGGGATCGCAGGATACCCATATGTTTGTCGATATCCCTTAGAGTACGGAGGAACAGGCGATTTTTGCCTGTAACCTGCTTCCCATGGGCAACCTGGGCGACCTGGTAAAAGATATTAATGTAAGAAGTGTCATTAATCCTTAACTGCAAATCTGTAAAATGTCATTAGAAATACAGTTAAACGTCGAATTAAAATCATTTGATAACATAACAAACACGTGGAACGCATCTGCAGCCAAGTGAATGTGATGCGACGATCATGCAATTTTAGCGTTCCGTCCTGCAGTTTGGTGACAGTTTATTTATTTTTTTTTTAATGGAAAGTGATCGACGAGAAGTACCTTTAATTAATAAATTTATTAATTGATAATTAAATTTGGAAAATATTGCATCGCTATCGTGAATACACAACTATACACAATTTCTAAAACTCTAGCACAATGAGGAAGTGAGATGAATTACAACATTCCATATAATAAAAGCAAGCTAAAAAAGTATTCATTTATTTTAAATAACAGCAAAAATAGTTTTAGAATGCATTTAATGGTCATCTTGAAAATACCGCCTAATTTTTTGACAGGAAATCATATTAAATAATAGCTAATTTAATTTTAATGTAATTTTATGTTTGCAATGTTTTTTATTATGCATCATGTCTCGTGACATTGTTTACTATGTTTATTGTTTTTAAATTATGTGAAAATATTTTCTATCATAAATGATTTTGAAAATGTTGCCATTGGTGCGACGAAACGATCGTCAATCTTAATAAAGATATTTTATCATTTTTATAGCATTATTTTATTTAATCTGTTTATAAGTGATTTTTATACATGTTTTTATAGCAAATCATTTTTTTTCTCCCTATCGCCATACATCAATTTGGTGTCGACAACGAACTTCAATCGTGAAAAATTCATTGCTTTTTTTTACACTTGTTACAAAGCTGAAGCAAATGAATTTATTACAAGACACATAATTTTTGCTCCGTTTATTTTATAAGAAAGGTAACGAAAAAGAAACCTGTTCGGGACCATGGGTGCATATATCCACCCTCAAAAAGAGCATACAGATTTTGTTTTAGACACCAGTAAAAAGGAAAAGTAATATTTAGTTTCTTTTATTAGAGCATTTTTGCTATTCTTTAAGTAAAGGCAGCTTTTTTTTTTTTTTAAGTGGTGCCAATCGAATAATATTTGCGTTAAAGCCGCTGATTTCGAAGGGGTTAATGAATCGGATTACTTTCGTTTGTCCCTGTAAACTAACTATAACTGTTACCCATTTCATTTTCATTAGCAATCGTGATGTTGTAAGCGTCAATAACATATAAAAATAAATATATTAAATTAAAAAAAATCAAAAAACCCGACAGCGTAAAAAGCGAACTCATTAATTATTTCTCATCAATGTGCAACTATTTTTTATATTACTTACCTATTTTTTGTTATTTACTTATATTGGTGACATTTAAGTTGTTTAATGGTTAGTTCCTATCTATAAACACTGTTTTGATGAGGCTTATAGATGTCTATGAAGGTTAGAGTTACAGTAAAGGCAGAGATCCAAAGTACACAACTTCCAAGTTGTGTAATATTTAAACGGAGCTTCTGACTGCAAAATGGTCAATGAAACATCGTCTTCATTTTGAAAGACCTATCCAATGCCACCCAATAGGGTACGTAAAAAAAAAAAATTTCGTCTCTACCGTTATTTTGTAGTTTACGGCCGCCCTTTTGAATTTAAACAAAACCTATCCTATAACCATCGGATGGTTAAGACGAATCGATAGAGACCTCATTCGTTAAAATCCATCCAGCCGTTGGGATGTTTCGAGGGTATAAAGAAATCCACTTATCCAGATACGCGTGAAACACATAACCCTTCTTTTCAGTCGGGTAATTACAGAGTGATTCGGCTGTATTTAAGGGAGTTAGAGAACGGCGAAAAAATCTGAAGTCATAAAAGTGTAAAAAATGACATTTACCAAAATGAAAGTGGTAAACCATTTTTTCGACCCTTTCCTCTAATTTTCGATTTCGGACATGAATATTTCTAAAAACGAGAAAGCAATAGGGATGCCACAGGCGACTATTTTTATATTGCATTCGCACCGCTATTTAAAAATATATATATATATATATATATATATATATATATATATATTGTAATATATTTCTTTTGCAAATGTTGTCAAAGCATATGTAAAAGATTTTTGTTTTGAAAAAGTGGTGCGAAATAGAGTTAAAAAATAGTCGCCAGTGGTGATATAGAGGATACTCACAAGGTTCATGTGGCGAGATGCCCCATCTACGACACCACCGTTTTATTTCAGGAAACATGCGCCGCCATTTTTTGCGGCTGGGTGCCATTTTTGCACTCTCATAATCTGGAAAAAAAAAAGATACTGTGAGAAATTTTTAAGTAGCTATTTAAACTAATACAGTAGAAAATTGCCAAAGCATGATTATTGCATATGCATATTTATGCATAAATCTTATCTATCATACTTACAGTAATTATTTCACTGTAACATACAAATTACCAATGACTCATGTTATATGTTTATCTTAACATGTTAAATCTATTGAGTTTTGTTAATAGCTCATTTTAATATAGCTGAGTTGTTAATCATATATATTAAAGCTAAACCTGATTCTGTAAGATCAGATAAAAAAATTCACGCATTTGCGCATGCGTCAAGTTAAATTTACTTGATCTTCTCATTTAGAAGTAAGGTAGAGCAAGTCTGGTTAGCCGAGTGGTCTAAAGCATCAGTTTAAAGCTCTGAACATTTGTAGGCAACCCAGGTTCGAGTCCAACGCCCGGTAAAATGACTTCTGTACCTTTTATGGTGATAATTCATTTCGATAGTCATATTTTATTAAGAGGAGAAGTTATATGATTTTGATTTTATTATTATTTGAATTATCATTAAATAAAATTTAACACTAAAAAATATCTTGAAAAAATAATTTTATATTTAAAATATTTAACCTAAAATATTTTGCAAGTAATTATCGATTAAATAAATTGAGCTGATCTGCAATTTTTGTTTATATTTTTTTACCATTATCAAGAATATATAAGTGTGTGAGCCAGAAGGAAAAGTTTGCCATTCTTTTCCATAAAAAAAAAAAAAAAAAAAAAAGAAATTTAACAAATTACAATGACCATTTGGAAAATGATTTTTTCAAAGACTAAAATTTAAGACATAAAAAATCGCACGGAGTTGATCATACATTATGTACGCCATGAATTAAACATTAATAATATTATTACTCGTAAAAATTGCAAACGACAAAAATCTCCTGTGAATCGTCATATTTCCTGAAACTGATGCATTATCCATCTGAAACTTATGTGTTATCCAAGCATTTCATTGGCTTTTCAGGAAAAGGCTTTTCCATCGTCAGCCAATTTTAAATGAAATTTCATTCTTAAACTTCTAAACATCCGACAATATTACTTTTTACACCGTCGGATAGAGAAAAAAATGTACTTTTAAATGCAATTTGTTTGAAAGCTGTATCTCAATTTGTTTCTGAGTTATTAATTTTTTTTTTGTAGTTTTTATTACTTTTTTGTCATAGTGGCAACAAAAGGTATCCATCTCTGTTGAAAGTAAAGGGAAATACATATTACTGTATGACCAATAAGTAGACGAATAAAATGCGGATTAAACCAATAAAAACCCTCAGATATGCTTTTGGTTTCCTACCCTGACGAGAACAATAACCATTTTTCCAAATGGTTAATAAATAAAATGAAAAGAAAGAAAAATATTCATATAAGAACTGTAAAATAAATTATATTGATATCCATGGTTTAATATTTTAAAAAAAATGAAGAAAAAAGAATGGGTCAAACTAAAAGAAATCTTGAAATCCGCTTAAAAGAACACTCTCCTTATGTAATTAATCAAGAAATTTCTAAATCTTCTATTGCCAAGCACTCTTGGGATTCCGGCCATAGTTTGAATTTTCAAAATGCTAAAATTATCTTTCATGCCAATAGTCTCTCTGAATTGGACTTTCTTGAAAATTTAGCTATTTATCTTAATCGTGAAGTTATTGTTAATGATCAACTGATTCCACAATGCTCTCTGCAGCTTGGAAAAACTTTTTCAGTACTACCCTATAATTTATTCTTTGTATTAACTGATATTAGTCTGTTTTTATATTTTATTCATTTATTTATTTTTATTTCATGCGTTCACATATTTTAATATGTGTGTGTGTTTTTCCTTTATGATATTTTTAATTTTATTTTCATGCGTTTTTTTTTTTTTTTTTTTCCCAACTTGCTTTCTTTTCCCCCTTCTACTCTATGTTCTTCTGTTTTGTTTATACTGTACTGTATTCCTTCCAATTATCCAAACACCCTCTTTCTCTCCCTTTAGATTTAGGATGATTAGGATTCCAATCCCCGGTCAGTGTGTCGTTGGGAGCCGTAACTACAGAATAATAAGGGGTGAAATGAAAGAAAACAAATTCTCTGAAAATGACCACCACATAACAGAGCCTTTGAATGTTTGGAAACAGCTATGAAATGGCTCGAGCGACAGAAGAACGCTGATCCTATTCCACTAGCCTATTTAGGAAGAATTCAAAATAGGACAGGGACAGCTTTGAAAAGAATGTCTTCTTTGAAACAAGCAACAATTAGCTTTTTTGCTTCATCTGGAGCCTGGAGTTCAGAAAAAGGATAAAATAAATAACAAAATAAAATTTAAATCACACCAGCACTAACTAGTGCTTCCTATCCTAAGCCTGGATGAAGTGTGAAGGTCTCTTAGTATAGTCAGGAACATCCATTAAATTGTCTGCCCATTTATCAGAACTTTTGCTAGTCCGAACTAGGGTCGGTCCTGACTTGTTCGGATAATCGGCACTCTACTGTAATTTGTATAATTCTAAGACTATCAAGAAATGAATTAAAAACCGATTGCAAAATTCCGTCTTTACTCACATAAATAAAAAATAAGTTTCAGTGCAATTTAACTGAAGTAAAACTGAACTATTTAAAATACATCAATAATATATCCATACTATATATTATATTGATATATGCTAATATATCAATACTATTATAACTATTAAAATAAAGAATGCAAAAAGCATTTATTTATTTTAACCCTTAAATGCCTGATTTTTCAAAAATAATAATAATGTTTTTCGGCTTTCATTTTTTAAATAAATCATGGGAAAAATACTTTAAAAAATCATATTTTGTTTTAAGTATGGTTTACGGCTAATAAACCGTTTGTTACTCATCGGCAATACGGGTTTTTAATTGAAAAAATAATTTTCCTTGGTAAAATTCTATAACACACAAGAATTTTAGGAACTATAATAAGAAATCAATTTTACTTGCTCACTGCAGAACAAAATAGGGTATTTCGCAAGCTTCCAAACAAAACAAAAAGAAAAAAAAAGCTATTTAACAAATTACAACAACCATTTGGAAAATGTTTTTTTCGAAGACTAAAATTTAAGACATAAAAAATCGCACAGAGTTGATCCTACATTACGTACGCCATGGATTAAACATTAACATTACTGGACCCATCATGAACCAATTTTAAAAGAAATTTCACTTTTACAATTCTCGGTACTGTCAATTTTTAAACTTTTACGGAGCTGGTCATACATTACGTACGCCATGCATTAAACATTAATAGTGTTAAGACACGTAAAAATTGCAAGCGACAAGAATCGCCTGCGACTCGTCAGATTTCGTGAAACTTACGTATTATCCAAGCATTTGATTGGCTGTTCGGGAAAAGGCTTTTCCATCATCCAATTTCCAAGAAATCTGACGACCCATTTTAAATGAAATTTCATTCTTAAACTTCTAAGCATCCCACACTATTACTTTTTACACCGTCGTATAGAGAAAGAAAATGTACAGTCGTGGGAAAAAAAAGTAAACACCCCCTACTAATTCCTCAACAAATTATTGTAGACGAAAGTTACTGGTACAAGACGATTGGAAATAAAGTCTACTTTTAAATGGTGTGTATAAAATTTACTTAGGGGGCCATATACATATTAAAACGAATCCAAACTTCATGTTTTTCAACAGCAGTACCCAAATTTAATGAGATATTTCAAATCTTCGGTTCAAAATATGCCTAGAAACCAAATTTCAAATCATTCGAATGATAAGTTTTTGAATTATAGACATTCAAAATTTAGTACTTCTAATGTTAAATTACATTTTCATATTTTTATCTATTACATTTTCATATTTTTATCTATATCTCCTTAAATTATGCTCCTAATGAGCTAATTTTTTGTGTAGCAATAATACTAATATACCCAAACATAAATACGTTGAATTTGCAATTTTTATAATTTTATGATATGAATTATGAAATTAATATTCGAAAAAATTATGAATTGCAACCTACAATTTTTTTGGTAGATTTAGATTTATTAAGTCCTGCTTTATGGAAATCTAAAATTTCACAATTTTCTTCAAAGTAGTTTTCAAATTATGCTTAAAAAACGGCAAAATGATGGTTTAAAGGGACGTCTATGATAGGAGTGAATAAATTTTTGAAATTTATTCTGCTTCCCTGTAATCAAACAGGTTTCATTGACGCTTAAACGTGCCTTGATCAAGAAGGCGTCTCTCTCGGTTAACAATCGAGTTCGGATCTTCAATTTGGATACAGCCCTTAAAATGCGCTCGTTTTAAAATAATTAATTTCTCGGAAACTTATGGCACGAATTCCATAAAAATTTGTTTATAGGCTAATTGAAAGGTGTAGAGTTCATTTATGCTGTCAGAATTGTGTACTGCTATTGAAAAAAACAAAGTTATGGTTCGTTTTAATATGTAAATGGCCCCTTAAACAAATTTTATATATATCATTTAAAAGTAGACTTTATTTCTAATTGTTCGGTACCAGTAACTTTCTTCTACGATAATTTCTTGAGAAGTTAGTAGGGGGTGTTTACTTTTTTTTCCACGGCTGTACTTTAAATGTAATTTGTTTGAAAGCTGTATCTCAATTTGTTTATGAGTTATTAATTTTTTTTGTAGTTTTTATTACTTTTTTGTCATAGTGGCAACAGAATCTATCTCTGTTGAAAGTAAAGGAGAGTTACAGATTACTGTATAGACCCATCAGAAAACGAATAAAATGTGGATTCAACCAATAAAGAACTTCAGATATGCTTTTTATTTCCTACCCTGACGAGGACAATAACCATTTTTTCAAATGGTTAACAAGTAGCAACAATTGAAAAAATAAAAATATCTTTATTCTTAAACAGCACAAGTGTTGCCATCTACATGTTGGAAATCAATTTAATAATATTTTCAGAATGTATTTTATTAGCAACATGAGCCAATTTTAAAAGAAATTTCAGTTTTACAATTTTCGGTACTGTCAATTTTTAAACTTCTACGGCGCTGGTCATACATTACGTATGCCATGGGTCAGATATTAACATTCCTGGACCCATCATGAGCCAATTTTAAAAGAAATTTCAGTTTTACAATTTTTGGTACTGTCAATTTTTAAACTTCTACGGCGCTGGTCATACATTTCGTACGCCATGGGTCAGACATTCATATTCCTGGACCCGTTTTAAATGAAATTTCATTTTTAAACTTCTAAACATCCCACACTATTACTTTTTACACCGTCGTATAGAGAAAAAAATGTACTTTTAAATGCAACTTGTTTGAAAGCTGTATCTCAATTTGTTTCTGAGTTATTAATTTTTTTTTTGTAGTTTTTATTATTTTTTTGTCATAGTGGCAACAGAAGTATCCATCTCTGTTGAAAGTAAAGGGAAAATACAGATGACTGTATAAACCAATCAGAAAACGAATAAAATGCGGGATTCAATTTTTTTCAAATGGTTAAAAAAGAGCCACTATTTAGCATAATACACTCTAGAAGTTCACCGAAATCTATGAATAGATCGTATATGAAACAGATCGTACCTTTTAACCCTTCTGCAAGACTTGGGCTGTTCGGGTCGGGTCGCCTCCAGACGGCTAAAGTAGGCCTCGCCCTTTTCTCAGACCTTCCTTGATCCTGAAGAAGGTGAAAAAAAAAAAAAAATTAGTTACATCAACTATAAAATCTCTCTATTCTAAAAAAAAGTAACTACCGCTGTCACCGCCGCCGCCGCTGGTTTTGAATTTTTTGTGACCGGAGGTCTTTCTTCGTTAATATTAAGAAAAATAATGCATACAAAAATATGAAAATAGGTAGTATTATACATGACAGTTTTCAAATCGAAGAATTTTTTCAAGAGATATTTAATGCTAAAGTTGGACGAAATCGTTCCACTAAAAAAATTTTATAGTAGCAAAAACTATACATCGGAATTTAATAATTTTTAGTTCATTTTATACATTATAATTTCCCGGTGTGCAGAATTGATTTATTTTTTTAATTTGACTCATTTTTCGAGGTTTTATATCTATTTTAAATTCAAATTTTCAGCATTTCGAGAGATATTTTTTACAGATTTCAGAAAATTGTACTAATTTAAACTGTTGCTAACTGTATAAAAAGCGCAAGCAATAATGTTTGCTTCAAATTAAAAATTTATTTACACGTGACTATTATAAACAGGAAAAAAACTTTCAAATTACAATTAAATAATTACGTATAAAAAGCAGGAACTTATTGAAAATTACGTCATAAAAAGTATACACGTGAATTTTAAAAGAGAAAGGATATTGTAAAATAATAAATTCATTAACATGCGTTAGAAGTAGAGAAATTACGTCATATTTATGTCACATTATAGTTATTACATAAAATGAACACAAAATAATATTGCAAAAATGTTTAAATTTAGAAATTGCGCTAGACATTTATTTGATATTTTGAGAATTAATTTAAAATGTCTCATTTAAAAGAACTTTCTTTTCGCTTTGTTAAAAAATACCAGGAGACAAAGACTCTTTACTTAATTCCTTTTATATTAGCTTATTTTGAAATGTTGTTACACAAGTCATCAAGTTATTTTTATTTCGACGTTTTATTTGTGTTTTTATTAATGTTGTACGAATTTATTTGTTCTTTCGTTATTTAAAATAAAAATTATATCAATTTGTATAATTTGGCGAGTGGTTTGGCAATTTATATAATTTGGCGAAATGGATCGACGGGTTAATCAAGTAGTACCACAGCGGATTTGGCGTTAAAATTCCCCAATCAAAGAGAAATGAATAGAAATTCGTTTATAGGGAGATCGCCACTGTTTTTTAAATTATAATTCAATCTTTCGAAATCTTTTTAAAGCCGATCAAATTAGCATGCATTTAGAGTCTGCAGTGTCTGGACGGGGGTTGGCGAGCATAGCTCGTAGGGGGCCGAGCCCCCTAGTAAATAAAAAATTTGTTATTCGGCGATAAAATTAAAACTGTAATCTATTGGTCGCAATAACCAACTTACGGAAAATGAGTTGAAATGACAGCTTTTGGGGAATGTGAGAAATCTAATAGAAAAACAGACCAAAATTACGGCGTGAACATTTTTTTAACGATTAAGAAATCTCATGGTGCTAGTCATTTACCTGGAAGGCCAAGAATTACAGGGTACCCCAAAAGTCCCTGATACATTTCAAAATTCAATATAAAACCAAGTAATCCTTCTCATGATGAAAAGGTTTTTTTTCCTCAAGCGAATAAGAAAATGAGTTCCAAACTTCGATCATAGATGGCACCACTTGTCCATATATTTGGTTTCAAACATGCTTTTTTCTGATTTTCAGATTAATTTCAATTTGGTTTCGTAGTATCAACCTATAGACGGGTTGCACGTGACGTCACATGTCTGAAATCGCTTCATATGGCGCCCAAATATAAGGCGAATGTGGTACTCTCCATTTGATTTATTAGACTTATTTGCACTATAATAACAAAAATAAGGAAGATCTAAATTAAACAGAAAGATAACACGTGATTTTAGCGGTAAACGAACAGATCTGTGCTCCACGTGTGTGCTCCAGATGCAATAGTATCAGTCGTAACTAATAGCAACGTGACGTGAATGCAAGGGGTCTACACAATTAGCTTTTTCGCTGGAAGTCGTCATTTCTATGTCAAAGCGTCAAAACTAATCAGAAAATAAGGAAAAAAGAATGTCTGAAACCAAACATACGGACAAACGGCGCCATCTGTGATCGAAGTTTCAAACTCATTATTTTCGTTTACGAAAAAAACCTTTCATCGTGAGAAACATTTTAGCCTATACAACAATGACTTGATTTTATATTGAATTTTAAAATAGGTCAGGGACTTTTCGGACACCCTTGTATCTCTTCGTCCAATGCGATGATGTAAGAGGTAAATTCTCAAAAAAAGAAATGCGAAAAATAATTTATAAACTCATTCGATTGGCAAAGATTTGACAAACATTTTTAGTTAAGTATCCGCAGGGGTGATTCTGAGTGAAAAAAAAAAAAAAAAAAAAAAAATTCGGAAATTCACATCGCATTTTGGGAAATACAGGGACGGGATTTTTTTTCTTCGGCAAACATTTGTCGAAGTTCGCAATATAGTTTATGTCCGATTTTTCGGAATTATGACCGATTTCTTTTTATTTTTGGAAATGACTGCCTTAATTTTTCTGAATTTTCGAAACAGAAACACCCCTGAGTATTCATAACACTTTAGTCTATGTATGGCATAATTTTAGAATATGCTTATTATTTTTATTATTATTCCCAGAAATGTACCAAACAGTAAATTTTTTTCGGAACGTTTAATATTAATTTACTAATTGATAATTAAATTTAGAAAAATATTGCATTGCCAACTTGAGAACACAACAACACACAATTCCTAGAACTCTAGCACAATGAGGAGGTGAGTGAAAAATCTTCTCATACATGGAGCAAAATAAATAAAATCAAGTTAAAAAAGCATTTATTTTTCATTTCAGAATTCAAACATTTTTATAGCCTTTAAACTTCTAATAAAATTTATAGAATCTAATAGACCTAATTATATAATAGAGTTCTAATAGTGCTAAGTTTATCTAATTGAGTGATCACATTCAATCAATTTTATATATTCAAAGTACTTTTTTGTGGACAGTACACCACATTATTTTTATTTTTCGTTAAAGTGAAAAGAAGGTAACAGAAATTTATTTCAAGAAATAACAACATTTCGAAGAAAAAACGTATCTGTGTTGTGCATTAGAATTCCTTGAGCAAGAACAAAAAATATTGTCAGAATAAATATTCTCCTAACAAAATTATGTTTATACTAGCTGACCCGCTCAGCGTTGCCTGGGGTCGTGATGAATGAATATTAAATGAACCTCAAATTTGTATGCTTTTATATCTTTAACTCCATTTTGTCTGAATTTATACTTTTAAATGAAAAAAATCGCGAACAAATGTTGAATTAAAAGTATATGCTATTTGGTATTATATTTTCTGCGTACCATATTTTATGGAAGAAACGCCGCACTCCCCAAATTGGCCCGAATAAGCTTAAAAATATCATAATCGCCGCACCCGTTGTAAACGCCGCACCTATGGGAACGCTACTTTTGTCAACAGCGTCACATTGACCTAACTTTAATCAAAGTTTTCTGAGCAGTGTAGGATGCCTCGTTTTTAATATCTTAAGATGTCTGAAGTTTTATTTAAAATATTTAATTCCAATTTTGAATATTTTTATGAATTTTTAAATTAAGGAAACTCAGTTGGTATTTTAAAAAAATCGTAAATGCCGCACATGGCGTAAACGCCGCACTTGGAAAAAAATTAACTTTTAAACTCGTAAACGCCGCGGCGTTTCTTCCATAAAATACGGTAATTTGATTTTTGCAGCTTATGCGTACTGAAAGCGAAAGAAACCGCTGAGGTTTTTAATGATTTTGCCGACATTTTCACACATTTAATTTTTGTAAAAAAGATTTCTACCTAAAAGTACCTAAAAGTTGTAAGTGATGTAAATCTGGTTCCTTGAGATTCTCTAAAAAGACTGTGACGAAACATTCAGGTTTTTACTGATTTAGTCGAAATTTTCGTACATTTTATTTTGTAAAAAAACATTTCTATTCGTTCGAACGTTTCGAAATTTTTGTAGATGATGCAAGTCCAGTCTAAAAAGCTTGTACTAAAATGCGAACGTTTACTTACTTTCAGCGTAGAAAAAATATCGCCGCCATGAGGCGCGAAATGACCTACGTTCACCGGTGTATTTAACAATGTTAAATTTCATATTTTTGAAATCCAATCACACCATGGATTAGAAGACTGTTTCAAATTAAGAGACTACTTCAGTCACCTGAAAGATCCGCTCACTAATGCTAATACTGGAAGAAATTTTTAAAGATATCTTGTTTGCATTTCAGTATTTTTAAAGAATTCTTTTTGCATTGGCTAGCTGAGATCGATCTGTACAAAGAGCGTTTTCTACTTTTTCGATTTTGTTTACAAATATTTTTCATTAGGATACTTTTCGGATACCTATTTTGAAAGTGAAAGCAAATATATTTTTTTCCCAAAGTCTTCTGGATGCAAATGCAGCCATGGTAAATATTGGCGACAATGGTCTGCATTCATCTAGCATTGCATTCTTTTCAGATATTCAATGTAATAAATGCAAATAAAATATTAAAATGAACTATACTTTCTCAAGTAGAGGATACTTACTAATATTTACTACGAAAGAAGGGGGACTTTCGATTTGAATGGACCAACTGCAAACTGCCGCCCGAGATTTTGTTAGCTCTTTCAAGGTATTCAAAGGAATATCTAATGTTTAAAAAAACGCACCATTGTAAAGAAAATTTTTGACTTGTGACATTTGGATAAAAAGCGTTTTTCCGTTTTTAATGACAAAAAATACTGAAAATTTATAAAATTAAGGTTATCATAACTCGGTAAATTTTATTTGTACAAAAATGAAAGTTTTATTGTTTTACTTATTAATACACGAAGAAAGTTTTACTAACTATACAGTACCTGAATTCCGCAAAAAAAAAAAATAAATTTCTGTAAACATTTTTTTATATAAACGGATTTAATGTGATGAAGAACAACTTAAAAACATGATTGCTATTGAAACTATACTTCTAAAGCTATTGGTTTAGGAAATTAGTCATTGGGCAACAATTACAGCTGACACACTTATATACTATTTGTGACGATTTTTAATATTTTATAGTCAAATGTTCATTGATTTTCGCAATTTTTTTCCTCAAATAATACCAAATCTGTCAGTAGCATGTTTAAATTAACAAGATTATTACTATAAGTTGTGGTATTAATACTATTATTAGTATTTTTTTTTTTAATGAAGCAGAATGGAGAAAGACCTAATTTAGGATTATTTTAAAAATGATTAATATGTTAAATTTTTCTATCACAACATAATTTTCCTCCATTCATGTATTTATCTTCTCTCTCAGATACCAAATAACTAATCCATCAGTTCTACTTAAAAATTTGGCAAAAATTTAATTTAATATTTTGAGGATCAAAATCATAAAGTCAACTATAATCTATATGATTTTTTTCGCTACATTTAGGTTCAAATGACTATAATGATACTGAAAGTATATCCACGGTTTTTAAGAACAATTTCATATTTTTTGGTTTCAAACAGAAATTTAGACAAATGCTGGGATGACTAATCTAAACTTGAAAAAAAAAAGGAAGGGAGAAAAAACTCAGCAGACATTACCATGTTTACTCTCATAATAGTCGCACTTTTTTTTCGAATTTTTCATCGTGAAAGTCTAGGTGCGACTATTATGCGGGGAAAGCTACTACACAATATTGCACACTCTAATGCTAAAATATGACTGGTATAAAAAAACACATTATAATAAAATTAGTAACTTACCAAATGTTTCCAGATTATGCGCTGTTTATTAAATACCACTTTTCTTTGTACGATAATATTTTTATAGACATAAAATTTACAAATAATCTTAGTGAAAGTTTTGACAAAAAATTCTCCTGAGAAATCGCTTTCACTAAAGGTATCAGTGTTACGATTATAATGTGAATCGGTGACTGAATAATCTCCATCATTCCATAAAATGTCATCTTCGCTTCCGTCCAAAGCGTCGGAAATATCATGTCTCCTTAAAACTTTTTGAAATTCTATCGCTTGTTATTAAAGTCCAGCTTTGTAATATCCAAATACACATTAATTCCGGGATGGACGCCTTACTTTTTCAGTGACAGTTTTTTCTTTGTTCCAATTGACCGTCCGATCTCCAGATACTCGTCTTACCAAACCGATACATCCAACGGTTTCGAGTCCATCTAATGGCGTGCCAATATATATATATGAAAGGATAAAAAGCCTTTAAAATTCCAAATTTAAATTAAAATCCGAAGTCTCGTTCTTCTAACTTTAAATCTATTTCTAAAACCAGTTTCTCCCCTTGCAACTTTGTTTCCCAGCATTACATCTTATTACTTTCAGAGATCATTTTAGGACGATTCTTAAAAGTGAAACTGCTAATCTAAGTGCTTTTTGCAGGCATCTGTGGATAGGGCTATACGTCACAGTCCCTGGGAATGGTGCGGGCCTTGACCACAGATCAATCAAAACTTAATGAACCAATTAAATTAAATGTTCCTCCCAAATTAACAATTCTGCCCTCTGCTGGAAAATATTAGAATCTTCACCTTATCATCCAGAACACGCACGAAAAACGAAGGATTTTGGCTGTTTGAGATGCTAGCAAAACTTACGTCAATGTAATCTCCCAAAGTCTACGCCGTTGGCTCCGGGACGGGCGATCGACTTGCGAATCAGATGTATGATGAGCAGCCTAATAAATGAGTTCGATTCGCATAAAGGGTCCCGAGTCAATTTCTTAGTCATCATCTAGGACCATACCACTAGTACAATTACGTTATTATTACACACACATATATATATGTAATGAATCAGCGCTACTCCCGTTGTTTCGGTGTAGATCAGGCCGACGTAGGATCGCTCCCTTTGAGCTTCTAGCATCGTTAGGTAGTCACCGTGAGTGGTATCCGAGAATTAATGAAAGTTTATGAGAGTCTCTACTTAAAGAAAGACACGCTGTTTTCAGGGACCTGATTTATTAATCCTTTATACATCCTTTTGAGAAATCAGGCCCCTTTTGGCTTGAGAGCTGTTCAGTTACTTCTTTATGGACAGGGGAACTTAGATGGATCGCAAGGCGATCCCTAGAGAGCCGAGTGACGTGGAGTTAATGCATTCTTTTGATGGTAAAAAGCTCTGTCCTGTGACCCGTGCAGCGGTATAAATATGCTGTATTTGGCATTATTCCTGCTAGGGGCCGTTGAAGTCAAATGGAGGCATCTTTAACCACTTAATTCTCGCTCCCGTCATATTCTCGGGCTGTGTCTTTTACTCATATTGTGTGATCCCCACCAGTTTTATAAAATAGTGAAATTGGCTATATTTTAGTATCGTTTTTCCTGTCATTCAATAAGGTGAATATTTCTTTTTCATAAAAGTGGTGCAAATAAGCAATTTGAATTTTTCAACCGTAATTTAATTCGAGCGTTAAGGGGTTAAACTATAATTGGTCGTTAGCTGAATGATTGACTGCCCAGGATTTGGGGCGCTGGTTCACTTCGGCCGATTGAATGCAGCAAGACTTACAAATTGCACTTATTCAGCAAAAGTATTCTTATGAGATGTGCCAAAACGATCTTTGAAAGTTATAAGATGCAATGCGGGAAAGTTAATTTAACAGGGGCAGATGCATTCAATCAACTGAGACACAATTACAAAAGCATTTTAAAATTTTTAATTTGAATTTCTATATTTAAATTTCTGTTTTTAAAACGGGGATTTCAAATTTTAGAAGGGGCAAAAGGGGAATTTTAAATTTTAAAAAGGGGCTTAGCTTTTATCGTTTCATATATATATATATTGTTAAAAATGGTCCAATAAATTATATCACCGTTAATTTAAAAAAAATAGAAGATCAGTTTAATTGTTTTTGCGTTCTGATCCCGCCCGGTTTGAAAAAAGCGACTGCGACTTTTATGCGAAGAAAATATTTTGACAATTTTTTCTGCTTCAAAACGGGGGTGCGACTATTATGCGAGTAAACACGGTAATTTTTATTATCTATCCTGTTTTTACTTATACCCAAATGATTTTTGCGGAATATTCAATATTTATTTAATTTTTAATTGACAACATATGTGATGATTATATAACTCTTTAAAATCGTTCTACAATACTGCATCATTTTACCGCAACGTTCTACAACTTATTTCAATGTACATTTATTATAGACGAGATTAAAATTTAAATAACCTTTTAAAATGGTTTATCTATTACTGGTAAAGCTATTAAATCTTTAAATGATCAATTTTTGTATATTTCTCTTTTATTTCAAAGAAAATTGTTTCATCTTGTTTTTTCTTCGTAACTTCTCTTGAAATGTGATAACAAACAGATACCTGTTGTAAAGAATTTAAATAATGGATTTATTTATGACGAATCCTATCATGGAACAGTGTGGGGTAGGCCTCAGCAACTGATGAACGATATTTAACAGAGCGTTTATATATGTTTTGTGGAAGTAAAATTCAAAAGTATGCTGGCAGAAAATGTTTCTAAAAACCAAATTCTTGTCGACCTGTTAGTTCCGAATTTGTGAGCGAAAATATTTAAATTGTATCAGTGACTGTAAAAAGAAATAAAAAATTTAAAGTCCTAGCATACGGCCATTGCTCACGAGGCATTTAACCATGATTGATGGAAAAGTTATTACTGCAGTTTTAGATACATCATCATCTTCAACATGTTCTATTTGTATTACAAAATCTTCGCAAATGAATAATATTGATAAAATTGTTAAAAGTAGTATAATTTCGCAATGAATACAGCTAAACAATGCGTTTCAAAATATGGGTGGTCAAAATATGCCAACTCCTGTACTGTAATTGCTGATTCATGGAAAATACGTAATTATAAATTTTGATGTTTCAATTAGACATTTATAAGAAGAAATTAGCGAAGCTCGAAATAAAGAGTTTTGAAAGTCTAATAATGAGAGAAAAACAGTCTAAAGGCATGTTATGGAGACTTATTGCACCATTTGCAAATAACATCTGACACTTTGATTTGAAGTATTAATCACAAAATAAATAAAAATTTCTAAAGAACAGAAAAATTCTAGAAGCATTCAAACTTTCACTATAAAGCATAACACTTTATTACTGACAGGGATGACCGCCCCGGGAACCCAGCTTTCGCTTTAGAGTATAAGTGCAATCCCGGGGGGGGACATATCAGAGCAGCCATTTATTAAAGTTCATTTAACACTCTACAAGTCTTGGCGATTTTCTGCATTTTTTTTCATATTTTTTGTGAAACCCAAGATATATTATATTTAATGTCGCATTTTAATGTTAAATTATCTTTTATCCCTTCAACCTACAAATTTCCTACAACATAATCTTGAAAAAAAAAAAAAAGTCTACAGCCAATTTAGTGTGTTTTGAGGAAACAGACAATTATGTAACAGCTGTTTAGAGGGTTTTAAATCCATTCATTTCAAAAAGGTGCAGGTTTGCGCAAAAAATCCTTTACATCACATTAAAGTATAGGCTTTCAGGAGTACATGTGTTTGAAATTTCAAACAACTCTAAACAATTTAAGTTGTATAATTTTGAATTTTCTGAAACCGTGAATTTTGTATGTGTTTTTCATATTGTAAAACAAATCGTAAAATTCAAACAAAATGTAGTCAGCAATGATCTAAAGTATGTTTTAGGAAATTAATAGAGATATTTTAAATCGATTATTAATACAGTTTACTCAGGCTCCATTTCGGAGTACATTTAAAAGCCACCCAAATTCACGGAATAATCCCACTTCTGAAAAGGTGTTGACGTCACAAGAATAGGGTCCATTCCTGTTTTCTAGTGGTTTTTTTTTTTTCTTTTGTGTGAAAGGGCTGTTTTTCTGAAAATTATTTTTGTAAAGAGTCTGTTTTTTTATTTTTTTTATTTACTTTTGTGAAGAGCCCGTTAACGGACCCAGTTTTTTCCCTGGACAGACCCCTGAATCAAAACACATGTAAAAAAGACATAAAAGTTACAGATACAAAATAATGATGAAAAAGTTTCATTTTTATAAAATAAGAGAAACTACATACCTGCTCTGATGAATTTTCATTTGAGTATCTTTCATTTGTTTGGGCTGAATCCCTTGGTTCGCCTGAACCTGAAGACAACCGATTTGAAGAAGGCGAAACATTTACATTATCAGAGTTATTCTCATGTGTTTTGCCAGGCTCATCAGATTTCGATTCATAATCATCTGATTTGTTAGGAGCATCAACATCATCTCTCTTTCCCCTAGGAGCACCAGAATCAGCTCTACGACTTGATTGTCTGCCTCGACGTGGTCGTCGCCTATCCATGCGAGATCTGTGAGGAGGGCCTAAATTTTTATAAGAATTAATAAGGACACCTAATTTTTTTTTCAAAAATTGTGTTATATAAATTTCGCTCTATTTTTTATTTTATGACATTGAAGTCCTTCATTTTATAATTTTATAAGACTACAAACATACCTTTAAAATATCAAAAAGTTTAAATGAGTTACATTGAATACTTCTGTTTTTATATGGATTTGAAGCGAGAGCTCTGTTTACATGTTTTTCGGTATTGATCAAGCCCTGAGCCCCCTTAACACCTTAGTAAGAAATATTTTAAATTGTAAAAAATTGTTCTAGCTTTATGAGTCAATTTTCTACATAGATTTGAAAACAAAATTCGATGATAAAATGTTACGTGAGTTACAGGCATGAAAGTGGGAAATAGAAAAAAAGATGGAAATTTTTTTCCCATCTATCTATACAATGGTATAAAATTCGTACAATTTAGACAAATTTTAAATATTATTTATACAATAAAATGAAATATTACTGCATGTGTGATTATTTTCTTTTAATAATTTAAAATTAATTAAAAACAAATTTAAACTAACAATTTTACAGGGTTTTTTGAATAAAAATAGGAAATTGAAGACAGTTTGCTAAAGATGTAAAACCATAAATATCTGATGAATTTATGTGAAGTACAGTGATTAATTTTTCAAAATAAATATTATTTTAGAAGGTTTGTCTGTTTAAGATTTCCCACTTCCTTTCAGAAAAAAAAAAAAAAAAAAAAAAAAAAAAGAAGAAGAAGAAGAAGAACTTGAACTTGAACTTGAAGGGGGGGTGGGGGTTGAGGCGAGGAGAAGAAGAAAATCTCCATGCTTCATAATACAAACAAGTCAAATTCATATTTACTCCAGAAATACATCTCCAAAATTGCATCACTGAAATTACACAAAAGTGTTACATAATTAGGAAAAAATATTCTATCCCAAACAGAACCTTATGGAAAGTTCCTTACCTTTTAAAGTCTAAAAAAAAAATCACTCTGGAAATACATTTTAGAAACAATTTACGTGACCTTTCATATGCTTATTCATCTTTGATTTGATGACTTTTGCACAGTAATCCAGAAACAAATTCCAAGGATCTAAGTAAACAAAATTATTATTAAATTTTCTAGCCCTTCCTCTCCCCTCTCCATATATGCTTCCAATATTTTCTTTGCATTTTTGCGTCAATCCAGAGAATGTCTAAAATTGCTTTAAAAAAGGTGGAATTCCTCCTTTAGGAGGAATTCTTTCATGCCTGCAGTTACGATGGAATTGTCGTATATTGATGCGTGGAGTAACAGAAAAAACAACAAATTGTTTGACACTCTTACAACCCGTCACCAGATGCGCCCACATTTGTATGAATCTCGCACCATTCTATTTGCACCACTTCAGACGAAAATGAGTTTTACACGTGGCATATATATACATACTATTTTGTAACATATGTAAAATAATATTTTTGTTTGATTCAATGGCGGAGTCACGGGGGTCACGCCCAGTGGTGTAGTCGTAAAAAAAAACAGAGGGTATACGTTCTAAGCAGAGGGTATACTCTCAAGGCAGAGGGTATGCCCTAATGTATATATACTATAGCTTTCTCGAGAAACAGAGGGTATACGGTGTTCCTTAAAAAAATCCAGAGGGTATACGGCGTATACCCCCGTATACCCTCCACTACCATCCCTGGTCACGCCCCCCTCCCCCTCTGAACAGCAACAAAAATATTCCAAAGTTTATTTTTAAAATGAAATATACAGTAGAGCCCCTATTATCTCAGTCCCGCTTAACTGAGTTATTTTCTTCTGGTGAACTGATGGCTTCCATTATTATGAAACATCCATTATAAATGAAGTGTTAAGGCGCATCCCACACTAAGGCGACACATAAGACATGTCGCTTGAATTCGCTGGAAAAACTGGTTTAAAACAGGTTTGAAACAACTTCGTTCTTTGTTTTTGCGTTACATGTTGCGGCTACATGTCGCTTGACGTCTCAGTGTGGGATGCGCCTTAGGCATATCCCACACTGAACACACAAGCGTGCGACATGCGACAAGTTGTAGCGTTCAAACTGGTTACTTCTTTGTTAAAACCAGTTTCAACGCTACAACTTGTCGCATGTCGCACGCTTGTCTGTTCGGTGGGGTATCTGTCTTAGACGGAGATGAAAGAGCAGCCGTAAAATGTTAGAACTCTGATTTTCTAATCAGAATGGGGGGGGGGGATGCCATAATAAAAAAATTATGGCCATTTCCCCCCCCCCCCCACCATTCTGATTAGAAATTTGGAATTCTAACTTTTTAAGACTGCTCTTTCATCTTCACCTAACACTTAATTTATAATGGCTGTTTCATAAAATTATGGCCATCCCCCCCCCCCCCAATTCTGACCAGAAAATCAGAGTACTAGCATTCTACGGCTGCCCTTTCATCTTCACCTAACACTTCATTTATAATAGCTGTTTCATAATAATGGAAGCCACCAGTCCATCAGAAGAAAATGATCCGTTCTAAAGGTAAAAAGTTCGATTGAAAAACACTGTTTAACACTTTGAGCAGAAAGAAGATGACTCAATTATGTGAGATTTATTATTATATACTGCATTTGTGGTTAAATACTTTGTTCCATGTTTTGATAAAATAGTGGATTTTTTCCCTTTCAGAAGCTTTCAGCATAATTATGCACTTCAAGGAACTAATTTTTATTACAAATTAATGCTACAAGTTTATTTTAATGTAACAACATCATCTTTACATGAAACACAAACATAAAACATTTGCACACTTTGCCGTTTTTTCACAGGTAACGCAGTTTTTTTTTTTTGTTTTGTCGGCCTCTGTACATCTACGACAAACATAGACATCTGACAGAGTCAGAATGAGGTTACTGGGCCCCCACAAAATAACAGATCTCACCAAACAAATGGGTGAGTCCTCCAGATTTACTTAGCGATCCTCTTTAGTTAGTTAGTTAATTAGAAAGTGACCGCATTATGAGTAACAAAACAGGCAAACTCTCGAATAAAAATTATTAAGTCTTTAGGAGAATTCTAACACCAAATAACCCGCAAGTCGGTAGGACAAGAACATATCATTGCATTTCCATTGCAATGTTTTTCTTTTTCGCTAAATTATGTATCAATACGCAATTAGTCAAGTGACAAATTTTTAAAGTTGTTTGTGCTGTACTTGCAGTTTGTTAAAGTACAATCAAATTCATCGCGACAAGCCTATTTGCAGGACAAGTAATAATGAATATTTTAACTTCTGAATCGTTAAAATTGAAAATATATTTCTCAGCACAAAAGTGTTGTACGAGCTCCCATATTCTCAATAAGTAAGCTTTTTTCTATTATAAGCAATGCGTGATTTGATGGTTTTCCTACGATTATAAACTTCACAGAAATCAATAATGCCTGAATTTAGACTACTCTGACAGTTTGAAATTGTCCATCGTCGACTTATATGAAAATTATTTTCCGATTGCATCAAAATTGAAAGCTGCCGAGAACGAAGTGTCCAAATTTAGGACACTTGACAAGAAATGACCTAACTATTGAAATAAAACATGAAAACATAAAATAAATAAATGAATATATTTTATGTAACTTTACGTATAAAAAACCAAAGGATTTAACATAAAAAAATCAAATTATTTAAATAAAAAAATCATTAAATAAAATTAAAAAAAATCCTTAAGTTAAAATGAAACAAACAGTCATTAGATTAAATATATAAAAGTCATTAATTCAAACATAAAAGGTAAATATTAAATATCAATTATACACCATTAAAATCTTAAGAAAGTACAAGTATAAAAGCAAATCATTAAATTATTCACTGTTGCACGCTGCATGTTAGTTGTGGGTAAATGGCAACACAGATCATACAGCAATAGAAACATTTAAAAACAGCAGGGTTCGTCAATATCATGATATTTTCGAAAATATCAAAAATATCCGATATTTTGATATATATCCGATATTTTCGATATATATCCGATATTTTCGATATATATCCGATATTTTCAAAATAGTCAACATACTGCGGATAATGAATATTTTCAAGCATTCATGTATAAATTAGAAACTAAAACATATTGTTATTAACATAAAAACTTAAACAATAGTATTCTAAAATGCATTTCTCTCTTTTTTTCTTCTTCTTTTTTTTTACTTGGAACAAAACTGGGGATGTACTAATTGAAAACAGATACAATTTGCATATATTTGCATATATTTTGCATATGTATATAAATTATAGGATTTGTATCAAGTATAGGGAAGGTTTTATATTTCATAAAATAAAATTTTAAATACAAAATAGTTTTTTTTTTTTTTCTATTGAAGAATTTTAACATAAATGTAAGCTTGTCTTATTGTTTATTCCCAAACCTGTAGTACAGTTTAGACTCAATTAAACAAAAATCAGAAGACTTTTTTCTAATAATGCTGTATATAAATTATTATTTAAATTACAGTTTCTCTTTCAGCTGCCCTGAATTAATTGTCTCTCATAATTATTAGATCTACATTTAAAAATAAAAGTTTCAAACATACAGCTTAGAAAAGATATTTATAAAAAATTCTTCTTGTATTCTTTGTCTAAAAAAGTCACTGCCAGACACAAAAGTTATTTATCTACAGCACAGTCAATAACAGTTGAAAATTTCATTGACGCTTGTTTTGACTGAAGAAAACATCAAAATTATCTTACACATTGATATTTTAAAAATAAATATCAAATATTACAAAATATCAAACATCTTGATATTTTGAAAATAAATATCAAGAATTTGAAAATATCGAAAATATCAAAAATCTGATGTTTTAAAAATAAATATCGGATATATATCAAAATATATATCATGATATATATCCATTGATATATATCAACGAACCCTGAAAAACAGCCCTATCATAATTTTTGAATGATAGTGAAAGTAAACGCTACCTGCAGAATCTTGCTCCTCCTCTGCCTCAGGGTCCTCTTCACCTAACTCTTCTCTCAAGCAGCCTAAATAAAATATACTTATCATCAGGAGTTCAAAAAAACTTATGAAAGTATGAAAGTAACAAAGCACAGCACATAAGAAAGAAAACCATTCAATAATATAATATATAAATTTTACCTACAGATTATCTCAGTATAAGATTTTATGCACCTGATTTATTTTGATAATTTATAAACAACTTTTAACACCTCACACTTTTTTTTTTTTTTTTTTTTTTTTTTTTTTTTTTGCGAGGAAATGAATGCCTCGTTTGCTATTGGATCTTAATGAAAGTTTTATTTCGAAACTAGCTACAGTACCCAGCGTTGCCCGAAATTTTAAGAATGTTTGTTTCGAAAAACCCCTTTCAAAACTAAATATACAGATTTTTAAAATCTAAACACCCATAAAAGGCAATAAAATACCGGAAAATCGTTTCAAAGCAATAATGTTAATAGTATAATGTTCATTTCGAAATCGATATTTTTCGAACGTAAAACACGGATTAGATCATCTAACGTTCTTTCAAATGTAACTTTTCATATAAACAAAGCACATGTGTTGGCATTCTTAAAAAAATAACGATTGCGTGTTAATTTACATAATTTTCACTCTTTTTTCATTGAATCCGGACGACAGATGACCCACTTAATAAATATAATCTGGATTGAGACCCAGATTAAAACCTTTTGATGAAGAAGTTGTTTCTGAGTATTTTGTTATCTAAATAATTTTTCAACGATAAATTATGAAATGTAATTTGTGCACACAAAATTATAATTTTAGTTTTTCAGTTATATTATTAAGTCTTTAATTGGAATCTGTATGATAATTGAAAGATCAAATAACATATCATATGATAATATATTACTTCCACTATCACACGATTACCAAATGACTTGCAGTGAGTACATTTCTATTATTTTTTCATTATACTATACTGTTAAGTATTTCAAAAGTTATTGAAATATGAAGAAAGCAGGTTGAAATGTTACATATTGTACATTGATTTCATACAGAATTATAACATTGAATACATAAAATTATAAATATGCATTTCTTGCAAGTCTACTTCAATGTTTGAATGCTCGTATTACAGGTATGCAGAGAATTATAGAAATGTTTTGACGTATTGCAGAACTCCGTAACCTTTCCATTTTGCAGGTTAAAAACTTTATCCCCATATGGGGGGGGGGGATGGGGGAATTCAACTATGTTTTTAATATAAGAGGAAAAACAACAAGACATTCAAAGTTGGGCTTATAACATAGGTACTGTTTTTTACATTATGGATAAACTACCGGGTGTCCTAAAAAGGACTGACTGATTTTAAAAATCAATAACTTGCAAACGGTGACAGATATTTAAAAAATTCTTGCAGGAGGGTTATGCATAAGGTCAAAAGTTTTTTTACAGTGATTTTTGATTTTAGTTCGAATTACAAACAATAGATGGCGCTGCGATCAATAGACGCTAAATTCAGGCTCGATTTTTGGTCCTATCTCTTGTTCCATGCGGAAAAAGCAGATGAAAATGTATTGAGTGGGTGCAAAAGTACCAAAATTCGAGCCTGAATTTAGCGTCTATTGATCGCAGCGCCATCGATTGTTTGTAATTCGAACTAAAATCGAAAATCACTGTAAAAAAAACTTTTGACCTTATGCATAACCCTCCTGCAAGAATTTAAATATCTGTCACTGTTTGCAAATTATTGATTTTTAAAATCAGTCAGTCCTTTTTAGGACACCCGGTATATTTTTTAATTGAAATACAGCAAATGTGAATGCCTGAGACTCGCCTTAACCCCCAATCCCCAAGAAAATAAACATGTTTGTAGAATTTAAAATAAAAAAGATTGTCAGTAATATATGTATATGTAAATATATAGTATGTATGTAAGTCACCTAAATTTGCGACTTTTATATGGAAATTAAAACAGCAGTTTGAATTTAATTTATAACTCAGGATCCCATGGCTGTCCCAAAATGATATGCTCAGATATCATAGTTACACAAGTGTAAGAGAAATGTTTTTCAAAAAAATTAAAATGTCCGATTTTGAGATATGAAAAGTCAAAGGTCAAAATGTTTGACACTGAAATTAAAAATTCAAAAAGTACGTTCATGTGATGTATCATATGAAATCCTTATTCAAACACTTTCCAAAGACACAAAAAATAAGTCCTTGTGACAATTAGGGAACAAATTTATACTAAATTTGTATTGCATGAAATGCAAAAATTTACGTTTTTCGTCCCTCTTTAAAGCTAATTATCTCAAAAACCAAACGAGCTAGAGGCTTGTCATTGGGTATTTATTCATTTCTCTATGAACCTAACAGATGAGCTTAGTATCATAAAATTCTGAGGAGGTCAGGTTTTTATCTGTGTCGATTTGATATAGAATGACCGTCATGATATTTATTAAAATCAATAGTTTTTCGCTATTTTGTTGTGCATCAGCTTTTTGCGAATAGACGGCTTAGCGGGATGCGAGTTTCCATCACTGCTTGAGCCGCTGATGGACAACGGAACTAAAACGCCTAGAAAAATGAAATTCTGCATGGTAGTTGTTTAATGGATATAAATTATCTCCAAGAATATTTCCTGAAAAAATTGAAATTTAAAAGTGGTGAAAATGCACGAAAAGCGTTCTAAAAAACATTCTAAATTGCAATTTCTACGCAATCTCAGGAAGTACCGAACCGATAGAGCCGCTGATGGACAACGGAACTAAAACGCCTAGAAGAATGAAATTCTGCATGGTAGTTGTTTAATGGATATAAATTATCTCCAAGAATATTTCCTGAAAAAATTGAAATTTAAAAGTGGTGAAAATGCACGAAAAGCGTTCTAAAAAACATTCTAAATTGCAATTTCTACGCAATCTCAGGAAGTACCGAACCGATTTCTAAAATAATGTTGTGAAAATGATGAATACGGCACTTGCTGCAAGATAGGCTATATTTTATGTCTGTACTACCCCAAAGGGGGTGCAGGAGCAAAAAACATTCTAACAATGCGATTTTTGTGTTACTGAATGGCCTAGAAACATAAAATTTGGCGTGGTAGTTATTTATGAGATATAAATTATCTCTAAAAACATTTCTTAAAAAATTCGAAATTTAAAAGGGGGTGAAAATGTGCAAAAAGCGTTCTAAATTGCGATTTCTACGCAATCTCATGAAGTACCAAACCAATTTCAAATGTGATGGTTGGAAATTGAGGGTGACAGCCCTAACTCCAACATGGGAAAATTGTCATTTCATGTCAGTGTCCCTACCACCTGGAGGTTGCAGGAGCAAAAATATTCTAAATTGTGATTTTTGCTGCAGAGGCTAGCAATTTGAAATTTGGCATGGTAATTACTTATAAGATGTAAATGCTCTCTAAGAACAGTTTCTAAAAAATTCGAAATTTAAAAGGGGTGAAAATTGCACAAAAAGCGTTCTAAATTCCTATTACTACGCAATCTCAGGAAATATCAAACCAATTTCAAAAGTAATGGTTGCACATTCATGGTGACAGTCCCTGCTCCAACATAGGCTATATTTTCTGTTGTTGGCACTACCACCTGGGGGGGTTTCAGGAGCAAAAAATGTTCTAAATCGCGTTTTTGTGATACTGAGGGGGGTCTAACATTTTGAAGTTTGGAATGTTAATTACTTAAAAGATGCAAATGCTTTCTAAGAACGGTTGAAAGAAAATTACAAAATTAAAAGGATGCAGTGAGCGAAAAGCTTTCTAAAAACGTCCTAAATTAGGATTTTTATGCAATCTTATGAAATACCAAACCGATTAAAAAAATAATGGTTGCAAATTGGTGGTGCTAGAACCTGCTCAAACATAAGCTATGTCTGTGCAACTATCACCAACGGGTTGCTGGGGCGAAAAACTTTCTAAATTGCTACGCAATCTCAGGCAGTACCAAACCAATTTTAAATTTGATTGTTGGAAATTCAGGGTGACAACCCTTGCTCCAACATAGGCTCTATTTCATTTCACATGGGGATTGAAGGAGCAAAAAACTTTCTCAATTGCGATTTCTATGATACTGAAGAGGCTAGAAACTCTAAATATGGAATGGTAATTACTTATAAAATATAAATGCCCTCTAAGAACTGTCGAAAATAAATTCGAAATTTAAAAGGGGTGAAGCGAAGGGAAAGAGCGAAAAGTATTCTAAAAAGTCTTAAATTACGATTTGTATGCAATCTCAGGAAATAATAAATCGATTACAAAAGTAATGGTTGCGAATCAGTGGTGAAAATCCTAAACAGACTATATTTTATGCAGGTGCCACTACCGCCTGGGGTTGGCAGGAACAAAAAACGTTCTAAACAAGCCTTTAAAACTTTCTAAATTACGTTTTCTATGGAATATTAGGAAATATTGAACCGATTTCAAAATTAATATCGGCAAAGTAATGGTGACAGTCTCTGTTTCAACATAGGTATTTTATGTTAGTGGCACTACCAACAGAGAGGTGATAGACTGTTAGAAAAGAAGCTTGGAATTTGACATGATGGTTAATGCATACCAATGTGTAACTACATGTGTAAATGCATACTAAGAGCGGTTTCTTAAAAATTAAAAGCTTCAAATGAATACTGAAATGAGTGTATTAAATGAGCATAAAAGCTTCTAAATTATCCTTTATTTAGAATTAGTTTTAGTTCTTCCTATTAATTTAATTCTCATTTCTGTCTAATGCAGTGTAATAATAAAGTTGAGTCAAACTGTGGATTAATTTGTAATTTTTTAATTATTCATAAAAGTATAATTTCATCTAATAAAAGTGAGACATACAAATATCACTTGGCATATTTCAACTATTACGCGTCGGAGTGACTTTCTTTCTGTGGATCGGGTTCACCCTAGAATAATTCTTGCATGTCAGATTTTTGCATATCGGGTTGTTTCACAAAATGTTTGTGCAGAACTATATTTCAGATGAAAATGAATGAGTATATATTCATATCACTGTAAAAAGTATAAAATAAGTGCATTAGGGATTAAAAAAGTGTTCGCTAAATAGGTGTCCGGTTTTCGGGAGCACCCTTTGTGGAGGTCTTAATTTGTAATCTGAAAAAAAATTTCGGAGATTCTTTTGAACTACACTATATTTAAAATAGTGTAACGTCATTAAAATACAGCACGAATGATTTTTCCCGTAGACCATTATGTAACAGAATTCTTTTCAGTGGCCCTGTAAATGAATAATAAATGTTTTTCACATTCTCTTATACAGAAAGCATGTTTTAGTACACCTCAGAAATACTTGGCAATTTCATTATGTTTGAAATGGCGTACCATCATTAGATTCGCTTGAAACGATTTCTTTTCCATTGACCTTAACCTGTTCGGGATCATGCATCCTCAAAAAGATCATACAGATTTTGTTTTAGACACCAGTAAAAAAGAAAAGTAATATTTAGTTTCTTTCATTAGAGCATTTTCGCGATTCTTTAAGTAAAGGCAACTTCTTTTTTTAAGTGGTGCCAACCGAATAAAGTTTGCGTTAAAGTGGCCGTTTTCGAAGGGGTTAATGAATCAGATTACAGTAAACATCGTCTAATCCGGCATGCTGGATAATTCGGAAACACAACTGAATGGAGAAGAAATAAAAGAGTGGGTTGAAGCATATTTGGATGAGCCGACAGAGAAAATTTTGACAGATCATTCGGAGTGTTTTCAACCCAACAGCCCCCAAAGACGTTAACTCTGATGAATATGATATAGACGAGTCAAACAACATCAGTTGGAATCAAACAGCTGACGCCTTAAAGCGCGTTCAACAATGCGGAAATTATAAAATTCCACATCATACGAAAACACTTCCTAAAAAAAGGAAGAAAGAATGTCTACTGCAAAACAAACTCATGTTTGGGATTTATTTAAGATGGTTTCTATGAGTAGGCCTACAGTGCACGTTTTCATTTTATACTCATGTAGAGTATAAAAGTTGTATACTTTACATTATTGTGCATTTTTTTAAATTCTATCCAAGCTGTTTAAAGAATAAAAAACATGCTTTATTGTCATTTTTTGCTTCATTCTAAATTCTACATGTTTTCCCGACATTCATCCTGTAATCTAGAAAATTTTGTAATCAGGCATGCTTCAAGTCTCCAACATGCCGGATTAGAGGATGTTTACTGTACTTTCGTTTGTCCCTGTAAACTAACTATAACTGTTATCCATTTCATTTTCATTAGCAATCGGGATGTTGTCAGCGGCTCTATTTAAGGGAGTTAGAAAAATCGGAAGTCATAAAAGTGTAAAAAATGACAATTACCAAAATGAAAGTGGTAAACCATTTTTTCAACCCTTTCCTCTAATATTTCTAAAAACGAGAAAGCAATAGGGTTGCCACAGCGACTATTTTTATATTGCATACGCACCACTATTTTTTAAAAAAAATACATTTTGTAGTATATTTCTTTTTCAAATGTTGTCAAAGAATATGTAAAAGATTTTTGTTTTGAAAAAGCAGTGCGAAATAGAATTTTAAAAAAAGTCGCCAGTGGCAGCTGTGATAGAGAGGATACTCACTAGGTATTGGTGGTTCTAGGCCCAGGCTCTGATACCAGCGAACGATTTTGGCAAATTCACGTTGCCATTTTTCGCTGCTGTGTTCCATCTTTACAATCTCATCCTCTGGAAAAGAAAAAAGATACTATACTGTAAGAGAGGTACAACTAATAGAGTAGAAAATTGCCAAAGCATGGTTATTGCGTATGACATATTTATGCATAACCAGACACTGCATAAATCTTATCTATCATTCTTACAGTAATTATTTCACTGTAACATAAAATTACCGATGACTCATGTTATATGTATAAAATGTAGTTCAAACTATAATTATTGGACGTCTCATTCACCTTGATTAACATATAAATATACGATATTACAATTTTGATAAAGTTTTACTTAAAAGGTGCTAAAATACATAAAAAGGTTTCTAAAGCATAAAAACAGTCAAAGATGTTGAAATCCCAAGCGCTTTCAACTGCATTATAACAGTCGTCTTCAGGGGGAAAATCAGAGGAGTGAAAATTCGTGGAAATATCTTGCTGCAAAGAATAGATATCGATATAATTTTTGAGATATCGTGTGCGTTATGCCCAAAACCGTCATTTGGAGAAAAAAAACTTCAAAGATTCGGAAACACCGCTTCAACTATTAAGCAGGTATAATTCTAAAAGCCATAACTTCTGTTCTAATGGAAATTTGAAGATAACAATTATATCAAAATGTTCAGAAAAGATAGAAGTTCCGTAATATTAAACTAGATTTAAACATGACCTCCATTAAGAGACCACCTCTCGGAGCGACCCATTTTTATTGGAACAGAACGTGATCGCTTTAAGGAGGTTTTACGGTATAATGAAGTTTTAAAACATTGAGTAACGATTAATACTCTCAAGGATGATATTCATATACGTAATTAAGTTTTTTACATCATGATGAAAAAAGATCATCCTTCTTTAGTATTTTTTAAAACAATTCGTTCCGTAATATTAAACCAACGGGTAGGTTGTTTTCGAATTTCTCGTTTAAATTTGAATGTTTTTAAAGGAGTTTTTTTGCATAGGATAGCTGAGCTCAATCTTTAATATGTCTGTATTTTACTTTTTCGATTTCGGTTGCAGATTTTTTTGATAAAGGTACTTTCACTATTGAAGGGAACTGTATTGCTGTCAATTAGTTAATTTCCTTTTATTCATAATTTCACAGTTTTTGTTGGTGGTTGGTATGTTTTTTAATGGTTATATATATATATATATATATATATATATATATATATATGTACAGTCGTGGAAAAAAAAAAGTAAACACCCCTACTAACTCCTCAACAAATTATCATAGAAGAAAGTTACTGGTACCGAACGATTGGAAATAAAGTCTACTTTTAAATGATGTATATAAAATTTGCTTAGGGGCCATCTACATATTAAAACGAACCAGAACTTTGTTTTTTTCAATAGCATTACCCAACTCTGACAACATAAATGAACTCTACACCCTTCAATTAGCCTAAAAACGAATTTTTATGCAATTCGTACCATAAGTTTCCGAGAAATTAGATTACAGTACAGGAGAATAAATTTCAAAATGTCTACTCACTTCCATCATAGACGGCCCCTTAAACCATCATTTTGCCGTTTTTTAAGCATAATTTGAAAACTACTTGAAAGAAAAATGTGAAATTTTTGAATTTCCATAAAGCAGGACTTAATAAATCTAAATCCATCAAAAAAATTGTAGGTTGCAATTCATATTTTTTTCGAATATTAATTTCATAATTCATAATTCATATCATAAAATTATAAAAATTGCAAATTCAGCTTATTTATGTTTGGGTATATTAGTATTATTACTACAAAAAAAAAAAAAAAATTAGCACATTAGGAGCATAATTTCGGGAGATATAAATACAAATATGAAAATGTAATTTAACATTAGAAGCACTAAATTTTGAATGTTTATAATTCAAAAACTTATCATTCAAATGACTTGAAATTGGGTGTCTAGGCATAGTTTGAACCGAAGATTTGAAATATCTCGTTAAAATTGGGTATTGCCATTGAAAAAAATGAAGTTTGGATTCGTTTTAATATGTAGATGACCCCTAAGAAAATTTTATATACATCATTTAAAAGTAGACTTTATTTCCAATCGTTCGGTACCAGTAACTTTCTTCTACGATGATTTGTTGAGGAGTTAGTAGGGGGTGTTTACTTTTTTTTTTTTCCACGACTGTACACTTGCATAATATATATATATATATATATATATATATATATATATATATATATATATATATATATATATATGTATATATATATCGTATTTTATGGAAGAAACGCCGCACCTCTGGGAATGCTGTTTTTGTCGACAGTGTCTCATTAACCTAATGTTAATCAAAGTTTTTTGAATAGTGTAAGGTGCCTCGTTTTTAATAATTTAGGATTCTAAAATTTTATTTAAAATATTTAAATCAGGTTTTAAATATTTTTTTTTAATTAAGGAGACGTCGATTGCCATTAAAACCATCCAGAGCGTGGGACGCAGATCTTCTCCTTAGGCGCTCCACATTTTTTTAAGTGGCCGTCGCAACTTAGCACGCTTTTTACGTCGCATGCACTTTAGCCCTTTTTTGGCTTCTACTCGAAACCTTCAAACTCTGAGTTGTCAATATCTGACTTGAAGAATAGAAAATTTTCTTTGTCCACTTGTATGGTTCAGTATCATCATCCGAAATGTCACAGTTTTCATAATCGGTAAAGTTAGAAAGTTCCGCGTTGTTTAGCAGGGGACTTGAGAACAGTTTCATAATAATATATATTCATGGGATTAATGAATATTTATTTTATTCCAATTTTAAGGGCGTGAAAACAAAATTATAGTAAACGCCGCACTCGACAAAAAATTAACTTTCAAACTCGTAAACGCCGCGGCGTTTCTTCCATAAAATACGGTATATATGAAAGGATAAAAACTCTTTTAAAATCAAAATTCAAATTAAATTAAAATCCAAAGTTTCTTTCTTCTAACTTTAAATCTCACTCTAAAACCAGTTTTACCCCTTGTAACTTTGTTTCCCAGCAGTATATCTTAGTACTTTCAGATATCATTTTAGGACGATCTTTAAGGGTGTATTCGAAAAAATATTTTTCCACTCTCAACAGCTCGAAATTTCCTGAGACATTTTCAGACTCATTTTTAAAAGTGAAAACATGAAACTTGCTGAGGTGATTGTTGAAGGGATGTATAAGAGGCCGTGTGATTTCATTTTTCACTCAATTAATTAGAATTTTATTTTTAAACAATTATTTTCTCAGTATGACCATTTTTTCAATTCCCAGATCTCCCGCTTCGGAAAATTCGGTTCAAAACGCCAGCTTTGACAGCATTCTGTACAATATTTTCTGCATTTATCAAAAAACCGACAACCACGGCACATTATGTAGTTTCTAAATAAGAGAATTTGCCAGTTTGATGCGTTTGAGAGCAAAAATTAATTTAAAAATAAATCAGAAAATAAGCAGTTTTGATCAAAATACACCCTTAAGAGTATAAAATGCTGATGTTCGGAAAATTCTCATTCAGTTGTGGTTATCTTATTCACGGGCTGACCCAACCCAGTTCTCGCATCGGAGCCCGGACAATGTAGCTCCTAAAATCTGCGATGTGAGCAGCTCGAGGACCTCCGACTGGGCTTGCGAATCGGACTGCAATTTGAAGCACGAAATAAATGAGTTCGATCCACCAAGAGGTTCCTGAGTCCAATTATTATCCAAGTATGACACCACAAGATGTCATTACATCTTAAAGCCAGCTGTACGATCACCATGCCGGGAAGGGAACGGGCCGCGACTTCCACTGCAGGTCCAGGATGCGCGATATATTACATTTAAAAGTCGGCAAGGATGGTTAGGGGCCTTCCACAAATGATGTCACGCTTGGAGGGGGGAGGGGTTTCGTGAAATTGTGACAGTTTGTGACAAGGGGGTGGGAGGGGGTAAGAAGAAATATGACATCACACATTTTGGTTAAAATAGAAGCATTAAAAATCAGCAGATAAATTTTTGAAGTTATTTTGAAATTAAAGTATTTTGTGTTTATAAAGTAGATTTAAAGCCAACTATATTAAATTCCATTTCAAATTCCAAAATACGACTGTTTTCAACTGCTCTTTCGTATTATTTTATTGCTATTGTATATTAATAATGTTTTTGTCATAAACCTTATTTCATACAAAATAAGTACATGAATCATTTTTATTGTTATGCTCACAAATGCCATTAAAACCATTAATATTTTAAAATAAAGTTTAAAATATGATCTGTAACGTAGTGCTTTGTTTCTGAACTGCAAGTATATGTTTATGTAATATGGCGTGACATGTGACAAGGGGGGGGAGGGTATGGTGAAGTGTGACACCTTGTGAAAAGGGGGGGGGAGGGGAGTAAAAAATATTGAAAAAAAGTGTGACATCATATATGGACTGCCCCTGTACCTGCCGTGAATATCCCCCTGCTCTGCCATGAAAAACAATCACTACGGCACTAAAAGAAAAAGAAAAAAAATTATGTACTGCGTATCACCGTAGTTTGATGAAGGATCACAACATGCCTGTCCAATCGATTCCTTAATATCGCATAAACTGCTTAAATAAAAACAAAAACAAAAATCGGACCTATCTTTGAGAAAAGGACACTTTTATCTAGAGCTAAGCTACATTTCTTGCAAGGAAAAAGAAAAATTATTCACATCTTTGTACCCGTTACAAACTGCAACTTTAAACTTCTATTTAATTCCAACTGTGGTTTCGCCTTTATGCATCCTAAAGAGGATTCAAACCCAGTCTTCATTTGGATTTTCTCTAACCAACTGATAACGAAAAACTGGGTCAAAAACATTTTTCAAGGCCGCGAAGAACTGTTTCATTCTCCGTGTCAAAAAGCAAATGACTTGACTCATCAACAGGGGCGTAGCTACAGATATTTTTTCGGGGGGGAGAATTCGAAAATTTCTCAACTTCAAACAAATTCTTCCAACTTTCAACTAAAGTGTGTATAATATACATGTACCACAATGTGCATAATAATGATAATAAAAATTATGCATAAAAAATTCCTTTCCAAAGAAAAACTTTGAAACTGGAAACATAAAAATTCTAATTATTGGTTTGTTTAATAAAAAACAAACATGCAGGTCCAGAACACGATTTGACTGTTTTTAGAAAATGTCTGCCTGTGTGTATGTGACACAAATTTTGTGGTTGCTCTATCTCAAGAACTAATGTGCGGAATTTAATAAAACTTTTGATTCAATTATATCTTGATAAGAATTAATGCTGATAAGTTTTTGGTGTAAATCGCCCGAAAGGTGGCGCTGCTAAGCTGCATTTTTCACGATTTACATGATTTTAGCGATAGTTATCGCTCAAAAACTGTTACACGGAACGCCAAGTATCCAGGTTCGATCCCTGGTCTGGATATTTTTCGCTCTGTTGGAATAACCTTCAACTGTGCTACTCCAGCTTTGAATATGTTACACGGAATTTGATCAAACTTCATATTTTGTTAAACCTTGACATAATTTGGTGCTTATTAGGATTTTGTGTATATTATATAACAGGTGGCACTGCTGTGCAGTATTTTTCGCGTTAGCTATATCTGAAAAACTAATGCACGGAATTCAGTCAAACTTCATATTCGGTTGCACTTCCTTATTGGGCTTGGGTGTTTACTGTCCAAAGGTATCACTTTTGTGTTCTTTGGGTTTGGAGTTTTGGTTGCATCTAACAGGGTGTGTGCCGAAATTCAATGATTTGTTTGAAAAATGCGACGCTTCTATCTCCTTTTTAAATGAACACAATTAAACGAATCTATACCTTTAGAATTCATTATTATGGGCATAGAATTATTATTTAATTTTAGCATTGTGGTTGCAAATTTTGAGGTATTAACATATATGGGATAGAATAAAGTTGTCGGATTGGCACATCCAAATTGTTTTCATTTAACATTAATTATTCTTGTCTTCAAAGAAGCCAACCTGATGATAACATCATCCAGTTTAATAAAATCCACCATTTGACTTTCACATTTTAAAAGCATTCGGCTGTCAAGCCTGTCATCGCTCATTGTAGTTTGTAATATATATATTTTTAAAATTTTTATTTGACTAAAGATTCTTTCATTAGATGCAACGCCATAAAGATAAGCTTCTGTGAATGTTAAGATATGAGTATATAGTTTGACGGCATGACCCAAATAGTCTTTGAATTTCATGGCATGAGTAAAAGGTTTGTTTAAAGCTGCTATCAGATTCATCAATTTTTCGAGCAATTTTTGAACCAACTCTTGATTTCCTCCAACTTTTCATGAAATATTGTCTCAACATCCAGTGTGATAGCAAACAGCAATATCCCCAACTTTTTTTCCACAGTTCTAAAAAAGTCTGCGCTAGCCGCGCCTTTCCCCTCCCCCCAACTTTCAACATTTCAGCCAATCAGAGATAAGCGATTGATACGAATAGGCGATAAATATTAACGACTGGTACTAGTAGTACTGGTTTTCCTCCAACTTGAGCAACGATAACCTTTTCCTCTCTTTGAACGGGAAAAAGTTGGGTTTAAAATCGGCTGAAAAGTTGGTGAATCGGATAGCAGCTAGTCAGTTAGGATTTGGTTTATTTCTATTTGACTCTGCAAGTCATGTACATCCGTTTCTCATATACAGGTGGAAACATTATTAACTTTTCTAAGTTAGTGATACTCAAATTTGCCTTGCACAATTGAAATTTAAGTATGAAATGTATTGGTGCAATATTCTCCTGATATAGGAAAATTGTCATTTAAGCTCATTACTAAATTGCCGAAATTTTCTTCCCTTTCTTATAATTATTTCCTGTAAAACTTATGTGTATCAATGTTCATTGCTGTGCTATTATTTTTATCTGTTCTCTTTGGTGAAACCGTTTTCCTACCGCGCTTTCGAAAGTCAGCTTCTTCAGCCATATTTTAATATTCATAATTGTTTGTGAACTCGTCTATAAAGAAATCTTTATTTCTTCAAAATTTTATTCAAGTGCAACGTGTCAGCGTTACCGTGCATGTCGATTTTTTCTTCAGATGATGGACAGCTTTCATAATCATATTTCTTTCCAAATTCAAATCGTCCTTTTTTTACCTTTATCATCCTCGAATGGTTTTTTAGATGTTCCAAAATCTTCCACGAAAATTCTTTTCCTATTATGAAGGGTTCTTTCGTTCTGGTATTTATAGTCATTTTTTAGAACAGCTTTAAACACACAACACTGGACTTTTGGTTTAAAATTTCACAAACACCCATAAATATAAACGTACAGGACTAATGTATATTTCGCACACACACAAATAAAAGTAAAATGTGACAAATTTATCAGAACCAACGACTTCTTACATTCACATTTGCTCATATAACTCCCTTTTCTTTACTGCGAAGGGTTAACTAATTTTTGTAGCAAAAAATCACGACAATGAGTAAAATATTGTCCAAAAATCGGCAAATTAGTTAAAAAATTATTGCAATTTGTGAAAACTCATCAAATCTTCTTGCCCAGCTGTGTTTCAAGTAGGTTACTACATTCCTTTCTGTTGTGATACAAGTGATCTCCAATTTTCAAAAGAAGATGCAATCCCTTTGGATTAAAATAGCTGGATTCTGTTTTAGGAGGAGAAGGTGGGGTAGGTTGAAATTTTTGAGAAAGGAACAAAGTTTTGGGGGAAATAAAGGAACTGGATAGTCAGCTATTTATGGACAGAAGTAGATAAATTTAGGTCTGGTAGATGTATGATATTTTTGTATAACTGAAAAAGACAATGATAAATTGAGTACGGCTGATTTCTTTTTGTATTTCTTTTGATAATTTAACTTGTTTACTGTTACAGTACTCAGAAACATAATCACCAAAACAATAAAAATTTCGTAATTTTTTTACTATTACTTTTAAAAAAGAAATTGTCACAAAAATCTAGAATTTCCCAACTTCACATATATTGGGGGGGAGCCTCCCCCCATGGCGACGCCCCTGCTCATCAATGAAGAAACTGATTATTATTTTTTTTTAGCGGATAAATGATCAGCTGAGGCAAGGAAAAATTGACTTAGTTCTGTATCGTTAAAATTTATTTGAAATGAAAAAAAAAAAAAAAAGGATCGTAATTAAGTATTGTTTTATTATTAGTTTTTCTTACTTTTGTAAAATTCATGGGATAATCTAATTCACGGGTATGTTTCTTTTTAGCCCCGGAACGGTATGCTATTTCTTTCTCCCAGCTTATTTTGTCTCCAAAAAATATGTTACCTTACAGACGCTAGCAATAAACAAAGCAGATGTATTATTGTACAATTAAATGCTCTATAGCAATTTTTTTTTAATTTCTAAGCATCGCACATTTAAATGTTTATACCGGTCGTATTGGGAAAAAAAGTGCTTTTAAATGCAATTTGTTTGAAACCTGTATGTCCATTTATTTTTGAAATACTGATTTTTGTTGTAGTTTTTAGCACCATTTGTTTAATTTTGGCAACTCAAGTACTCCATTTATCTAGAAAGTAAAGGGAAAATAGTTGAAAAACAGCAATTATATCTTTTTGTTGCCATTTTCTCATAACAACCGAAAGAAAATGTAATTAAAATACGTGCTATTTTGAAAAAAATATAAACGAATAATTTCTACGAATAATATAACATGGAGCTATTATAAACTATATTTAATTTTAAGTATCCGTAGACCCTTTCAGTGTGACGTCAGTCATGACGTTTTGGTTTGAAACTGACTCCAAACAAACGGTTGCTATGCGTCATTTCTTTTTAAATATAAATCGTGGAAAATGTTACCAGTACATATCAAGTATTAAAACGCTTAGATGTGAAATATAGATATAAGATATAGCTGCAACACACAAACAAAATTGAAAATACAACATAGCAACCGTTTGTTTGGAGACAGTTTACAACGAAAACGTCATGGCTGACGTCACGACTGAAATCGTCTATATTAATGTTACAAACAAATGAATGCCTATGAATCATTAGATAGCCGGTTTTTTTTGTCCAGTTTCTTTAATGACGGCATCTTTTTGCTGCATTTGTGTATCATTTTGAGATAGTGACATCCTATGCATGCTTTACTGTAGATGTTTAAGAGTGGATCGTAAATGTGGGATTCTTAAGCGGATGCGAATGACGTCATTTTACATAAAATAAAAGTTTCTGCTTTACGTCTTAAAATTGAAATATGTTTTGTACTATTTATATATTCATTTTTTTTTTTTTCATCGGGACGACACTAAATTCTGAAAAAGCAGAATTCCTGTTTTCTAGTTATTTATTACTTTCTTTTATCTTTACAAGAAGAAAGTATTGGATTCGTGAAAATTTTCGACTTCCGGTTTTTGACGGTTTTATACATTTTAGAATGTCCTGAACATGATTGGATGGTTTTTAGAAAATGCCTTTCTGTCACTCTGTGAGTCTGTATGTGACACAAATTTTGTGGGAGCTGGGCGCTCTATCTCAAGAACTAATGCACGGAATTGCGCAAAACTTTAGATTCAGTTAGACCTTGATATAAACAGGTCCTGATTAGTTTTTGGAGAAAATCAGCTAACAGGTGGCGCTGCTATGTGATATTTTTCACGATTTCTGCAATAGCTATATCTGAAGAACTACCGCACAGATTTTCATAAAACCTCAGATTCAGTTAGTCTGGGATATAGTTTGGTGCTAATATGTTGCATTTTTCACGATTATCGAAATAGCTCTAACTCAAGAAAAAAATGCAGGTATTTTCATCAAACTTCAGATTCAGTGAGTCCCTTATATGAATTAGTGCTGTTTAATTTTCGCTTTAAATCGTCCAACAGGGGCCGCTGCTGTGCTGCATTTTTGACGATTTCCGCAACAGTTGTATCTCAATAACTAATGCATGAATTTTCATCAAGCTTCAGATTTACTTACTTCCTGCCACAAATGGGTCCTAATTAGTTTTTGGTGTAAATCGCCCAACAGGTGGCGCTGCTATGCAGAATTTGTTACAATTTCCGCAATAGCTCTATCGAAAAAATGCTGCATTTTTAACAGTATGAAATAGAAGAAAGTTTTGGGATTGCCACTTCTGACTAGTTTTTATTTCAGATTGATGTTTTTAAGTTAAAAATACATGCAAGTAAAAAAAAAAAAAAAAAAAAAAAAAAAAAAAAAAAAAAAGAGAGAGAGAGTGTAATTTTTGCATTAAAAGTAATTAAGTAAAACTGCACATTTCTTATTTCCAGTATTTATTTTTATGAAATACTTTCGTCATAAGAAATCATTTTCAAATCATTAAACAAAGTTTTTACTTATTTTTATTTTTTACTTTAAATGTCGACTGCGGAATTTATTCACTAAAGTACAAAAGAAGAAATAGGAAAGGTTCTTCGTGAGAATAAAAATTATGAATGAAAAAGACAACAAATAAATACTGTTATAAATGTGTAAATCTTAAAATTTTAATAGTGTTAAAGGGATTTTAAAGATTTTAAACGAATTCAAATGTATTACTTAAAATTTTTATTGCAGCTTTATTTTTCATTTCTTGTAGGATTTAAGATTTATCATTAAAATTATAGAAAATATTGATTTTGACATTCAACATGTGCGTTAATCGTGATAAATTGAAGTAACAATAGTTTTGTTTTCTTATTCATCAGGTGAAGTGCGATCACCAAAAAGTAAATTATAGTTGATTTTAATGTTTGTGGAATAAATTGGCACTAAAAGCTATCAAATAATACATGTGCATGAATATTTAGTGTCCTTTTTATAAATAGAGATGAGCATTCTGAAATTTCTACACGTGTGTAAATCGTAAGTTATGTCAGTTTGTGTGTTATTTTATTTAAATCCATATTTTAATCATTTTTGTGTAGATAAGAGTTTTTTATTTGTACATAATAAGAAAAGCCAAGTCTGTTTTTTCAAATATTTCTTTTTATATATCGAATTTTATGCAAATCATTACTCACTTGAGATTTTTGTGTATATGAGTATTATATTTTATATTATGTTACATTTTATTATTTGAGTTTTGACTTTTAGTATTTTTATCCAGTATATCTTTAAAAAGTTAATAAAATGAAAGAGTCCAGTGAGTTGACAACCTCAACCACTTTTAAGAGACAAGTCATAAAAACAAAATATGAACAGGAAGTTTACCCCTGTCAATTTCCTTCCAGTTATCCAAACACCCTCATTTCCCCCCTTTAGATATAGGATACGAAATCCAATCCCCGATTAGTGTGTCGTTGGGAGCCGTAACTAGAGAATAAAGGGGTTGAATGAAAGAAAAGGAAAACGATGCTCTGAAAATGACCCGGTCCACCACATAACGAATGTTTGGAAACAGCTATGAAATGGCTCGAACGGCAGAAGAACGCTGATCCTATCCCACTAGAATATTTAAGAAGAATTCGAAATAGGACAGCATTGAAAAGAATGTCTTCGTTGAAACAAGCAACAATCGAAAGCTTTTTTGCTTCAATTATAATCTCTGGAGTTCAGAAAAATGATAAAATAAATAAATTAATTTAAAAAAAAAAAAAAAAAAAAAAAAAAAAAACTAAATCACGCCAGCAAATAGTGCTTCCTATCCTAAGCTTGGATAAAGTGTGAAAGTCTTAGCATAGTCAGGAACATCCCTTAAATTGTTTGTCCATTTATCCGAACTTTTGCTAGTCCGAACTAGGGTCGGTCCTGACTTGTTCAGATAATCGGCGCTCTACTGTAATTTGTATAATTCTAAGACTATCAAGAAATGAATTAAAATTCCTTCTTTACTCACATAAATAAAAAATAAGTTTCAGTGCACTCTTTTATTTAACTGAAGTAAAACTGAACTATTTAAAATACATCAATAATATATCAATACTATTAAAATAAAGAATGCAAAAAGCATTTTAAAAATCAGTAAAGCCCATCAGCAAAAGAAAGACACAAAAGTATACAAGCTTACAGAAATCTATAAATAGTTGAAACGGATAGTACCTGATAATTTCGGTGAAGTCCTCCTCGCCCTTTTCACACATCTTCCTTGATCCTGAAGAAAGTGAAATAAAAAAAATAGTTACATCAAATATAAAATAAATAAAAAATTTGTTATTCGGCAATAAAATTAAAACTGTTAATCTGTGGGTCGCAATAACCAACTTACGGAAAATGAGTTGAAATGACAGCTTTTGGAGAATGCGAGATAGAGAGCGAAATGAAGTCATGAACATTTTTTTTACCAATTAAAAAATTCTCATCGCACTAGTCATTTACCTGGAAGGCCAAGAAATACAGGATATCCCAAAAGTCCCTGATACATTTCAAAATTCAATATAAAATCAAGTAATCCTTCTCATGATGTGATGAAAAGTTTTTTTCCCCCCCAAGCGAATACGAAAATGAGTTCCAAACTTTGATCATAGATGGCACCACTTGTCCGTATATTTGGTTTCAAACATGCTTTTTTCTGATTTTCCGATTCATTTCAATTTGGTTTCGAAGTACCAACCTGTACAATGAGCTTTTCCGCTGGAAGTCGTCATTTCTGTGTCAAAGCATCAAAACTAATCTGAAAATCAGAAAAAAAGAATGTCTGAAACCAAACATAGGACAAATGGCGCCCTCTAGGATCAGATCGTAGTTTCGAGCTAATTATTTTCGTTCACTTGAAGAAAACTTTTCATCGTGAGAAGCATTTTAGCCCATACGACAATTACAATATTGAATTTTAAAATATGGCAGGGGCTTTTTGGACACACTGTATCTCTTCGTCAAATGCGATGAGATAAGAGGTAAATTCTCAAAAAAAGAAATGCGAAAAATAATTCATAAACACATTCGATTGGAAAATTTAAAAAAAAATTGGCGATTGACAACCATTTTAAGAGATCTACGATAATAGTTAAGTATCCGCAGGGGTGATTCTGAGTGAAAAAAATATTTCGGAAATTCACCTCACCTTTTGGGAAATACAGCAGCGGGTTTGTTTTTTTTTTCGGCAAACATTTGACGAAATTCGTGATATAGTTTATGTCCGATTTTTCGGAATTATGACCGATTTATTTTTTTAATTTTCGGAAATGACTGCCTTAATTTTTTTGGAATTTTAGAAACTGAATCACCCCTGAGTATTCATAACGCTTTATAGTCTGTGAGGGGGGGGATTCTGAGTAAAAAAAAAAAAATCTGAAATTTACAGCAAATTTTCTGAAAGGTTACAACAGAGGGGGGGGGGGGGAATCCACTCCTTGCACTAACTAGTTTTTTTTTTTTTTTTCGCGATCTTTAGATGAAATGTGCCTTTTTCGCGATCTTTTGAGTAAATTTGAATTTGCCGTTTTCTCGAGATCTTTTGGGGAAATTTGTCGTTTTCTCGCGATCTTTTGAGTAACTTTGTCGTTTTTTCGCGATCTTTTGAGTAAATTTGCCGTTTTTTTTCGCGATCTTTTGGAGAAATCTGCCGTTTTTTTCGCGATCCTTTGACGAAATTTGCCGTTTTTCCGCGATCCTTTGACGAAAGTGGTTTTTTTATTCGGAAAACATTTGTTGAAATTCGCGACATAGTTTATGTCCGATTTTTCGGAATTATGACCGATTATTTTCGGAAATGACTGCCTTAATTTTTCGGAATTTTCGAAACAGAATCACCCCTGAGTATTCATAACGCTTTAGTCTATGGATGGCAGAATTTTAGAATATGCTTATTATTTTAGATAGTTCCCCAGAAATGTACCAAACAGTAAAATTTTTTCGAAACGTTTAATATTAATTTATTAATTGATAATTAAATTCAGAAAATATTGCATTGCCAACTTGAGAACACAACAATACACAATTCCTAGAACTCTAGCACAATGAGGAGGTGAGTGAAAAATCTTCTCATACATGGAGCAAAATAAATAAAGGCAAGTTAAAAAAGCATTTATTTTTCATTTCAGAATTTAACACTTTTATAGCCTTTAAACTTTTAATAAAATTTATAGAATCTAATAGACCTAATTATATAATAGAGTTAAGTGCTAAGTTTATCTAATTTAGCGATCAGATTCAACCAGTTTTATAGATTCAAAGTACATTTTTGTGGATTTATGGGAAAATACACCCCATTATTTTTATTTTTCATTAAAGTGAAAAGAAGGTAACAGAAATTTATTTCAAGAAATCACAACATAGTAGAAGAAAAATCGTATATGTGTTGTGCATTAGAATTCCTTGAGGTATGATCCATGTCAATTCAGGCAGCCAAAGAAAAAATCTTACCTTCATAGTCTCAGAAGTTTTTGAATTGAACGTATGTTAAAATTCAATAAAAAATAAGATACTTGTATATTTTGGTTTTGCCCAAAAAAATTCCTGGCCCGAGATACAGGCCGCCAAAGATGGCATCCCGGGCACCATTTCCAATTCGCCATTTTCGATAAAAATTTTAAAGTGCTCTATCTCTAGAACGGTGCAAGATATTTTGTTGCGGTTTTTTTTATTTTAAAGATAATATTCTTCTGTTTAAAATGATACACCCAATTTTGAAAAATGTATTCAACTTTTCTTGTGGCAACCTTTTGAAAAAAAAAATTTATTTTTTTGAAAACGCCAGTCCTAAAAATTTTAATTTTTTTGCTGTTGATCAATACCATTGGGAACTATCTTCACTGTAAAGGAGAACTTCCACTTTTGAGTTTAACAAATTTTAGAAACATCTAAAAAATTCAGAGAATTTTACAGGAACTGTATATATACAGTTCCAGTAAAAGTCACTGAATTTTTGCTTATTTGTATCATATTTGTAAGGATAAGCCTACTATATATCCTAAACAAGTTAGAAATTGCAATATCAAATGTGGCAAATAAGGTGCGTGCATAGTATTAACTAGTTTTATAAATATTCAGATCTTGGTGCAATAAGTGTTACACTCTTGGGCAAAAAGGCATGAATACAAAATTTACTATAATACCATGTATTAAATTCAGTAATACGGAAGTAATATGAATCCATCTTAAAAGGACTTAATCACCATGGCAACCTAGAATCATTGCCTATCATGGTATATCATTGAATCAATTATGTATTATAGGATTTTTAAATAGAATGAAGAAAACTTTTATTAATGTCTTTTATGTTTTAATTTGATTTTCATAGTATTTTAAGTGATACATACTTTATTGCAGAGGTTTACAAAAAATTACTTCCTGTGTCATAGAAAGTGCATAGTGTTTACAGGGACACACAAAAGATTTCGGATACTTTACCTTATTGGAAATACTGTACATTAGCGATGATTGCTAGAGGTGCATTTTTAGTTGCGATATGAGTTTTTAAGTTTAATTAAATATTTCCATATTACGTTGTGTGTATAAAGGCTGTAGATCATATACAGGGCTACACAAAAGAAATCGTAAGGGTATTGCTGGAAGTGCATTTTCAGTTGTGTTTGAGTTTTTAAGTTTAACTAAATTTTTCCATACTATGTTGTGTGCATAAATGCTGTAGATCATATACCTACACAAAAGAAATCTTAAGGGTTTACCGAGTATGAATGAAAGTAGCTTAAAGGTGATTTTTAAATGAGTTATGCATTTTTACACTGAACTACATTTAGTATACTAAGATATGTTTGGAGAATATAGATAAAATGATATACAGGTCCACGCAAAGAATTAGATACATGGCCGTCTATGGATGATAATCTCTGGAAGTGTGATTTCACTGGTTTTAAGGATGTTTTAATCTTAATTAAATATTAGCTAAATAGTGGCATGTATATAAAGATAGTAGGTAAAATACAGGGTTGTATGAAAGTATTCAAGTATGCTTCCGTCTATTGACACAAATTTCTAAAAGTCAAATTCCGACCTATTTATGTGTTTTTAACAATTTCCAACATAGTTGAAAGTCTTTATGGATTCGATTTGTCTGCCCATCTGTCTGAACTCTAACTTGTATTAATATAATTTGTATTGCTGTGTAATTGATATATGTTATTGAGATTGTTTTACTATGTTCGGTATTAATAATAAAGTATGTATCACTTCAAATGCTATGAAAATCAAATTAAAACATAAAATACATTAATAAAAGTTTTTTTCATTCTATTTAAAAATCCTATAATACATAATTGATTCAATGATATACCATGATAGGCAATGATTCTAAGTTGCCATGGCGATTAAGTCCTTTTAAGATGAATTCATATTACTTCTGTATTACTGAATTTAATGTGTAGAATCATAATAAATTTTGTATTCATGCCCTTTTTGCCCAAGAGTGTAACTTATTGCACCAAGATCTGAATATTTTATAAAACTAGTTATAGTATGCACGCACCTCATTTGCCACATTTGATATTGCAATTTCTAACTTGTTTAGGATATATAGTAGGCTTATCCTTACAAATATGATACAAATAAGCAAAAATTCAGTGACTTTTACTGGAACTGTATATATACAGTTCCTGTAAACTTCTCTGAATTTTTTAAACGTTTCTAAAATTTGTTAAACTCAAAAGTGGAAGTTCTCCTTTACAGTGAAGGTAGTTCCCAATGGTATTGATCAACAGCAAAAAAATCAAAATTTTTGGGATTGGCATTTCCAAAAAAAAAATTTTTTTTTTTAATTTTTTTTTCAAAAGGCTGCCACAAGAAAAGTTGAATACATTTTTCAAAATTGGGTATATCATTTTAAACAGAAGACTATTATCTTTAAAATAAAATAAGCCGCAACAAAATATCTTGCACCGTTCTAGAGATAGAGCACTTTAAAATTTTTATCGAAAATCGCGAATGAGAAAGGATGCCGGGCATGTCATCTTTGGCGGCCTGTATCTCTGGCCAGGAATTTTTTTGGGCAAAATGAAAATATACAAGTATTTTACTTTTTCTTATATTTTAACATATGTTCAATTCAAAAACTTCTCTATGAAGGTAACCCCCCTGCCTGAGTTGATATGGATTCAGCCTTGAGCAGAACAAAAAATAGTGTCAGAATAAATATTCTCCTAACAAAATTATGTTTATACTAGCTGACCCGCTCGGCGTTGCCTGGGCTCGTGATGAATGAATAATAAATGAACTTCAAATTTGTATGCTTTTACATCTTTAACGCCATTTTCTCTGAATTTATATTTTTAAATGAACAAATCGCGAACAAATATTGAATTAAAAGTATATGCTATTTGGTATTTTATTTTCTGCGTAATTTGATTTTTGCAGCCGTTCTGAAAGCGAACGAAACCGCCTAGGTTTTTAATGATTTCGTCAACATTTTCACACATTTATTTTTTGTAAAAAAGATTTCTACCCGTCCGAAAGTTTAAAAATTTTTGTAGGTGATATAAATCTGGTTCCTTGAGATTCTCTAAAAAGACTGTGTTAAAATGCTGACGTTTAGTTACTTTTAGTGTAGAAAAAAATATCGTCTCCGTGAGGCGCGAGGTGACCTGCGTTTGCCGGTGTATTTGAAAAAGTTAAAATTCAAATTTTTTAAAACCGATTACAGCATCGATTAGAAGGTTTCTTCTTTAATCCCCTGGCCGCCGAGCAAAAGGGCAAAATTATGTTTTTTTCTCTGTGATCTTTTGAAAATGCTAAAAAAAGATTATTTTTCCAACAGGATATAAAAAATTTAATTACGTATATTAATATAATCCATGAGGGTATTAATCATTTCTCAATGCTTTATAACAGCATTATATTACTCGAGTTATATTACAGTAGAACCTCTTTTATCAGAAACTCTCGATTAACCGAAATCCATTTTTAAAGCTTTTTTTTTTTTTTCAACTACCATATTCCTTGTGTGCAAGTGGTACTTTCCGAACTACGAGTACATATAAATATTTTTGATCCCCTTTCTTAGAGTTCCTTTCAATTCAACTTGAGCTCCCGTAAGCTGCGGAGTGGAACGAAGAAAACAAACAGATTAGCAATTCTGAAGCTTTTGAATGTTTCGCAAAAGTTTTGGCATGGCTGGAGCAGCAGAAAGACTGTGATACTGGTGAACTAATAATATTAAAAAACTCCGTGATAGAGCTTCTAAGCAAAAGCAATCGAAACTACGATAAACAAAACATTTTTTCAAACCCTTGTGATACATGTAAAAGGTAATAAATTTCAAAATTAAATTTCATGTAATTTATTCTTGTTTCTATTTTGCTATTACTTTATTTTCATTAAGAACTTGTTACCACAATACGAAATATTGCAAATATGTCTCCTTAATCTTAAAATTGAAGCATTCTCGATTATCCGAAAATTTCGATTTTCCGAAAGAGGGCCGGTCCCAATTACTTCGGATAATCGAGGTTCTACTGTATTTAAAATAATGCTACTATTGCAGTGAAACCTGCAGTTTATTGAACGGATATATCAGTTCACGGTGGTCAGAAGGTTAAGAATATATTTTGTTGGTTTGACAGGGCCTTTAAACTGCGCTATGGAGCAGGGCCATAGCGACCGCTGAGCAAAGTCAGGGGCCCAGTACTGAGCTATTGTACCTTTCAGCCGAATGTTTTTTTTTTCTTTTTTTTTTTTTTTTACTTTTTAAATTATTTTTTTTATGTATTTTTAATAACATTTTATTTTGTTTTTATCGAAATTCATTTTTTTTTTTTTTTTGTCAAAGATCTTGATCAGATTTCGAAATAGAAAACATATATTGTGCTTCTCTTCTATATCCACCATTCTTTATAAAAGTTTTTGAAGGCTGTAAGTTCTATTTAAAAAATAAAATGGCATTTTAGTATTTTTGGGGTGCACCTATCAATGGGCGAAAAAGATGAAACCAAAGGTTCAAAACTTCTTTAATACTATTACTTCCATCAAACAAAACAGATATGCGCTTTTTTTCAACAGGAACCATTTTTTTAAAGGGGCCCAGATGAAAGAAATTTTGCAGGCTCTAGATTCTTTTTGAATTGTCTTTTTTAGGGCCCCCTATATAAGAGCGAAAAAGTTGGAGCCCAAGATACAAAACTTTTAAGCCCATTTTTTTATTCAAATTTTTAAAAAATATGCTTTTAAATCTCACTTAGGAACCCAATAAGTTTCAAAACTTCGTTATACTATTACTTCCTTCAACCAAATGTGCTTCCTTTCTACAGTCATTATTCTTTTTAAAGGTGCCCAGATGAAAGAAATTTTGCACGCTCTTAATACTTTTTTAATTGTCTTTTTGGGGAACCCCAATAAAAGTGAGGTAAAGTTGGAACTCAAGATTCAAAACTTTTAGGCCTCATTTTTATTATTCAAATGTTTTAAAAATATGCTTCTTAATATCGTTGGGGGCCCCAACAAGGTTCAAAACTTTCTTAATACTATTACTTCTTTTGACCAAAACAGATATGCGCTTTCTTTCTATAGCCAGTATTCTCTTTAAAGGTTCCCAGATGAAAGAAATTTTGCAGGCTCTAAATTCTATTTTAATTGTCTTTTTTAGGGCCCCCTATAAAGGTGAGGAAAAGTTGGAGCCTAAGATTCAAAATTTTTATGCCCCATCTTTTTATTCAAATGTTTTAAAAATATGCTTTTTAATCTCGTTGGGGGCCCCAACAAGGTTCAAAACTTTCTTAATACTATTACTTCTTTTGACCAAAACAGATACGCACTTTCTTTCTATAGCCAGCATTATCTTTAAAGGTTCCCAGATGAAAGAAAATTTGCAGGCTCTAAACACTTTTTTAATTGACTTTTTTGGGGCCACCTATAAAAGTGAGGAAAAGTTGGAACTCAAGATTAAAAACTTTTAGGCCCAATTTTTATTATTCAAATGTTTTAAAAATGTGCTTTTTAATCCTGTTGGGGCCCCAATAAGGTTAAAAACTTTTTTAATACTATTACTTCTTTTAACCAAAACAGACATGCCCTTTTTTTTCTATAGCTACCATTCTTTTTAAAGGTGCCCAGATGAAAGAAGTTTTGAAGTCTCTAAATACTTTATAAATTTTCTCTTTTGGGGCCGCTCTTAAAAGTGAGCAAAATTCGGAACTCAAGATTCAAAACTTTTAAGCCTCATTTTTTTTTTCAAATGTTCAAAAAATATATGCTTCTTAATCTCGTTGGGGACCCCAATAAGCGGGCATCTATGTGCATTGCATATGCCGCCTATCCCCTTATGTTCGACCTGTTTCGTTTTGAACATTTCATTTCTCTTGTCTCGATAAATTACTTATGTTAACTATACATAACATTGTGTATTTATTTAATCTACTAGCAGAGCTTCGCTAATTGCTTTTTTAGAAAAAGAACCTATTTTTTGGAGTTCTCCATTGGGGGCTTTCACTGCCTTCGGCAGCATAAACCTGTTCCGGATATTCCCGCTCCGATCTTGAATGAAACAATCATTGAATTTTTCGATATTTTTCGAATTTCGGTGATTTTTTTCGATAAAAGCGATAGTGTCCAAATAAAAGTAAAATTTTCCAGCATCGTAGCTCACGTTGCTACAGGAACAAATTTGTTATTTTTCCACTTCAGCTTAATTATGACAGCAGCAAAATATACTGAATAATTCTTCGGTTTCAGAAAAAAAATATCAAAAAAACTCCGCAAAACGCGAAAAAAAAAAGTGTAAAAATCTTAAAAGAAATTGGGCAAAAATTCAAAAATCGCTGAGAGAAAATTGAAAAAAGCCAAAAGATTGTAACTGGAATGTGAAAAAAATCGCCTTGAAAGACAAAAATACGCTAAAAATCACATAAAACGTTCGTAAAAAATTTAGAAATTTCTATGGACATATCTTCCATATTGAGCTAAAAGACTGAAACCTGATTCCTTTTAGGGATGTCAAAAATCTGTGCCACAGATGGCAAAATTTTTACTATATTGGGATAAAAGATAGAAACTGGGTTCGTTTTACACTCTCTCTCCAAGAAAAAAAAAAAAAAAAAAAAAAAAAAAAAAGAAAGAAAGAAACCAGTAAATTGAAGGATTTTTTCCGTAACTTTGTCTTTTATTCAAACACACACACAAAAAAAGCTTTGATTTGATTTTCTCATTTTCCGCGAAAATATAGAAAACTCACCAATCTAACATAAAAATTACCTAACATCCTTACTAAATATGAAGATGCATTTTTGTCAAATCAAATCACACGAGTGTTCCGCCAACTTTTCTGCATTGTACTTTTCCCTATTAGAAACTGAACTTTTACGCATGACTTTTTTCCTTCATAACACGAAGAAGTCGCGAATCAGACATCAAAATTTCTAGAAATTTTCCTTTCTAAAGATGGAAGTTTCTTCAAATGTGAGATAAAATCTCTTCTAATCACAGGGGTCTTAAAAAGGGGGGAAAAAAACGTTCGTGAAAAATTCAAAAATCGCAAAAAGGACGAAATTTAGTACATCGGGCTAAAAGACTGGAACCTGATTCCTTTTACTAATGTCAAAAAATACGCGAAAAAAAGTTAAAAATCACATAAAAAATTCGCGAAATATTTAAAAATCGAAGAAGACTACTTTACTATATTCGGCTAAAATGGAAAGGTGGATTGAACATAGATTCCTTTTATGAATGTGGGGGAAAAAGCACGAAACTCGAAAAAATGCAAAAAATATCATAAAAAATTAAATGAAAAAAATTCTAATCAAAAAATTTAAAAACCTGTTTCGAGCAACTTCTGACATACAGGTAACCTTCCTGTCAAATTTTGTACGGAACAGAAAAACATCTGGTCAGACAAAGAAAAACTCTGGACAGACAAACGTCTGTCTTTATTATTAGCTACTAGCATAGGCGTAGCGTGACCAGAAATTTTGGGGGGGCACCAAGGCCGTGAAAAGTGCGCCCTTAACGAATTTTCAATTTTTCGCCTCCCCCCCCCCCAAAAAAAAAAAAAACTTTCTCTTTGTAATGTGTATAATAAAATTGATAAAGTGCAGAAACTTAAATAAATTATATAATATTTATAATATGAATAAATATTTCGCGTTTATTTTGGAACTTTAAAATGTTCAATTTTAATTTAGAAATTCAGAACAACTAAGTAACACAAGAGAAAATTGCACTTATTTGTTAGAGAGTTCATGATGTTTTGCGACAGGAAAAAAAATGATCATGAAAGAAAGAAGAAATTCCCCGGAAAATGATCGGCGGACAAAAACTGAATAAATAAACAAATAAAACCGTGGTTCGCAGCATAAATTTTGCGCCCGGGGCGACCGCTCCTTTAGCCCCCTCTTTGCACGGTCCTAGGGGGAACACTAGAGGTCTGCACGGGCCACAGTTTCCAGGCCGGCGTGAAAATTAAAAGTTCCACCCGAGCCCGGCCCGTTTATATTTTCACAGTTCATGGCCAGGCCCGGTTCGTAAAAAAATCAGTGAAAACAAGCTCGGCCCATAAAGAAATCAATTAAATCAGTCCTGGTCCGGCCAGACTCAATTTCTCAAACATTCCGATTTTTCTTAACATGCAATTGCAGGGCTGCCACTTGCTACTAAAATGCTATACCTAGCGACTATTTTCACCATACGGCGGCTATGGCGACTATTTTAGGCTGAAAAACTATTAAAAAGCGACTATTTCAAGAAAGCAGTAGGCGATTTTTTTCGGATTCAGCGACTATTTTTACTGAATATATTCGGTCTTTTTCTTCAAAGCGCCTGTAAAGTCATCTTCCCAAACGCACTTTTTCAACTGTTGTTTGAGGAGATTCGCGAATTTTTCCGCGACGAATTCCAAAATTCGAGATTTCCCCTCCACTAAACCATTGACGAAAATAACTATTTCTGAGATCTTTTTATACTATCGTTGAAGGAGATTTTGCGATTTTTTTTCCGCGATCCTTTGCCAAATTTTGCAGATTTTTCTACTACAGATTGACCAAATTGATTTTTTTTTCTCCACCACTTGTCCAAATTCGCGATGTATATTTTCTGCGACCGATTGATGGTAGTTACTATTTGTTTCAGAGATCTTTTGACGAAATTACGGATTCTTTTCCAGATCGTTTGTCAAAATTCGGGATTTTCTTTTCATGACCAATTTATAAAATTCGTGATTTCTTGCCCTATCATTTGGTTAAATTCCCTTTTTTATTTATTTATTTATTTTTTACCAAATTGTGTTTTTTTTTTTGACCATTTGACGAAATTTGCGATTTTTTTCTTGTGATCGTTAAACGAAATTCGTAATTTTTTGTCCATTCTTTAGACGAAATTTTGAGATGATTTTTCCGCGACCAAATGACGAAAATCGCCATTTATTTCCGCGACCTTAGATATTTTTCAAGATATTTTTCTTCAAGATATTTTTACAGTTGTTTGAGGAGATTCGCGATTTTTCTCCGCGACGAATTGCAAAATTCGCGATTTTTTCCCCAATCGATTGACGAAAATAGTTATTTCTTTTCTCCATCTTTTGCTACGATTGTTGAAGGAGATTTCGTAATTTTTCCTATGACCTATTGGAAATTTCCCGATTTTTGGGGTGATCGTTTCACGGTACTCACAATCTTTTTTTGGTGATCCTTTGTCAAATTTCGCGTTTTTGTTTCCGTGCGATCGTTTCACGGAACTCACGATTTTTTTTTACGCGATCCTTGGCCAAAATTCGCGAATTTTTCTGCGACAGATTGGCGAAATTTTATTTCCGCCACCACTTGTCGAAATTCGCGATATATGTATTTTCCGTGATCGATTGATAGTATTCACTGTTTGTTTCAGATATAATTTGACGAAATTCGCGATTCTTTCCCACGATAGTTTATCGAAATTCGTGATTTTCTTTTCAAAACCAACTTACGAAATTCTTGATTTTTTGTGCAATCATTTGTTTAAATTCTCGATTATTTGTACAAATTCGTGTCTTTTCAGGGATGATTCTGTTCTGAATTTTCCGAAAATTTAAGGCATCCGGTTCCGAAAATTTTAAAAATTCGGGAATATCGTGAATTTCGACAAATGGTCGTCGAAAAAATCAATTTCGACAATCGTTCACAGAAAAAAATCGCCACTTTCTTTAAAAGATCCCAAAAAAAACTAATTTTGTCAAAGAATCGCGAATTTCTTCTAGGGATCGCGAAAAAACGCGAATTTCTTCGAGGGATCGCAAAAAAGCAAACTTCGTCTAGGGATCGTGTGAAAAACAAAACTTTCACAAAGGGATCGCAAATTTTATCAAAGGATCGCAGGAAATGCGAATTTCGTCAAAGGACTGCAGGAAAAAAACGCATAATTGGCGCCGGGAGGCGATTTCCACCCCTTTCCCCCCCTCTGCTGTAACTTTTTAGAAAATTTGCTGTGAATTTCATTTTTTTTTTTTAAACCCAGAATTACACTTGCCGTCTTTTTGTCCGCGACCATTTGGCGAAATTTGCAATTTTTTTCTCTTTATCGTTTGACGGAATTCGTAATATTTTGTATTTTCTTTTGACGAAATTTGTCAGTGATCGAAGAACGAAAATCGCCATTTGTTTCCACAACCTTTGATAAAATTCAAGATATTTTTCCACGGGCCTTTAAGGAGATTTGCGATTTTTTCCCCCGACGAATTACCAAAATTCGCATTTTTTTCCGGCAATTGTTTCGTGGAATTCACGATTTTCTTTACACAGTCCTTTGCCAAATTTCGTAAATTTTTGTACTACTGGTTGATGAAAATGATATTCGGTATTTGTTTCAGGGATTTTTGACGAAATTCGCGATTCTTTTAAACGATCTTTTCTTTTGTCGACTGACTGAGGAAATTCTTGATTTTTTGCTCGATTTTTTGCGCGACTATTTGACCAAATTCGCGGGTGTAATTTTTTTTCTGCTCGCGACAGTTTGACAAAATTTTCGATTTTCTTTCCATAATCTTTAGGCGAAATTTACAAGTTATTTTTTCGCGACTGATGGAAAACTTCTTTTTTTCTAAGGCCAATAGTTCATATAGGCGATTTTTTTTTTTTTTTTCGTTACCGAATGGCAAACTGTTTGATGAATTGATTTTGTGGATTTCTCGAAGAAAAAAAATCGTGGCTTTCACGAAATTTAAAACAAAACAAAACAAAAAAAAAAAAAAAAAAAAAAAAATCGCATACGAATCATATGCCTGTTCAAGAAATAAATTTGGAAAATTCCATCCGAACAAATATTTTTATTATGCGGGATTTTCCTTTTTTGTGTGGGATTTGCGCTATCCCACACGTTATTTCTAACCTTGCCCCTCAAATAAAACTTTTCTTCTTTCTCTCCAAGAAACTCTTGAAATGAAAGGCCTGATGGAAATTAGTTTCGGGAATGATCTGCAAGAAGTTTTTACTGCTATGTTTCCAGATGCTGTACATAATTTTTATTGTGGAAGAACCAAGTTACTTCGTAACTGAAACATTAGGGCCTTATTTTCTGGATAACTTGTTTTCTCATTTGAAGAAATCACTCTATTCTTTATTCACTGATTTGAGCAGAAGCATAAACTGTGAAATAAAATGTGGGCATTCATAAAGTCCTTTCATTGTTATGGATAGAATTTTTCTTCCTTTTTTTTAAAGTGGGTATACGAGTATTTTGGCTACTATTATCGAACAAATGCTACTATTTTTTTTCGTTGGAGGCTACTAAAGCTACTATTTTCAGTGTCATTCGGCAGTGGCAGCCCTACAATTGAGATCCTTTTATGAAGTAGAATAAAGGTTTTTTTTTCTAAAAAACTCCGATTTTTTAAAATAAAATAACATCGAAATTGGACTTTTGATTTCCAAATTCAAAGGCTGACAATTACAAGACGCATCCATTTAGTAATCCGCTTTAAATCAAGCTGCTTCGAATTAGGAAAAACGTTAAGAAAAGGGAGAACGCTACTCGATTCTTAAGCACCTGAATGCTAACATCAGTAATTTTCAGACAAATAGGAATAGAAATGAGTTTATGAATGTGTCAAAAATAATCACATTTTTGAGTGGAGATTTTTGTTTTTTCTGAAAACGTTATTAATTTAATAAAACAAACAATTCTGTATGTTCTTACCTTCTATTCCATTTTCGTCCTTTTAAAGCCAGACTTGGATGAATTTAGAATCATGGTGTGCTTCATGACATCGCTTGTTATTGAGTTTTCTATAAAAATTCCCTGTTTTTTTTTATCGCATTTGTTTTTGCGTGGCTCATTCATTCCTGATCAGTTTAAAAAATAGTAATAACAACATTTAATTATGAATACATTCCCACAAATGACCAGATCATACCAAGCCAAGTGTGTATAGGAGTGTGCAGAGGGGTTAGGTAAAGACGCTTCTATTATCTCACTTTGCAACAAGAGGGAAACACAAGTCCAGAGGTCAAAGAAGTTCTTTGTGTGACGTGTGACCACCTTGTGTTACTCACTGAAATTAAAGTACTTGGGTGACTGGACACCAGCTTTGCAGTTGGGGAAATTTTTCCTTCTACCGATCAAATTACAACTACCGGCCAAATATCAATGATGGACCAGCACCGTATTAATGGTTGAGAACTAAAGCGTTTTTGTTTTGGGGAAGAGAGAGTGGGTGAAATGCTACATACTAAAAAGTTTTAAATTTGATTGCATCTTAAAAGAAAAAGAAAAAAAAAAAAGCAATTGAAAATCACTGCCATTTATCGTTTTTGTAAAAGTCTCAATAAATCACAATCCTAAAATATGTGACTATAAATTTCACATTAATTTATCTGAAAATCCCGTGTTTACTACACAATCACATATCCTTTTAAAACAGTGACAATTGAAGATTTTAATAATTTGCACAATAAGTACAGCCTTAATATCAATCGTACGTTCAGGGATGAAACTAGCCTTTTTTTTGCGCCAGGGGAAAACATGGATTTTGGCGACCCTCCCCCTTCATTTCCTCACGCACAATAAATATTATTGACCTGAGGTACTCTATGCAAAATAAATAAATAAATAAATAAAATTCATAAAAAATAAAAATCCCTAAATAATTAAAATTAAAGCAAGAAATATGTAAACGACGCCCCCATAGGATTAACATTAGCTTGAGCGTTAAGAGTCTACACAAATCACGCGAAGAAACTGGAACGCTAATGCTAAACGTATGGGAGCGATCGTTTTAAATTTTCTCGCTTGCATATTAATAGTTTTAAATATTTTTTTCCCCTTAGTTTGGAAAAGCTGAGGTTAAACTCTACCGGGTTAGTGTTTACTTTTTAGATTTTGGTTGCAGATTATTTTTATAAAGTTACCTTCACTTCCAGTACCGGCTTCAAAACCTAAAACTATGGCAACGCTAAAGATCAATCTGAAATATCCTAAGAAAAAAAAAATAATTTTGAAATATTAAAATCCAAACGAGAAATTTCAAAAGAACACTCCCTTAGTTTAACATTAGCTTGCGAGTTTCTTTGCATTTCATATATATATATATGTAATGAATAAATATCGGGAGAGTTCCCCGGACTTGTATAGCGTAGTCGCAGCCGTTTAATGATTTCTGGAGCGTTCCGGAACCTAGAGAGGGAGTCGCGGCCGTTTACTTTCCGGCATGTGTCCGTACAGCCGTCTTTAATATGTAAAGACATCGAGGAGTTGACAGAACTAGTGGATTAAATAACTGGGACTCGGGAACCGCTTGGTGGACCGAACTCTTTTATTTAGCCACTCATCTTACAGGCCTAGTCGCGAGTTCGGCCAGGGGCCCCTCGAGCCACGTACGATGATTTTCAGGAGCTACATTGTCATACGTTTGACAGGCTTCTCAAATCTGCCAGATCCGTCGTTTTTGGGTCGGGTTTTAGCTAATATCTTGGGATTTAACATATTTTCCAGCAGAGGGCACAGTTGTAAATTTGGGAGGAACATTTCTTTAATTGGTTGATTAGCTTTTGATTGATTGTCCAGGCTCAGATGCAAGACCTGGGCCTGGCCGACCCGGGAATCTGCTAACCACAACTGAATGAGAATATCCCGTACGTCAGCAAGTTTACTCTTAAAGATCGTCCGAAAATGATATCTGAAAGTAATAAGATGTATTGCTGGGAAACAAAGTTACAAGGGGTAAAACTGGTTTTAGATTGAGATTTAAAGTTAGGACGAAAACTTCAGATTTTAAATTAAATTTTTGAATTTAAAAAGGGGTTTTATCCTTTATGAAAGGATAAAACCCCTTTTTAAATTTTTTTAAAAATACAGATGAGCACACTGAAATTTCTAAATGTTTGTAAATAGTTATTTATGCCAGGTTGTGTGTTATATTAATCCATATTTGAATCATTTTTGTGTAGACAGTTTTTATTTTAATGAGAACGTTTTCAAGTATTTCTTTTTATATATAGAATTTTATACAAATCATTATTCATTTCTATATTTTTGTGTATAGCTTGAATGTCATATTTTACCTTATGTTATATTTTAGTATTTGAGTTTTAATTTTTAGTATTTTTATCCAGTATTTTTTTTAATAAATTCCATTTCATATTAAAGAGTGAGTTGGTTACCCCAACCATATTGAAGAGACAAAATGGAAAAGGTCCCGTCCTTACCATTTCATAAAAATAAAATTTAAGCAGGTATTTAACCCCTGTCACTTTTAGAAAACAGGTGAAGGTCCCGCCCCCATCATGTTAAAAATAGTTTCAATAATTCAGTCATTGGTTTAGACATGACCGTGGTAACCCCATTTTAACCATGGTAAATCCACTAGTGTCTAATTCCACACATTCAATTTTTAAAGATGACCATGGTTCCACCCCATTAAGTCTTTAAACAAAATATTTTTTTTTAAAGTAACTTAAAACCGAAAATACCCCTCTACAGACAAACCGGATTCAGTGACCTGTATAATCTGAACAAATGTGGCAACTGTTGATAAAATAAATGTCCGGACAATAAAAGCTAGCTAACAAAAATTTGTCAACGGGTTGCCATGCACTTAGAAGTCTTGGTCATAATCCTGCTTGTTTGAACCAGGGTCTACTATTCTATTAATTTTTTTGTTTGTTTTATTTATTTAATTCTCCTGTTTTATTTATTGATTTTTTTCTGTTTGCCAGTAGTAAAATTCTTGAATTCTTAAAAATTTAGAGATTTTTGCTATTTGCCAAGAGCTGAGTGAGATGTAGATGTGGTTTATTAAATTATGACTTTAGTTTATTAATGCCACTGAGGAAAATGAATAATACCTCAGTCTGCAAAATAATAAACACCATTGCTTACAGGTAAACTGCATCTGCATTTTCACACAAAAAATAAACATAAAGCTCATTTTTCTTTTTTTTAATTTTTGCTAAAATCTCCATTGAGATTTAGGATTATGCGAAAACCATAACTGGTTTAGGATGTGCTAAAACCTCCCTGAGGTTTAGGATAAATACTACTTACCTTGCAAGTAGTCTTCCATGTAAATAAGACTTCAAGATATTATTTTTCTTTATTATCATACATATTTTAACGTACTTATTTCAACATTATTTAATATTTGCTATAATAATATATTATTTTTAATCTTGCTAATTTTATATGTCAACATATTTTTAATATTTACACACTTTGAAATAAAAGGTGAAGAAATGTTCAAATGTTTATATAAGTTCACATTTTTAAGTATTTCTCTAAGTTCAATATTTTTATATTTTGCTGTACATTGTTTTTATTTGAATACTATTTACATATTTGAAAATAGATGAGGAATTCCAGTTTTTCATCTATAATTATGGTTAATAATTTTTCCTATGTTTACGTGCAATTTCCAATATTATATTTGTAAATAAATTTATATTTTTACACATTTTAATTTTATATAAAAATGTGAAATTGTGTGCTCAAAGACTTTAACAAAAAGAGCATAAACTTCTTGACCAAAGAACTTCAAAATAAGAAAATTATGGTCAATATTTAAACAACACTATTTTATTATTGTGTTTTCTGATATATTTCTTCAACTATTATTATTATTATTATTATTGTTTATGTTTTTTCAGCTTTCCTTTATATTTTATGATACTTTTATACTTCATATCATTATATTTTTTCAAGCATTTTATGTAAAGTTCGGTCAGGTTGTTCCAAGAGCCATATCCCAAATTAGTTTAGCATCAAAACTTAAAATCTTAAATTTTTCCTTAAAGTTTATACTTCAAAATTTAAATTTTAAATATGTTTTCCAGCAGCAAAATTCAACCCTCACGTCTTAGCAAACTTAACTTTAACGTTACATTTAATTTAAATTTACCTTTAGATTTAACTTTAACCGTAATCTGTAATGTCGCACTTATCTGTTTTTGTATTCACCATTTTCCGGGGTGAGTCCCCCCAGATTTGCAGGCGAATCTGGTGGACCTCTACTTGGAGGGGGGGATATGAAAGGATAAAAACCCTTTAAAATTTCAAAAATTTAAATTAAAATCCTAAGTTTCTTTCTCCTAACTTTAAATCTAGTTCTAAAACCAGTTTTACCCCTTGTAACTTTGTTTCCCAGCAATGCATCTTATTACTTTCAAATATCATTTTCCGACGATCTTTAAGAGTAAACTTGCTGACGTTCGGAATATTCTCATTCAGTTGTGGTTAGCTCATCCCCGGGCGAGCCAAGCCTAACTTTGGCATCTGATCCCGGACAATCAATCAAAAGCTAATCAGCCAATTAAAGAAATGTTCCTCCCAATTTTACAACTGTGCCCTCTGCTGGAAAATATGTTAAACCCCAAGATATTAGCTAAAACCCGCGCCAAAAACGAAGGATCTTACAGATTTGAGAAGCCTGTCAAACCTACCGCCATGTAGCACTCTTATAATCAACGTAACGGGCTCGAGGACCCCCGGCCGAACTCGCGAAGCGAACTGTAAGATGGAGCGCCAAATAAATGAGTTCGGTCCAACAAGAGGTTTCCGAGTCCAGTTATTCCCCAAATTATTATCTACAATTTCTGTCAGCATCAAGATGTCCTTTTATATGAGAAACCGGCTGCACGGACACCATGCCGGAAAGTAAACGGCTGCGACTACGCTATACAAGTCCGGGGAACGCTCCCGATATTTATTCGTTACATATATATATACACATTTTTGCATGAATCGACAAACGATTCATTTGGCGCCCCTTTCGCCCTGGGACACATGCTCCCTCTGCACCCCCCACCCCCTAGTTTCGGCCCGGGCTATATTCTTTAAAAAACATTAAAAAGGGAGTTACTGTTCTATCTTGCATATATTTCAACCTTTAGATTTTATTTGTTGACAGTTGCTCGACCTCGCGCCCTTTGAGACCGGATCTGCATGCAAAAAAAGTAATTTTAGTAAAAGGCATGGACGACATTTTTCAGTCGTCACCTATCTAGAAATGGCAAAAGGACGAGAAATGTAATTTGGAAAGGTAAAAGCAGGGGCGGCTGATGGCGCCCTGGGTGAGGTTATTTTTTTTAATTACAGGCAGTCGCCCAAGCTCGCCTCCTCTCTCTAAGGGCATCCCACACTAAGACGACAAGCGACATGTAACAGCAACATGTAGCCCAAAAACCGGTCTAAACAATGAACTAAGTTGTTTCAAACCTGTTTTAAACCAGTTTTTCCAGCGAATTCAAGCGACATGTCTCCTGTGTCGCCTTAGTGTGGGATGCCCCTAAGACTGGATTTGGTTGGTTGCAAAAAACAATTGCTCCAAAAGTAATGCAAAAAGTAGTGCAAAAAATAATTGCACCAAAAGGAACAGAGCTGCATTTTACAATTTCCGCCTAGGGTGGCAAAACGCCTAGAAATGGCAAAAAGGAGAGAAAAAATCTTTTTGGGGGATAAAGGCATGGGCGACTTTATTAGCCATGATGGCGCCCTGTGAGAGATTTTTTTTACTGTATCACTGCAAATGCTATACTCTTTTTTTTTTTCTTTTAAAAGGCTTTACTAAAATATTTTACTTTGTGCACTCCTTCTAGGGCCGAAACTAACTATATTTTCACCCGGGGAAAACGTCGATTTTTGCACCCCACCCCCCCCCCCTTCCTCTGCAAAGTAAATATACGAAAGTTTCTAGTAGCGGACTTATTTTAAAATTTAAAATGTGTAACAATAAAATACATAATATTGAAATATATAACCAGCTTTATCAAATATTTATTCATTAAAACCTGTCGAAAAATCGAAACGAAGCGGAAATAATTCCGCTTTATACAGGTTTCCGTCTTAGGAGGTTTAACTGTTGGTATTCTTTCTGTTGGAACCATGTAGTTTTTTCATTCAAGACACGACTCCATTATAGACGGATTTCATTTTTCGAGATTTTACTGTTGTTGTAGCATTACAAATTATTACAATTGGGCCACTTTAATGTTATAGTGATATGAGTCACATTGTTTTAGGAACTAAAAAACCAGGATTTAGTGTAGGTATAAAAATGAATTCCAGTTTTGTAAAATATCTTCCAGTACTATCTACATAAGTTTTTAGGAATTATCACTTATACCACTCTTCTTATTTACAGACTGATATGTCTAGATACTTTCCTGAACTTAATGCTAATTTTCAAATTTATGTCTGACTCAAAACAACAACAACAAAATTATTAAGTTTTTACTTTTTATTTTGTGAATTTTCGACCGCTTGGTTTTTATTGTAACAGTCGGTCACCTGACCTCGCCTCCTCTAAGGACAGATATGGTGATATGCATGTAAAAAAGTAATTATAAGAAAAATAATGGGGTTATTCATTTTCTGTCTTGTACGCGAATCTTTTTATCTATTTGACATTTTTAATGCACTGTACTAAGCTTTTCTTTTTGACTTTTCGGGTAGAAAATATTTTTTACACAAATTTCACACGCACATATATATATTGTATAGAACGGAAAAACAAATTTTCATCTGACGCTCTCTGCGCGGGGCGCCCAGAACACATGCCCCCTCTGCACCCCCCCCCCTCCCAATAGTTTCAAACCCTGACTCCTTCTCCCGTTTAATTTTATTGTACCGGACAATCATTTGACGTCGCGCCCATTGCAAGACGGGAAAAAAGAAAGCACACCAAAAAGAATAGAACAGCCTTCATGGTATCTTTTCAACAGAAAAGTAGTCACATTAAAACAAAATCTTCATTTGGCGCCCTTTTTTGCCTTTCGTTCTGATGTCCGCGGCACATGACTCTGCAACCCCCCCCCCCCCCCCCCAGGAAATCGGTTATCGGCGAGGGACAGTTTTACACAAAAGAGAGGAGTAGAGACTGACCTATTGGCCCTTGGAAATTGTTAGTGATTCTCCTATTTGCAGTTTTCTATTATAGATGAATCTTTTTATGTATTTGTAAATTTTAATGCGTTTGGTTCAGTTTTCCTTTTGGATTTTCCGGCTGCGAGACAATTTTATGCAAATTCGATATATATACATGTACATTTTTGTATGTAAAGACAAAAAAAAGTCTTCATTTGGCGCCCCCTACGCTTTCTGTTCTGGCGCCCGGGGCCCAGAAGGTTGGGGGGGCACGTGCCCCCTCGTGCCCCCCCGACGCTACGCCTATGGCTACTAGGAAACCCGTCTTCGTTGCCCAAAGAATGGTACCTTCTATCCGAAGGTATTTTTTTTTTCTTCTTAAATTTCAACTTGGGTGACAATTTTAAACTGGAGAAAACCGAAATGTATGAAAACAACATCCCAAAAGTATTTTTTTTTTAATTAGTAAATCTGTACATATATATGTATTTAATAAAAGGCACCAATCCGAGCGGGAAAAAAATTGTTGTAAGTGAATATTTTCTGCTTAAAGAAAATCTGTCTGGGCCACGCGGATGGCATTGTCAAACTGAAGAGAAAATTGAAAATACGAAAACGACTTCCATATTTTTTATTTATTTATTTTGTTTATGATCAATACTTAGCAATTTATAACATTTGTAAAAGGAATTCAGTTTCAAACTTTTTTGCCACATTTTGTCCTCTGCTGTTTTTAAAATTTTCGAGAATTTTTATGTGATTTTTAGCTTTTTTTCACTTTTCTGGTAGTTTTTTTAATATTCGTAAAAAAAAAAAAAACCCGGTTTCAATCTTTTAGCCCAATATAAGTAAAGTTTGATCTCTATGAACTTTGAAATTTTTTATGCAATTTTTGGCGTTCTTTCGCGTTCTTCGGTGATTTTTTTGACATTTTTTTTCTAAATGGAAGAATTCTCAGTTAAATTTTGCAAGTCCTTTGATTAAATTCACATTGTAAGAATATCAAATCTGTTCCTGTAGCAACGTGAACGAAATGTTGAAAATTTGAATTTAATCTGGATCTGAATAAAAAAATTACAATAATTCAATGTTCGTATGATTCGAGATCGGAGCGCACATAGCCCCTATATGGGTGTACCATGCCGAAAGCAGTGCAGCCCAACTACAAATTCGTTCAATTTGTAGTTCGTTTTGGAAAATTCGACCAGCGAAACTGCGCTGGTGTTGTTATAAAATGGAACTCGGGTGGAAAATTAAATATAGATATTTCTCTAAAATCTTAGAGGGGGGGGCGAAAAATATATGGGGGGAGGGGGCTCTGAAGACCTTGCTACGGCCCTGCTATGGAGGAGCGAAACCGTGACGAAACACTCAGGTTTTTACTGATTTAGTCGAAACTTTTGCACATTTTATTTTGTAAAAAACATTTCTATTCGTTCGAACGTTTCCAAATTTTTGTAGATGATGTAAGTCCGGTCTAATTAGATGCTCTAAAAAAATTGTGCTAAAATGCGAACGTTTACTTACTTTTAGCGTAGAAAAATATCGCCGCCATTAGGCACGAAATGACTTGCGTTCGCCGGTGTATTTAACAATGTTAAATTTCATATTTTAAAAATCCAATCGCACCATGGATTACAAGAATGTTTCAAATTAAGAGGCTACTTCCGCCACCTGAAAGACCCGCTCACTAATGCTAATACTATGGAAGAAATTTTTAAAGATATCTTGTTTGCATTTCAGTATTTTTAAAGAATTCCTTTTGCATTGGCTAGCTGAGATCGATCTGTAGAAAGGGCGTTTTCTACTTTTTCGATTTTGTTTATAAATATTTTTCATTAGGACACTTTTCAGATACCTATTTCGAAAGTGAAAGCAAAGATATTTTTTTCCCAAAGTCTTCTGGATGCAAATGCCGCCTTAGTAAATATTGGCGACAATGGTCTGCATTCATCTAGCATTGCATTCTTATAAGATATTCAACGTAATAAATACAAATAAAATATTAAAATGAACTATAATATCTCAAGTAGAGGATACTTACTAATATTTACTACGAAAGAAGGGGGACTTTCGATTTAAATGGACCAACTGCAAACTGCCGCCCGAGATTTTGTTAGCTCTTTCAAGGTATTCAAAGGAATATCTAATGTTAATTTAAAAAAACGCACCATTGTAAAGAAAATTTTTGACTTGTGACATTTGGATAAAAAGCGTTTTTCCTTTTTTAAAGACAAAAAATACTGAAAATTTATAAAATTAAGGTTATCATAACTCGGTAAATTTTATTTGTACAAAAATGAAAGTTTTATTATTTTACTTATTAATACACAAAGAAAGTTTTACTAAATATATAGTACCTGAATCCTGCAAAAAAATTAAATTTCTGTAGACATATTTTATATAAACGGATTTAATGGAATGAAGCCTAATTTTAATTCCAAAACTGCAAACGGCACCAATAATATTTAACTAAAATTTTCCTATTATATTGTACATGAAAATAAACAAGTTCGTATTTTCTAATAAATTCGTTTATACATTACGGTGTCAGTCCATTATTTTATCAGTTTATAAACAGAATTACTCCGCGCCGGTAAGGGTTAATTGCATTGCCCAACTTTGTAGGAGAAGCAGTTGAGAAATGCAAATGGACAGGCAGATTTTAATATACCGTAATTTCCGACGTATAATCCGCGGATCAAACAATTCAGTTTGGACCCAGAAATTTTATTTAGGAATTGAAGCTAAGTACTTACAGCGATCTAAAAAGTTATATTTTGTTTAAAAATATTTCTGGGTCGAAAAATGATTTTTTGATCCGCGGATTATACGCCGGAAATTACGGTAATAGTAGATAGAAAGTGAAAATGATTAGGAATGGACTCACCTCGATCACAGGAACAACACCATCATTATCGGGGTGCTTCCTCTTCTTGGCATCTTTATTTTTCTTCAAGCTTTCTTTCTTATCAGGGTTTTTCTTCTTATTATCATTTTTCTTTTTCATCAAGCTTTCGTCATTGTCTGGGTGTTTTCTCTTGTCATTTTTCTTGTTCTTCAATCTAAGGAACAAATGACAGAATTGACTACGGAAAAATGGTAATTCACAAACCCTTAAATTATGCTGAAATAAGATAAACTCAACATACCAAGAAAGAAAACAGAACTTCTTTTTAGCAGAAGCCTATTTACCCATGGCACGCATAACTCAGTCCTAAGAAAGTGCCATTTCTTGCCAAATACAAGCGAGTCATTTGCACATTAACAAAGGTGTGTAATTTAAACAGTAATAAACTATTCCCCGCTTATGACTTGCTACAAAAGTAGGATCACGGCTAATACGAGCAAAAAATTGTTCAAGTTTCACACTTTTATAGAAAGCCAATTTTTATTTTCTTTTAGTGATTAACACTGAGATAAAGGCAGGGGGTGGGCTGTATATATTAAACTCTTTAACATATAAAAATAGAAACAATATTATTGTTAACATTAATGAAATGAATTAATGAAAGAAAATGAGAAAATATTATATATAAAATTGCAAGTATGAAATGCAGTTTGACACCTAGAAAAAGAAAAACTGCAGATGCCATTGGACACCTTACTTAAAGTTGCTAATTTCTAACCCTTGTTGCAGAAAATAATCGTAAATTTCGAAAAATGATAATAGAAAAAAAAAAAAAAAGCAATTTAAAAAATTACAACGACCGTTTGGAAAATGATTTTTTCAGACTAAAATTTAAGACATAAAAAAACGCACGGAGTTGATCCTACATTACGTACGCCATGAATTAAACATTAATAGTGTTATTACACGTAAAAATTGCAAGTGACAAAAATCTACTGCGACCCGTCAGATTTCATGAAACTTACGTATTATCCACCTGAAACTTACGTATTATCTAAGCATTTCATTGGCTGTTCGGGAAAAGGCTTTTCCATTGTCCGATTTTCAAGAAATCGGACGACCCATTTTAAATGAAATTTCATTCTTAAACTTCTAAACATCCCATACTATTACTTTTTACACCGTCGTAAAGAGAAAAAAATGTACTTTTAAATGCAATTTGTTTGAAAGCTGTATCTCAATTGGTTTCTGAGTTATTAATTATTTTTGTAGTTTTTATTACTTTTTTATCATAGTGGCAACATAAGTACCCATCTCTGTTGAATGTAAAGGTTAGTAAAAACGAATATCCCACCAGAAAACGAATAAAATGCGGATTAAACCCATAAAAAGCTTCAGATATGCCTTTGATTTCCTACCCTGACGAGGACAATAACCATTTTTCCAAATCGTTAAAAATCACAAATTTCGTTACATGATCGCGGGAAAAACCCCCGCGAAATTCAACTAGTCATGTGATAATAATATAATCCCACGAATGTTACCAATAGGTCACGAAATTTGCAAATTTTGTGATCTAAAGGGATAAGACAATTTTCATTCATTATTTTCTGCGAGTTAAGGTAAGGTAAAACGGTATTTGTATCGGGTTGGGTCTTCACTCTTTTGAGGTGGGTTCGTCTCGACCCGATATTTTAAAGAAATCTGAATATTTTCTCACTGAATAAACTATATATTTTAACTTTATTGAATACTACATATATCTTTTTTTTTCTACATAAAAGGTAAAATTAATATCAATGATATAATTCTAGATTTATTAATCATTTGGAAAAACGGTTATTCTCGTCGTCAGGGTAGGAAATCAAAAGCATATCTGAAGCTTTTTATGGGTTGAATTCGCATTTTATTCTTTTTCTGATGGGTCTATACAGTAATCTGTATTTCCCTTTACTTTCAACAGAGATGGATACTCCTGTTGCCACTATGAAAAAAAAAATTAATAACTCAGAAACAAATTGAGATACAGCTTCAAACAAATTGCATTTAAAAGTACATTTTTCTCTCTCTACGACGGTGTAAAAAGTAATATTGTGGGGTGTTTAGAAGTTTAGAATGAAATTTCATTTAAAATGGGTCGTCAGATTTCTTGGAAATCGGACGATGGAAAAGCCTTTTCCCGAACAGCCAATGAAATGCTTGGATAATACGTAAGTTTCAGGAAATCTTGCAATTTTTACGTATAATAACACTATTAATGTTTAATTCATGGCGTACGTAATGTAGGATCAACTCCGTGCGATTTTTTATGTCTTAAATTTTAGTCTTTGAAAAAATCATTTTTCAAATTGTCGTTGTAATTTGTTAAATTGCTTTTTTTTCCTTTTCTTTTATATATATTTTTATTTTAATACATTACACACATATTTTAATGCATTAAAATAGGGATTAATTTTCTTTTATTTCAAGTCGGGTTTCCAGTCAATGGAAATCTTTTCAGCGGTTTCCGGAATTACATGAAATTACAGTCCTGCATCAGCTCAGGTTGACATATTTTTTTCGTTGCAGGTGTGGTAGACTGTAAGCTTTTCATATTGTCCTTTGTCTATTGCGGTTGGAATCAGCATGTCCTGATTAGAGACTTGCATAGGATGTTTGTACTCAACCTGAACTCGCAAATTACATTTGAAGTCAACCCGCAACACAACACAAACCCACCAAAAAAATTTCCTCGAACTACAACCCAACAAAATAATTTTGGGCCACCCGCAACCTGACCCAACGAACGCTCCTCGTTCGAACACCTCGTTCAATAGAGTCTTGCATTGGGTCGGCATGTCCTTAATTTTCTTTCTTTCTTTCTTTTTTTTTGGGGGGGGGGGGGGAAGACCTCAGTTTGCTTTCTTCGGGTTGGGCACGGATTCACCCTAGAATATTTCCTGCGGGCCATATTTAGTTTTTTTGCAAGTCAGGTATATTCGCAAAATGTTTGAGCAGGAGTATTCTTCAAATTAAACTAAATACGTATTTCAATATGAATTAATATATATTCAATTTACTGCATAAGAAATAAAATGCATATAAGAAACGTGGTGATAAATTATTCTTTCGTATGAACCCTTTTTTTGTGTCTAGGAATATGAAAAATATTACCAGCCTTTCATTTTTAATAAACACCAAATGTACATGTATCGTATTTGTGATAGTTTATGCAAAAATGCACACGTTATTGGAAGTTGCCGAATGTTCAGAGTTATAAGCATACCAATATATAAGTGTTCGGAATTGAAAAGTGTTTGCTAAATATAGGTGCCCATTTTTCGGAAGCGTAAATTGTGGAGGTCTTATTCTTATTAGTTATAGATTTTTAACCGGAAAATTATCTTGGACGTTATTGTAAAAATTCGGATCAAGCAAACCCATGCCACAAGACCCGAACCAAAGAAAGTCAACCCGACTGTCGCGGACTGTTTCCCTTCGCAGTGACATATGAATTCAAGTGAAGCTTTGTTTGATAACTAAATCTTTTACTTTCCTGAGTGAACTGAACTGAATTGAAAAACTTTAAAATATTAACCTTTTCAGTAGTATAAAAGGATGTTTTTTGAACGGAGTTGCGCCTCTGTAGTTATGATTCGATTACAGTTAAAAGCCTTTAAATGTTAAAGTAATGAATAATCCTGTAAATATTTGTAATATAACTGTACATAAGTATTGAAGATTAACGAGCAGTGTATTTATTTTAGTAGAGTGGAATTATTAAGTATAATTAAATTAAATCAAAATTCAGCAGTCCGAACCAAAGAAACAAGTCAAGGCAGAAAGGGGGCTGTTCAAGTATTACGTAAGCATATTTTTAGTCATTTTGTACCCCGCCCTCCCCCTTGTAAGGAAAAATAAGCAAATACTACCCCCCCCCCCCTCCCTTTGCTTACGTAAGATTTTATGACATTTCTAACATCAACACTATTTATCATAAAAAATTACAGTTAGCAATAAATTGCATTATTAATCCAGCAAATTTACATAAACAGACACATAAGAGTTGAGGTATTGAAGGGAAAAAAATCGGTTTAATGTATTGTTACTTATGGCACTAAACAAGTCATAGAATACAAAAAATAGTTTTTATATATTATTTATCGCATTGAACAACAACAAAAAAAACTTGAACTTGAAGAAATACAACCGGCCTTAACTTATTTAGGTACATAACTAAAAATTTTAACAAGAATCATAGGAATATTATGTGTTTGGCGTTCACATTTCTGGTCTGGCGTTCAAGATCTTTGAATCCATGTTTCTGCATTGTCTATTTTTAAGTTTTCAATGTAGTGGTGGGCTGGAATGATCCTCGTTTCCAGTCCTTGTTTACTCCATATCTGTTTTCTCAAGTCGATCAACACCTGCAGAACGCTCATCTAAATCATGCTCTTTTGCTTTTTGTTGTTAAACTATAGTTACTTCGTTGTCTAATGCTTATGTAAGAATTTTCATGACCCCCCTTTCCCCCTTGTCAGCAAAAATAAGCAGAAACTGGACCCCCCCCCTCTCCCCCACTTACTGCTTACGTAATACTTGAACGACCCCAAGTTGAATATTTATGATATTTTTATCTATTTTGAAAGCTAATTTATCATAATTTTATGGCGCCCGGAACAGCGACGCCTGATCTTAATTGAATGAAGAATTATTTATAGATGAAAGTTCCTAATGTTTAGTTCTATTGAAAAGAATATTGATGATAATTTGTCTTTGATCTTGAATTTAATGAAGAATTGAGTATAAAAATAAATAAAAGTCTTGAATGCTTAATTCTGTTGAAGATAACATTATTAATAATATTGATCGGTAACGTTGTTTGAGAGCAGGATTATTTTGAAAGTTATTTAATATATTTTGATGGTTAATTATATTTGAAATAACAGATTAAATATGTCTAATATTGAAAAAATAAAGAAGAAACGTGCTGTTTCTAGAACGGCGACTACAAAATTAATTAATACTTGTGAGCAGTACCTTGCAGAATCAGTACATGAAGTTTCTGTTCTTGCGGAACATATTGATCAGTTAAATGTAAAGTATAATAATTTAACAATTTTAGATGAGCAGATCCAAAAGTTAATGAGAGCGAATTAGAAACTGAATTTCAAACTGCAGAAGGTTATTCCGAAAAAATAATTTCTATGAAATCGGAACTAACTTATACTTTAAAAATGAAAGTTGAACCTGAACGTTCTATTAAGAAAACAAATTCAGTTAATGAGAGTATTTCAACAGAGAATTTGGCCTCTTGCTCTAAAGTAAAATTACCGAAATTGAGTATTAAATGAGTTTAATGCAGATCCTGCTTATTGGTTATCTTTTTGGAACCAATATGACAATGCTATACATCAAAATGATAGTTTAACTGACATTGATAAATTTAATTATTCGCATTCCTTCCTTTCAGGAGCTGCTTCTAGTGCAATTAGTGGGTTTTCACTATCGAGTAAAAATTATATAACAGCGATTGAACTACTCAAAAAGCGTTTTGGTCGTAAAGACCTGATTATAAATGCTCATATGGGAAAATTATTGAATTTAGAAACAGTTAAAAATGTAAATAATTATTTTACATTACGAAGGCTGTATGATAATACAGTAAGAGCTCAACTAACCGGCATGCCTCGGAAGCACCTATTGCCGGATACTTGAAAAGTCAGGATAGGTGAGCACTACAAAATCTGTCATGAAAGAAGAAGGGGGGGGGGGGGTGTTAAATTATTAACTTCTATGCATAAACTTTTATTTAATGCATATGTTTTTATTGCAATCAGATCTGATAAGCTATTTAGTTGTTTTAGTGTTTGAGCAATTTTTAAAAATTGTGTTTGACATTTGATAACTGACAAATTTTCTGAAATAAATATCAAATTCCTTGAGGTAAAAATCAAATAAAAAACAAACAGATAACGGTTAAACCAGATAAAGCAATTGGTATGGCCCTTTTAAAATTTAGCTGACATATTTGCAATTCTGACTACAAATCACTAGTAGCTCCATCTATGAGTTATTTTAATACTATTAATGTCTTCATTATTAAGAATTTGAGTTACTATTTATTAAATTCTAGCTCAATTAAATGTATTTAAAACTAATTAAAAAACACTTAAAATGTGCAGTTTATAATTAAAATGCTTCACTGTATAAAAGCCATTTATGGCCAAAAAAGCCAATAAAAGCCACCGTGTGGCTTTTTTTAAATTTAGCCGGCTTTTTTGCAACCCTGGTTCACTGTGGGAGGCTCGTCACAAAGGGGTTTATTTTACAGCATTCCTTCTCCTTTTACTCGATCTCTATACAGGGTGTCCCAGAAATAATGGGACAAACTTTAAGGGGAGGTAGGACACATCACAAGGATTCAGATTTGCATAGCAACCCAGGGTCTGAAACGCTTTCCTGGCGCGGTAGTGACGACACAAATCACAAGAAAGAGGATACGAATAAGAGGAGAAAACATTTTTATTATCCTTAGTACATTAATAAACTAAGAAGAAAGAACATTAAAGGGACAACGATCGTCATCAAAGTAGGTGACCGAAATTACGACGCCGAGCCGAGATGCATGGAAGCGCATCTCCGGCGTATGGAAGATCTAATGTTCTCGAAAATACTGGGAGTGCCCCGGACTTCCGCAGTAGCTGCCACGATGCGTGCAAAAACTTCCTCGACACTTTCCAGCATTGTCCCGACATTTTTGCAGTACTAAGAATAAGAAACATGTTTTCTCTCCCTGTTCGTGTCCTTTCTTTCTTGTGTTTTGTGTCGTCACTACCGCAACAGGAAAGCGTTTGCGGCCCTGGGTTGTTATGCTGAATTCTTGTGATGTCCCCTACCTCCCCTTAAAGTTTGTCCCATCACTTCTGGGATACCCTGTATAAAAGTAAAACAAAACCTATGAAAATCTGTTGAGCAAGCTATTAAAATCTTGGATATGAACACTGCCCCAAATTTCAATACCTGAAAGTTTATATACAATAAAATAAGGCGCAGTAAAGTCCCGATTATCCGCGAGCGGATTATCCGAGGTGCGGTTTATCCGCGAAGCGAAATTATTAGTATTATTTTTTTTTTAATTCAAGCAAACAGCAAGGAAAATACAATAAGCCCCATTAATAAATATAAACAAAAAAAAAAAATCATGTATTCAAAAGTAATAGGTCTTTTCTTGATTTTATTAACAAAACGTAAACAGAGCGACAATTAAATAAGACTATTATGATAAATTCCAAGGGAGCATATCAAGAATAGCTTCATTTTTGAGATAGAAGAGGTGTTTCCAAAGCAAGAAACAAAAAACAAGTGACTGATTTAAAAAAAAAATGTATAAGTCAACAATTTTTGTACAGAATGTATGGCATTGTTTCTTGTTTACTGTTCTTTATTTTAGTGATTTAGACGTAAAGCAAAGGTTTCTGCTGTACTGTGCATATGTATTTTAAACATTTTGTACACTAAAACATAGTTTTTATGTACAATTTTCTTTTTTATTTCGTGCTTGCACCCCATTTTCAGTCTTTTTCGGGTTCGATTTTTGTTATCCGCGGTGCCCTTGCCACTCAATTACGCGGATAATCGGGGCTGTACTGTACTTCAAAAAACAATATCCATAAACAAAATTCATTCTATACTTACTCTGGATAACCTTTCCCCTTGAGTGGGTATTCCACTTTACCGCGGGCTCTTATTCTTTTTTTCAAAGTCTTTTCTACGACGTATTCTTCACGTTCCTCCTCTGGTTCTGCTGTTGAACCCATCCTGTTTTCTGGAAGTTTAAAAAAAAATTCATGAGAATAAAACGGAAGATATTATTTTCACATGGAAATGCAACATTATCTCGACAAAGTGTTTTATTTTCCTTTAGAAATATATTATTATTTTCAATAGCTCAACATTCCCATTGTTTTGCACTTTTAATTACCTTTATTTTGATACCCAGCTGAATATTTCCTGATAATTTCTCAGCATTTTGAACCTTTCATCATCTTGATCGCACATTTAATTCATTTTATCAGTTGTTAATTGTTAGTTTAATCTGTAGCACATATTTTTGGGGAAGTTCCTGTGTAACTCGTAAATGCACAAATTGTTTAATTTTTAATTTAAGCGACCTTTTTTAGAACACCTTTAAGTGCATATCAAAAATATCCAATAAAATTTAATAAAAAATGATTATTTCTTAGTTTTTGTATCTTTAACATTTTAAAATGACAAATTATATGTATATATCTATATCTATCTATATGCATGTGGGGAATTTCGTAAGAACACTTGCATCAGACTGAATGTCCCTGACTCCGTATTCCGCTTCGAGATTAAAAAGGTAACGAAGCTGTGTGAAGTGGAAATGCAGAAAAAGTAAATAGAACGAGAAAGAGTTCGGACAACGCGGGTTTTGGTTAAAAGGAACAGAATATTTTCGACGAAATAAGATAGAAGATTTAAATGACTTATGAAAATCTTAGAAATATTCAACGACGCTAAATAAATGAAGCCTAAGTTGTTGCTTTAAAACGAAATATAGATTGAAAAGAGTGCTTTTAACTGTATTTTTGTCTTGTCTTCGTCTTAATAAATGTCAGTGTTCGTCTTAGAAATGAGTTATGATTTATAAATAGAGTCTCATCCCCCCCCCCCCCCCACACACACACATATATATATATATATATATATATATATATATATATATATGTATATATATATCCTTATATATATATATTCCACATATATATAAGGATATCGCGCTCCCGTTGTGGATCTTCTGTTTCGGTGTCGATTGTTGAATCCCTCCTTCTGAGCCTCTAGCATATCTTTGTAGTCCCAGTGAGTGGTATCCGGAAATTAATAGAAGACAGAGAAAATGCGTGTCTGATTAAATGAAGACACATAGTTCTTTCAGGGAACTGATTTATGGGTCTTCGTTACATCCTTTTGAGAAATCAGGTCCCTTTGACATGAGAGCTGTTAGTTTAACCCTTTCTGGACATGGGAACTTAGGTGTATCGCAAGGCGATCCCTGGAGAGCACAGTGGCGTGAAGTTGGTGCATTATTTGGATGGTAAAAAAGCCCTGTCCTGCGACCTGTGCAGCGGTATAAGTATAAGGTATTTTGCATTATTCCTGCTAGGGGTCGTTAAAGTCAAAGATGGCGTATTAAAAATTTAATGGGTCGCTAACTGAATGATTGATTGCCCGGGTCAAAGGCGTTGGCTCAAATCGGCCGATTGGATGCAGCACGACTTTAAAATCGCACTCACCTCTGTAAAAGTATTCTTATGAAATGTGACAAAACGATTTTTGAAAGATATACGATGCGATGCGGAAAAACCAATTTAACAGGGACAGCAGCACTCAATCACTTCAGAACAGACACAATTATTAAAGCATTTAAAAAGTTTTAATTTTAATTTCTAGATTTAAATTTCTGTTTTTTAAAACGGGGATTTCAAATTTTAAAAGGGGCAAAAAGGGGATTTTTAAATTTTAAAAAGGGGCTTAGCTTTTATCGTTTCATATATATATATTATATCTAATTTTAATAAAAATTTAGATTCAGTGAGTCCCTGATATAAATGGGTGCTGATTAGTTTTTGGTGTGAATCGCTCAAAAGATGGTGCTGCTGTGCAGCATTTTTCACGATTTCCGCAATAGCTCAATCTCCAGAACACATAAGATAAAATGTAAATATAATTTTCAATAAAAAAAAAAAAAAATCACCCAATGACGAAAGATCAGACTTTTTAAAAATTCCTACTGGACGGATTTTACTGGGAGTTCCATTGTTAATTTTTCACATTGTTGTTTTAGTAATCGTGCATCGTTCTTTACTAAATCCTGCTGTAAAGGATCCAATAAAGTAGATTCATTTGGAGGCTCTGAAGTCTGCTAGTTTGTTTACAAAATATATGCAGCCAATTAAATCGAAAAATTAGTATGCTATGATTATCACAAAACATCCTCCTATATCATTCTAAAATATTAACCCTCTGAGCTCTGCCGGGTGAATTTTCACCCACATAAAATCAAAATATTTTAATTTCCTTCAAAGTGACTCGTATTTAAAAGGAAAAATTGGGTTTTGCACATTTTACTTGTCTACTTGAAACCTAGATGGCAGCACTATTCTCTGCAAAAATCTAGTAGGTTTTTAATGCAATCTTAAAAATACTCCAATTTTGAAAGTTTAGAAATGTTGTATTTTTCAAGTATTATAAAGAAATATTTTTCATTGGAGATAACTTTTTTTTCTCTTGAGCACATCAAACAATTAATAATAATTACATGCAAATTACGAAACTGAAAATTTAAATAATTACAGGGGATAGAAATAAGTAGAAGTAGAATTTTCTACCACCAGAGCTCTAAGGACTTGAAAAATGTGTTTTGTCACTAGATGGCGGCACTGCAAATTACATACTAGATAGTGTTTCAGAACCCAAATTTAGATGTTTATAATTTAATTCCAAGGAATCTAAATTTGTGTTTAATTCAGCAGATTGACAAGTTTATTACGTTTTAAATATTTCTAAACAAAAATTAATTATTTTTAACATCTGTTTCATCTATAAATTTGACATATTTTTTGTTTAGTTTGTATTTTTATATTATGATTTTAAAATTTTGAATTTCCTCATTTAATAATTTTTTTAAATATTTTAATAGTCTTAGAATTTGTCTAAACAATGTAACTGCTTAAAATATGTTGAAATTTTAGCAATTATAGTAATTTTAGAATAACTATGCGGTGTCATTTCTTGTATTTGTGTGTTGAAATGAATGCCCTAGAGCTCTGATGGTGGAAAAACTTCCCACGTCCCCCAGCCTAAAGGGGTATTTTAAAAAATTTTTAATCACATAGTTCAATTTCAGACAGTCCCCTAATCACATTTTAAGTGTTTTTCTAGCATATTTTTAAAATTTTAATAACCCGGAGCTCAAAGGGTTAAGTTAAATACTGCACTATATTGTACAATCACTAACTCTTTATATAATTTGGTTATTTTAAAACAATCACGCTGCAAATTACGAAATATTTAAACAATCTGGATACTGTAAACTTGACCTTTGCTTTAAAACTATTCTTTAAAGTTAAAATTTGAGTTTGCATATTCTTAAAAACCTTTCGCCTTTTTTCTGTTTTTAGAGGGTTGTGTTTATGACGGCCAATTATCAACACGAGGGCCCTAAGGGAAGGGGTCATTTTTAGGGTACCTAACCCGTATTGACGCGTGGAAATCCACGGTTCGAAGAAAACTCCGAACGATTAGGCTGACGGGCGCGATTGGGTTCGAATCCAGCCCTTCCCGTCTACCAGCTTCGAGAGCATGACCACTCAGCCACGGGTGGGGCTTTTTCTGTTTTTAGAAGTGATTGTTTATTATATTCAATAGCTTGATTGCAGAAAAAGTCATTTCTTAAAAACATAGCGTTCAAAATGAAAAAAAAAATACCTTTTTAACAATTTTAAATCGTTTATTCATTTGAAATGGATTCTAGTGAAAAATAACAAATATTAAAAGTTTGGGCTTTAATTTATTCCTGTTGTGGCCTAGCTGAAGTCCTTTGATGGCTCAGCAATTGAGAACCTTCATCATTTTAACTTAGATTTTTTTTTAGCGATTTCCCAAAATTTGATTTTCTGGATAAAGCGTTTTTGAAACTCGCGCCCACGATCACAAAATAGTAAAATTTATTAGAGTAACATATATTAGTATTACACAAAACTTAGCTCGGCACAAGACTTCAATTAAGTTTAATACTGACCGTGTGGAAATAATGTACGGGAAAACAAGGTCTGTTGACAGTATTTCCTTTAACATCATGAAAACAATCACAGCATCTGCATAGTGTAAAAAGGCACAAAATATTTCTTAAGATCGGAGAAAATATTGGCACGCTGTTAATAAAGTCCGAAGCGATAGAGACATTATTTCTTGACTCTTAAATCGATTTTTTGTTTATTTCTGGAAGAATGAGCCATGTTAATTAAAACAGTAGGTACTAAAATAGAGCAGAAATTGACAGCTCTGCATCGATCGACATGAGTCGATTCTTGTTGTTGTAGAAAAGCAATCTAGTGTGTCTTGTGAATTAACAAGTAATATAAAAATTTTGTTTTTAAAGTCAATTCCTACTTAGGTCATCCAAGAAAAATTTAATAGAATCCCTTAAGGGTGTATTCCGATCCAAACTGCTTATTTTCTGATTCATTTTAAAATTCATTTTTGCTCTCAAACGCATCAAACTGGGAAAATCTCTTATTTAGAAACTATATAATGTGCCGTGCTTCTTAATTTTTTGATAAATGCAGAAAATACTGTAAAAAAACGCTGTCAAAGTGGGCGTTTTGAACCGAATTTTCCGTAGCGGGTGATCTGGGAATGAAAAAAATGGTCATACTGAGAAAATAATTGTTTAAAAATCAAATTCTAATTAATTGAGCTGAAAATAAAATCACACGGCACGTTAAACATGTCTTCAGAAATCACACCAGCAAGTTTCATGTTTTTACTTTTAAAAATGAGTCTGAAAATGTCTCAGAAAATTTCGAGCTGTTGAGGGTGAAAAAATATTTTTTCGAATACACCCTTAAGCTAATATTAGTTTTTGTTGCAGTAAAATATCTCAATGAGTTGATTCTCTATAATCAAGTAGGCTTACAATCGAACTCTACGGGAATTGGGCGAAATGTTAGAGATATCGCCAAGTTGGCGCCATTTTTGTGACAGAACAGGATCCACCCTATGGGAACCCCCCTTATAGATAGGAAGATGCATTATATGCTTCAATAACCAATGACCGCCATTTTGTTTCCCATGCAAAACTAAAATGAATTAATTAAAATTGAATGAATGAATTAATATTTGAAAAAACTGTATTAACATCCATTGTCATCCAGTACAAGTTTAAAAAAAATTATTTCAACTTGATGAATAATGAGTATTTTATAAACGATTGGAAATTTGAACAAGATATATAAATAAATAATATATAAATATAGGGAGAGCGTGAACTAATAGTAGGAATTCAAAAAGTTGAAACGCTGCATGTTAAAAAATAAGGCTTATAAATTCTTCCACCTCTCGGTCAATCAATGAACTTTAACCTGTAAAAGCAATTCAGGAAGAAAAGAAAACAAATATTGCACATACGTGTCAAATGCTGCTCCTCTAATCTCCGTAGGATTACCACGGGTTGCATACCTGAAATAGGAAAGAAAATGCTATGAAAAACTAGACACAATTCATTACAATATTTATTAAAAATGAAAAGCATGTCCGTGAGAATCGCTCCCATTCTATCGGAGGGTGGCAACTAGTTAAAGAGGAAAATAAGCACTGGCCTTCTCGGCAATTAAACTTGAAAAACTGGCGATTTAAAATATGGAAAGAAAAAAAATATTTTTTCGAATACACCCTTAAGCTAATATTAGTTTTTGTTGCAGTAAAATATCTCAATGAGTTGATTCTCTATAATCAAGTAAGCTTACAATGGAACTCTATGGGAATTGGGCGAAATGTTAGAGATATCGCCAAGTTGGCGCAATTTTTGTGACAGAACAGGATCCACCCTATGGGAACCCCCCTTATAGATAGGAAGATGCATTATATGCTTCAATAACCAATGACCGCCATTTTGTTTCCCATGCAAAACTAAAATGAATTAATTAAAATTGAATGAATGAATTAATATTTGAAAAAACTGTATTAACATCCATTGTCATCCAGTACAAGTTTAAAAAAAATTATTTCAACTTGATGAATAATGAGTATTTTATAAACGATTGAAAATTTGAACAAGATATATAAATAAATAATATATAAATATAGGGAGAGCGTGAACTAATAGTAGGAATTCAAAAAGTTGAAACGCTGCATGTTAAAAAATAAGGCTTATAAATTCTTCCACCTCTCGGTCAATCAATGAACTTTAACCTGTAAAAGCAATTCAGGAAGAAAAGAAAACAAATATTGCACATACGTGTCAAATGCTGCTCCTCTAATCTCCGTAGGATTACCACGGGTTGCATACCTGAAATAGGAAAGAAAATGCTATGAAAAACTAGACACAATTCATTACAATATTTATTAAAAATGAAAAGCATGTCCGTGAGAATCGCTCCCATTCTATCGGAGGGTGGCAACTAGTTAAAGAGGAAAATAAGCACTGGCCTTCTCGGCAATTAAACTTGAAAAACTGGCGATTTAAAATATGGAAAGAACCGGTCAAATGCATGATTTTCAGATTTCATCTTTCCCATTTCTTTTTTCCATACACCTCGGACCTTTCCGATTTTATGTTGCACCGGCAACTCGACGATCTTTTCTTTCTCGAGCATGCTACTCCAAAAGACTTCTCATTAACATTAGCTAAAAAGGTAGCGCTGATTAAGAAAGGGGAAAAGACCTTAAAGAAATCAGAAATCGACAAGGACTTTGGAATTCCATTGAACACATTATCGACATAGTAGAAGAACAAAGATTTTTTTCCCCTCTATCATTTTTAATCTTGTTTTATTTTAAACTTAATGGATGTTCAATGGTTTATTTCTCTGTTTTATGTGTGTGATTGTCCCAAATTTCATATTCTCTAGCTATTTTTGGAATAATATGAAGATGAAACCACACATTTTATTTGCGGAACTTGGGACCTGACGATTCTGTTTAATTTCTACAAATTTCCATTATTCCATTTCTGTTATTCAATTTCTGCAGTTTTTTACAATGTTTTTGGAATCTATGTTATAGTGTGTTGGGGGGAACTGCATTCTTGTCAATTTGAATAATTTGATAAATGAATATATATATATATATATATATATATATATATATATATATATATATATATATATATATATATATATATATGTAATGAATCCAGCGCTACTCCCGTTGTTTCGGTGTAGATCGGGCCGACGTAGGATTGCTCCCTCTGAGCTTCTAACATCGTTAGGTAGTCGCCGTGAGTGGTATCCGAGAATTAATGAAAGTTTATATGAGTCTCTGCTTAAAGAAAGACACGGTGTTTTCGGGGATCTGATTTGTTAATCCTTTGTACATCCTTTTGAGAAATCAGGCCCCTTTTGGCTCGAGAGCTGTTCAGTTACTTCTTTATAGACATCTGACTCGGGAGTTAAGGGTATCGCAAAGCGATACTTGGAAAACAAAGTTGCGTGCATTCCTTAGATGGTCAAAAGCTCTGTCCTGTGACCCGTGCAGCGGTATAAGTATGCCTTATTTTGCATTATTCCTGCTAGGGGCCGTTGAAGTCAAAGGAGGCGTCTTTAAACTATAATTGATCGTTAGCTGGATGATTGACTGCCCGGGATAAAGGCGGTGGCTCGAGTTCGGCCGATTGAATGCAGCAAGACTTACAAATTGCACTTATGAGATGTGCACTTATTCTTATGAGATGTGCCAAAACGATCTTTGAAAGTTATAAGCTGCGATGCTGAAAAACTAATTTACCAGGGGCAAAGGCGTTCAATCAACTGAGACACAATTACTAAAGCATTTTAAAAGTTTTAATTTTAATTTCTAAATTTAAATTTCTGTTTTTTAAAACGGGGATTTCAAATTTTAAAAGGGGTAAAATGGGGAATTTTAAAAAGGGTTTTAGCTTTTATCGTTTCATATATTTCCTCTATCCTTTTTAATCTTGTTTTATTTTGAACTTAATTTGTTAATCTCATTTTAAGTAATTGCTTTTATCCTTACTATTTCTTAAATTTTGGTAGTCAAACAATAATTTAGGCTCATTTCTTCTCTTTTATGCTCCTAGTTGAAAAAAATATTCTTAAAATAAGAGTGTGGCATATGAAAATAGAGAAAATACGGATCAAAGTTATCCTGAATGACTGTGTTTAACCGTACAGTGATAAATCTGCTTCGTTTTACCGTTATTTTTTAGGGAGGACACTTTAAATGCTGCCCGAAAGAAATATCATACCTGGGGTACTTCAGTTGCCATCATTACAGAAATGGCATTAAAAACTACAAAAAATTAATGTCTCAAAAAATAAATTGAAATGCAGTTTTCAAACAAATTGCAGTTAAAAGTACTTTTTTTCACCTATACAACGGTGCAAAAATTCAAAAGGTGAGAGGTTTAGAAGTTAAAAAATTACAGTAGAGATCACCAGTATTTAACCGTACAATGATACATCTGCTTCGTTTTACTGTTATTTTTTAGGGAGGACGCTTTAAATGCTGCCCGAAAGAAATATCATATCGGGGGTACTTCGGTTGCCATCATTACAGAAATGGCGTTAAAAACTACAAATAATTAATATCGCAAAAATAAACTACCGAACTATTTATATTGTTTCAAATGCAAACGGGTTGATCTCACGTAATCGGGCTGCGCGCAATAGAGATAATTAAATATTTTAGATTATTAGATCACCCACTTACATTAAAAAAGCATTTTTCATATGAAAAATACGAATTATACAATCAAATAAATTTTTGAAATTTATCAAAGGCGATATTTTCTTATTAGCCGTATGCTAAGAGTTATTTGATCAAGATTTTGCTATACTTACGGCATCCTTTTATATTCTGATAATTTCAGAGCTTATACATGTCAGTTAAATTTGTGTTCTATTTATATTATTTCATTTTTTTATTCATAGGGAAGTTTTTTTAATAGATATTAGACGAAAGAAAATGTTGAACTCTTTATTTTGTTTTAAGGGCAAATGGATTAATCTTTCGTAATCGAGCTCCGCGCGATATAGATAAATTAAAAAATATTTCATGCTTTAAAATTGTTTTTAAAACCATAGACAATCAGTAAGCTCAGATGAGCTTTGCAAACAAATTCCATTTGAAAAAAAAAATCCTATTTGGTGATCTAAATATTTAAATTGTACGATTACAAATATGTTAGATTTGTGATTTTATAATATTATTCTTTTATTTGTTTAAAAAAGAAGTATTAATTTCGTTAACTTGTCTTTCACAAATATGTTAGATTAGCGTTTTTTTAATATTATTATTTTATTTGTTTATAAAGGAAGTATTAATTTCGTTATGCAAAAATAATTAGAAACAAATGCTGAACAATGTTTATTGCTTTATGTGCAAAATGTTTATTATTATGTATTAAAACTGGCACGTGATAAACTTTAAAAAAAATCATGCTTAAAAATTATTTTAGAACACATCTTTTTTTTTACATCACATTTTTTTACATCACATCTTTTTTTTACATCAATCAATTAACATACAATTTTATAAACAAATTTCATTTGAAAGTAAATTTTTCCCTATACGACGAAAATTGAAAATGTACGATTGTCAGAAGATTAAAAAATTGCAGTAGCGAAAATTTCAAGACCGAAATTTGATCGTGAAGTGTTGTCATTCGCAAAATGACGACAGCGTTACGAACAGATACTTTTTTTTATATATAATATAGATACTTAATCAGTAAAATATAATAAAGGTCAGTTGTTAGGATGTAGTTATCAATTGAGGCTTTTATGCTTGGTATTCCGGAATGAAAAACAGCAATTTTCACCTTCTCAAAATTTGCATAAGCACTTCTCATATCCATATTCATCATTTTAAAAAAAAATTATATTTTGTTTGATCATTTTAACTCAAAACATTTTTATCACAAAATGGCATGAATAAACATAAAAATATCTCATTATTTCTCTCTTGTCTACAATAATGAAAGCTATCTAATTTTCACCATTTTGAAGAAATTTCATAAAATGCTTTTAAAATTAAAATACAAAAGTGGAGACATTAAAAAAACACAGATAGTGCGATAACATCTACAAATGAACAGCTTTCAGTTAGAAAAAATATTAGTAAAATTGCTTCAGCAGAAAGATCAGAGCAGATGACTAAAAATCACACTTGTGTTTTAAATATATACATTACATAAAATTATGAGAAAATGAATTCAGCAAATTATGTTATTTTGATAAAATTATAGTAGAAGGTCCTAAAGAATAGCATTAAAATTTTATTATTCGAGAGAATTTTTGATAAAAACTTCAGGAACGTGATATTATTTTAAACCTCGTATTATTTGTTTGCTTGTCTAACTCGGCGAAGCAAATACATCCAGGCCAGAATAATCAATTTCTGTAATATAAATCGCTATTATTTGCATGTCACCTCTCTTTTATAAAGACACTCTAAATTTTTGTAAAACATTGTGTTTTATCAGTGTGTGATTTCGATTACATTATTTTCAAAAGTGATTTAAAAGCAGTTGGGCTGTGAAATGACGCACTTCTACAAAATATACTTCTGTTTTAATAATTAAAATACACGATTTTTTATAAATGACGTCATTTGCATCCGCTAAAGCAATCCACTTTTATAATCCAGTCTTAAACTTCGACCATAGAGAAGTATGCATATGACGTCATTATCACGGAATAACAGACAATATTCTTGACGTAACCCGTATTTTAATTTCAACTTTTTTTTCAGGTTTTATGAGAAAATGGCAACAAAAAGATACAATAATCTACTGTTTTCGACTATTTTCCGTTTACTTTCAATAGAAATGGGGTACTTTTGTTGCCACGATTAGAAAAATTAAGATACAGCTTTCAAACAAACTGCATTTAAAAGAGCATTTTTTTCCTTATACGACGGTGTAAAAATTTAAAATGTGCGATGTTTAGAAGTTTAAAAATTTGCAGTAGAGAAAATTTCAAAACCAAAATTTTATTTCAAATGTCAAAGTGTTGCCATTCGCAAAATGACGTATGCGTTACGCACAGATATGTTTGTCCTTTATAATATAGATAGTAACCAACTATTTTTGAGTTGCGTAATTCTGTCATAAAAATTTTCAACTGTACGTTGCATTTTACTGGCTGGTGAAACAAATCCTTGGCTGGTAAGATTTTCTAGAAATTCCCCACCCCTGGAAACCAGTATGTGAAATTGAATTGAAATATTTATTATTTGTTCAAGAATTCACTCTGTAAAACATTTGTGTAAAGTTTTTCCATAAAATTGATGTCAGCATGCTACAACACCAATTTTATGGAGTAAGTTAACTAATACAAATGGTGTAATTTAAACTGATATAATTGGCGTGATTTAAACTGATATAACTGGTGTGATATTACACCATAATAATGTGAAAATAACAGAATTCTCATTATTATGGTGTAACGTTACAACAGTTATATCGGTTAAATTCATAAAATTGGAAGCAGCAATGCTGCTCTGCTACCGATTTTATGGAGCGTAACGTTACACTGAGTGTGGCGAGGGCCTGATTACCGCACAGGCCGGCTAGGCCGCGGCCTTAGGCCCACGATGGTTCCAAAATGAGTAAAATGATTACGGAAATTTTTCTTTAAAATGTAGTATTTCTATAATGTTTATCTCAAAAAATCAAACAGGGTTTTTATTAACTGGCAACCGAAGTGAATATAAACAGCCTCACTTTTTACTATCGAAGTAAGTAAAAGTAAGTGGAAGGAAAACAAAGCCTTACTTATTGAATTACCTTACATTGAATTAGCCTTACATTGTATCCAAACTACGTGAAATGCATGAAAACAGATAGTTTGACGCAAATAAACCATTTACATAAATCTTACTCACAATTTTGAATAGCGTGACACAAAAGATAAATCAATTTATTGAAATAAATACATTTCAATGAATAGTATAGATTCAATGAAAGTGATCTATTTAACAGTGAATTGGAAAATTAAAAGTATTGTGTAGATGTAAAGATATAGTTTAACCAAGTCAAAAATAATTTAAATTGAATTTTAAAACAAACCTTTTAAAGCCACATCAAGACGTCACTTAAATTTTATATCATATCTTTTAAAACTCATATTTTGAATTTATGAGAGATGTAAATGATAAAGCAACAGCGAATAAAATTTTATGCAGCTTTTCATGCTGAACACAACTTTTGCACATGCGATTATACAGAAAACAAAAATAAAATGATGAAATAAATACAGTAAACTCTGTCTAAGGCGGAATCGGTCGGGACTAATAAAAATTTCCGTGGTAGACAATATTCCGGCTTATGCAAAAAAGCTCCCCCCCCCCCAAAAAAAAAAAAAATCCCTGGAAGATGACGATCTTTTCTTGATTCTCCTGACTAGAAAATCGGTTGAAAACTGAAATTCTGAAAGATCCTTTGTCTTTTTAAAGATAAATGAGAAACTTTATTCAATTTCTTTGTACTGCTGTAATACATTCATATTGGAAATTTATACACACCAAAAACAAAAAAGAAAAAAAAAAACTTCGAGAATGAGAAAGAACGCTATAATTTTGAATTTGAGTACAATCTTAAAGTATAATATATTGTACTTTCGAAAATACGTAATCATTTTCATAAATGTTCATTTTACTAGAAATATTAACTTTTAGATGCAATTTTGCATATGAAAAAATGGCATAAGCATAAATTCCTTAAAATTTAAAGTTTCTGTTCTTTTGAATTAACTTTTTTAAAAGCTTACGGAATTTTAGCTAACATGCTCGACATTGAGTTATTTGACTTATCGGTTTTAAAGTTTAATAAACAAAACGCTTTTCATTTTTAAATTATCCCTTTTCTGACTTATGCAAAATTTTGGTTTCGGTGGGACCTTAAAATCCTTTCCGTTTCCGCGTCAGACAGATTCCGCCTTATGCAGCATGAATTAATGTAATTTTCTATGGGTTCGCCGGGACTTGAAAAAATTTCCGCGGTAGACAGATTTCCGGCTTATACAGAGTCCGCCTTAGACAGAATTTACTATACAAATATATTTTATTAAGAAATAGCATAACGTCACTCAAAATTTGATATCAGTATTTTTAAGTTTCATATTTAAAATTCTTAGACCAAGAATCTTGTATTGATAATTACTACCGTAATTTCCGGGGTTCAAACAATTATTTTCCGACACAGAATTTTTTTTTTTTTAAGTAACTTTTTGAATCGCGGTAAATATTTGTCTTCAACAACTAAATAAAATTTCTGGGTCCAAACAGAATTGTTTGATCCGCGGATAATACGCCAGAAATGACGGTATTTTCCAACTATTTTTCCTTGCCTTCAGTTGTCAACAGGGGTCGATGCAGGTTTTTATTATTGGGGCCCATTTTGTGAAAAGTGAAAGTTATTTTTGAGAATTTTATTGTATTTTTGTGAAAAATAACATTTTGTAACGAAAGTTGAAATCCAGTTACTCAAATTCGAACCAAGAATTTTTTAACAAAAACTTCTTTAAATCCCCTTGCTAAAGTTTTTGTTTATAAATTACACGTTTTAAAACAGTTTTTATGAAAAAGAATGTTTACGAAGGAGGCCTATTTTATTAAAAGGAATTTTGTGAAGGGGCCCATTTTATTAAATTTATTTTTGTGAAGGGGCCCATTTTATTAAATCCATTTTCGTGAAGGGACACATTTTATTAAATAGATTTTTGTGAAAGGGCCCTAAATAGGCTCCATATTTTGCCTGGATCGACCCCTGGTCAACATTAAACAAATGGCGCAAAAGACTACAAAAAATCAATATCTCAAAAATAAATGGAGATGCAGTTTTTATACAAATTGCATTTAAAAGTACTTTTTATCCCTATATGACGGTATAAAAATTGAAAATGTGCAACGCTTAGAAGTTTAAAAAATGACAGTAGAGATTATCCGCATTGAACCGTACAATGATACATCTGCTTTGTTTCATGGCTGACTTATATAACACAACGTTATTTTTTAGAGAAGACACTTTAATTGCTGCTGAAAAGGAATAGCATTTCGGGAATTAAAAAATGGAGTCGATAGTATAAATTTGGCACCCCGTGATTTTTTGCACCTGGGGCGGGCGCCCACTTCGCCTCCCCTTTCGCACAGTGCTGCGAACCGCCAGGGATTTTTTTAAACAATTGGGAAAATGCTTATTGTCCTCGTCAGGGTAGGAAATCAAAAGCACATAAGCGTTTTATTGGTTTAATCCGCATTTTATTCGTTTTCTGATTGGTCTACACACTAACCTTTACTTTCAACAGAGATGGATACTTCTGTTGGCACTATGACAAAAAAAGTGATAAAAACTACAAAAAAAAAATATTAATAACTCAGAAACAAATTGAGATACAGCTTTCAAACAAACTGCATTTAAAAGTAAATTTTTTTTCTCTCTCTACGACAGTGTAAAACAGCCAATGAAATGCTTGGATAATAAGTAAGTTTCAGGAAATTTGACGAGTCGCAAGCGATTTCTGTCGCTTGCAATTTTTACGTGTAATAACACTATTAATGTTTAATTCACGGCGTACGTAATGTAGGATCCACTCCGTGCGAATTTTTATATCTTAAATTTTAGTCTTTGAAAAAATCATTTTCCAAATGGTCGTTGTAATTTGTTAAATTGCTTTTTTTTTTTTTAGTAAAGGTATAATTTTGCAATCGATTTTTAATTCACTTCGTGACAGGCTAAAATTACACAAATTATGACTAAAGGTGCGCTTCCGATGACATTTTAATTTACGGGGAATTATGGGGAAGAAAAAGAATAGAGAGAACACTTACTATCAGGGGGTGGGGTGGTTCCTCTAATGGGACTCCTCTTTCTGAGTCCATACAAGCACGTAGCTTTCTTCTTATTCATTCCTGCTTTCTTCTTATTCATTCCTGCAAGTAAATGTATAAAAATTTGTTATATATTAGGGATGCAACGGATATCCGGCAAATATCCGATATCCGGCATATCCGGCTGATTTTTTAATATCCGAAATACCGTCGGATATCCGGATCACAATCATCGGATATCCGACTTCTCTGCCGGATATCCGGCAGAGTGCAGCGAAGTGAATATATAAGGATAACAGAAATAGTTTGACCCCAAACAATGCCGAACATTTTTGTTTATAATGCAAAATATGAAAGTAAGTTCACTATACATGAGTAAAAGGTAATTCTCAAAAGCTTAAAGAATTGCCAGCTTTCCTAACATTGATATTTAAACTCTTTATAATAAATTTAAGAATTTATGTTTACTTCTTTCAGAAAATTGTACCTTTACTTTCAAAATGCAAAATAAAATTTGAAGTTGTTTATTAAAGTATGACTTTATTAATTTTCTTTCTTTTTTTTTTAAGTTTAACAATTAAACAGGCCAATTTTTAGAAGAAAGTATTGTAATAGAAATTTTTTCGGTTTTCGACGGATTTAGATATTTTAGAGGTCAGCCTCCTTCAATATGGAAACATTCCACTGGAAGGAGGGGGGGGGGGGGGCACGTAATCGCGATTTTTGTGCCATTTTCATTATTGTACCACCGTAAAGTGTATGAAGTTATCCATATAATTGAACAAAATTTTTTGTATTTGTTTTTGGCTATGTCCAGCAGGCTCTCCTTTAAATTGGAAATATTCCGCCAAAATGGGGCACTGTAATGGCGATTTTTGTGCCACTTTCATTCTTGTACCATCGAAAAGTGTATGAAGTTATGCATAGAATTGAACCAATTTTTGGGGGTATGTTTTTGGCTATGGCCAGCAGCTCCTCCTTCAATTTGAAAATATTCTGCAGGAAGGAGGCGCTATAATACGGATTTGTGTTATTTTCATTATTTTACCATTGAAAAGTGTATGAAGCTAAGCATAGAATTGAACCAATTTTGTGTGTATATTTTTGGCTATGGCCAGCAGTTTCTCCTTGCATTTGGAAATATTCTGCCAGAGGGTGGCGCTGTAACAGATTTTTGTAAAATTTTCTCGATTTTTCGCAGTTTTTTTTTTTGTGCTGTATATTGGCGGCTCATGAAGCGAAGGGAACTTCGCATCCTGCCAAGCTGCCTATTCACAAACAGCTGATGTACAACGGAATAACGAAAAAATTATTGATTTTAATAAATATCATGATCGACATTAACTTATTCTGATTAATTGACTGGAGCAGAAATTTTAGATCAAAATCAAAGTTTGTATAATATTGAACTAATGATATTAAAGTATGGTAACATTTGGAACTACTTTTTGAAATATTAAGATGTATGAGATAGAAGAAAGTTTTGGGATTGGCACATCCAACTAGTTATTTTTGTAACTTCCTTATAAATATTTAAAATTAAAAGTAATTTTCTTTTTACTTATAAATATCAAAATAATTTAAATTAAAATAAAACTAAATGTGACTTAGAGAAAAAACAATATAAAATAATTAAAACAGAAAAAGGGCATCAATTAAACCTATGTTTGGAGAAAATAACTCTTTAATCATGTGTATATTAGTAGATATTTTATGTTTAAATTATAAAAAGAAAGTATGCAGTATTTCTTTGTGAAAATTCTCTACAATTATATGCATATTAATTGGTTAAAATTTACTATACAAATTATCAGCATTTCATTGTACAAATTAATTAATTATTAGCAATTATCAGCAACTATCAATATAGACAATCCCATATCCAAATCCAGTAGCAATTATCAGCATTTCATTGTACAAATAAACAGAATATTTTAATGTTTAAATTACATTTTTTATGCAATATTGTTAATATACATTACCAGAGTTGTATAATATAGACGCGCACGCCGTGCGTGGAAAAATTTCCGCAAAATTCGGAACTTTGCGGAAAATTTTTTAGGAAAAAAAGAAAAAAACTTTTGTTCTTGTAACTTAAAAAAAAATACCGAAAACTAAAAATATTCCCCAATTTTATGTACGATTTATTTATTGTTTGCTATGGGTGATTCTGTTCCGAATTTTCCGAAAATTTAAGGCATTCGGTTCCGAAAATTAAAAAAAAAATTGGCCATCAGTCCGAAAATTCAGACACTAAAAAAATATCACTGAAAAATATTGCGAATTTCAGCAAATAATCACCGAAAAAAAACCAATTTCGTCAATCGTTCGCAGTAAAAATCACCAATTTCGTCAAAGTATCTCGAAAAAATGCGAATTTCGTCAAAGGACCGCAGAAAAAACGCGAATCGCTTCGAAGAATCGTGAAAAAAAAAAAAAAAAAGGTAATTTCGTCAAAGAATCACAGAAACGCAAATTTCGTCACAGGAGCGCAGGAAAAAAACGAATTTCGTAAAAGCATAGCGGAAAAAGCCCGAATTTTGTCAAAGGATCGCGAAAAAAAAACGCAAATTTCGTAAAAGAATAGCGAAAAAATAAAACTAATTTCCTCAAAGGGCAGCAGAAAAACACGTAATTTCGTTAAGAATCTCAGAAAAAACGCAAATTTCGTCAAAAGAGCGCCAAAAAAAATTTCATAAAAGCATAGCGGAAAAGGCGCTAATTTCGTCAGAGGATCGAGAAAAAAACGCGATTTTCGTCAGAGGATCGCGAAAAAATGCGAATTTCGTCAAAGGATCGCAGAAAAAAACGCGAATTCCGTCAAAGGATCGCAGAAAAAAACGGGAATTCTGTCAAAAGATCGCGGAAAAAACGGGAATTCTGTCAAATGATCGCGGAAAAAACGGGAATTCTGTCAAATGATCGCGGAAAAAACGGGAATTCTGTCAAATGATCGCGGAAAAAACGGGAATTCTGTCAAATGATCGCGGAAAAAACGGGAATTCTGCCAAATGATCGCGGAAAAAACGGGAATTCTGTCAAATGATCGCGGAAAAAACGGGAATTCTGTCAAATGATCGCGAAAAAAACGGGAATTCTGTCAAATGATCGCGAAAAAAACGGGAATTCTGTCAAATGATCGCGAAAAAAACGGGAATTCTGTCAAATGATCGCGAAAAAAACGGGAATTCTGTCAAATGATCGCGAAAAAAACGGGAATTCTGTCAAATGATCGCGAAAAAAACGGGAATTCTGTCAAATGATCGCGAAAAAAACGGGAATTTTGTCAAATGATCGCGAAAAAAAACGGGAATTTTGTCAAATGATCGCGAAAAAAAACGGGAATTTTGTCAAATGATCGCGAAAAAAACGGGAATTTTGTCAAATGATCGCGAAAAAAACGGGAATTTTGTCAAATGATCGCGAAAAAAACGGGAATTTTGTCAAATGATCGCGAAAAAAACGGGAATTTTGTCAAATGATCGCGAAAAAAACGGGAATTTTGTCAAATGATCGCGAAAAAAACGGGAATTTTGTCAAATGATCGCGAAAAAAACGGGAATTTTGTCAAATGATCGCGAAAAAAACCGGGAATTTTGTCAAATGATCGCGAAAAAAAACGGGAATTTTGTCAAATGATCGCGAAAAAAAACGTGAATTTCGGCAAATGACCGCAGAAAAAACAAGAATTTCGTCAAAGGGCCGCGGTAAAAACTCACTGGATTCTTTAATGATGATACCTATGAATGGACCTCTCCCTATAAAATGTGATTCAGTTGTTTCAGAAGCAATGCCACATTATTTCTGTGAACAGAGTGACTGGCATTTTGTACGACGAGGTCACAATATTAAGGATTGGGCTGTTTCTAAATGTATTGACAAAAAAATTGATAAGAATTCACCATTTCTTATCATGGATTTTTAGCTTTATTATTTTTTTAACCAAAACAATTATTTAATTAATATCAATTTATTTTTAATGTAAAATGGTAATTATTTTAAAACTACTGTTTTTAATTCATGCCGTCAAAATAATATAACACGTTATTTTATTAAACATTAAATTAATTTGCAGAAAAATTTTGACCCAATATTTGTGTGCGCAGAAAGTTTTTGGTTTTATACAAGTCTGTACATTACAGGTCTTGAATGGCAGATACAGGGCTTGAATTTCGAGACGGATGGCAGGATACGTGCCCTAAAGATTATTGTGTCCGATTTATTATGCCCTATTGTGGGCGGGCGGCTCCTGTTTCCAAAAAATCATTTTCCGAAAAAGTTTCTTTGTAAAACAACGACCAAGTCTCAGGACCGACCGACAAATTTCGTGATATTTTCTACCATCGATTAGCAGATTTCACAGGTTCTTCTTACGACAGATTGACAAAATTCATAGTTGTTTTTCTGCATCTGACTGAAAAATTTTGTGCTTTTTCTCCACGACCGACTGACGAATTCCACGATTTTTTCTAGAGACCGATCGGTGAATTTCATAATTTTTTTTCTCGAGATCAATTGACAAATATAGCAATTTTATTCTATGACCGATTGGCAAATTTCCCTGTTTGTTCTTGCGACATACAGATGAAAATAACGATTGTTTTTTTGCATCCGATTGAAGAATTTCGAGTTTTTTCACTGCGACCGGCTGAGGAATTTCACGATATTTACTCGTGACGGACTGGCAAATTTCATGATATTTTTCCATGATCGATTGACGAATTTTGTGATATTTTCCCGCTGCCAATTTCCCATGAACTTCAGTTTTCTTCTTGCGACCGGTCGACAAATTTTGTTATTTATTTTCACCATAATTGACGAAATCGGCGATATTTTTTTTTTATGACCGATTTTTGTATTTTGCGATGTTTTTTCCCTGTGCCCAAAATAGGAAATAACTAAAAGGGCAGTAATGGCCACCGGAGACTGAGCCCTACCAAACTGGCCAATAGTCAGCACTAAACAAAATGAGATTACACTTGTGGCACACATGAAGAAAAAAAAATTTGTGAACTTAAAAAAACATGTTTCGAAATAACAAACTAGTTGATTTTTGCAATTCACAGAAATTAGGACATGATTTTTAAAATCAACCTTTTATCGGGTAATAGAAGAAATCAATTGACTATTTCCTTTTCAAACTTTGGATATGGATTTAAAATTCCAATGCATTGCAATTCCATGAAAAAAAAAATCTGCAACCGAAATCGAAAAATTAAAAAAAAGCCATATGAAAGATCGAGCTCAGCTATCTTATGCAAAAAGAATCTTTTAAAACTTTTCGAATTTAAACAATTAAAAAAAACCTGCCCATTGGTTTAACATTACGGAATGGCCATTTTTAAGTTAATGAAGGGTCCCCTTAAGTGTTTAACTGTGTTATGTGAATGAAAAAAAATTAAATTTGGTAACAATATTATGATAGTGTTAGAAAGTGTTTTATAATGTATGACTAATGTATGATTTTTTGTTCTTGCTAAAATTTCCTATGGGTTAATATAGAATTTCCTGATTTGAGAAGAGAAAACCAGTTTCACTGGAATGTCCCCTTAACAAAAAGAAATTACTTTGAGGAAATAAATGTTTCTTAAAATCTTACAAAAATAAATAAATAAATCGGAAGGATTCACAAGGAGTTTATTTAATATTATTAATTCATACTCAATAGATTGAAAAAATTTCAATATAAGCATAACGTTTATTCATTAATCTTTCAAGTACACAGTAAAATTCCGGTTATCTGAAAAGCATGGGACCAAAACATTTTTGTTGACTGGGGTTCCATAAGAATTTTCAGATAAATGGGAAGCTTTCTTATTTACCCTACCAGATGCCACTACTCAGCCTTCTCCCCCCCCCCCCCCCCCGCCCAATCTATAATTGCAATGAAACAGATTAGAATAATGAAATATTGCCAAGCTACACATTAGCTTCTGGAGCAGAGAATGGCTCCTTGAGAAAATTAAGAGACATTACAGGAAAAGGTTGATACAGTTTTTTTGATTGATGGAGCAGATGTTGTTGAAAATTTAAAACTTGTGGATATGAAGAAAGTTGACTACTGGTTAGATTCTTGATGGGAGTGAATGAAAGTGAATTAAAATTAAAACGTTAGTAACACTTTTACATAAGTTATGGCCTAAGGTTGAGTTGCTAGTCTTTGAAACACAGTTGCAGTTGGCAGAAACTGATGTCATTAGAATTGTGGGCAGAAATGACGACAATATATACATTGAAGTGTTTTTGGACATGTTGAATGCATTTAAAATTCCATAGTTCAATTTTAACGAAAATACCAGGGATTACAGTTTTGACTATAATTCCATTAAGGATATAAAACAAGTTTGTTCAGAAGTGACATACAATCACCGTAGGCTATTGACAATAGAATCACCGATATGCATTATTCATGCAAGTAAGTTAAAAAATAATGCACATCAAATTTTGCAAAGTTTTCTAAAATTTCTTAACAGAGCATAACCATGCGTTTCCGATAATTTCTAATGTTATAAAAGTTGGTCTGTGCTGTTTGTCAAAAGTGTAACTTGTGAAAGAGGATAAAACATGCAAAATGGAATAAATTCTAAATTAAGAAATTCATTTAGCAACCCAATTGTTAATTGCCCATAACATTAGGTGAAAGTTGAAAAATAGACATGGTATATATAAAACTTGATTCTGTTCCTTTGTTTTAATAAAAATAAACATTTTTGATAATAAATTATCTTGAGTTGTTAATTTAAATTATTTCAAAGGTATTTTGTCATGTCTGTATAAATGTAATTCTTTAAGTGGCACATAAAAAATAATGGGGTTTAAAGATATATATATATTTTTTTCTTTCTAACAGTTCAACTCCCCTGTACTTTTAAATGTTGGCCGGGAAACTTCCCTTCTGGGGAAAACTTGAATTTCAAGCCCTGATGTTCAAAGAGATATAGTTTTTGTAAATTATATTTCAATACATTTAAAATGTTTTAATGATGTATGAAACATGTTTGTAATTTATTGTTCTGAGATGGCGTTATATAAAGAAATAATTCACCATATAACTAAAAACATATCTAGTGCCGGATATCCGATCGGATATCCGGCCGGATATCCGAATCCGGCAGGCAAAGGAGCTTCGGATATCCGGTATCCGATATCCGGCAAAATCAATATCCGGTGCATCCCTATTATATATCATAGTTGAAACGAAAATTCAGATAACTTAGAGTAAAAAGTAATTATAAAAGAGCTCAAATTAAAAAACCTCAGAGTAAATATTATATAGAGAGCTCATCCCCGTTACTTTCGCTCATAAAAAGTGGGGCCAGGATGACCCACGTGACAGTTGGCATTTGGCGATGAAAGGTTACCAGTAGCAACACTAGTTGCGTCACTTTATCGCAGCTCTTGGCAGGAGTGCAGTATTTTTATGCTGTGATTCAGAAATTTGAGAGTTGACAGAAATACAAATCAGTAGTAAAAGAAATCTGAATGTACACCGGATATTTATCCTAATGTTTTCTTTATCATTCAAAGAATGGCTCATCAGTAATAAATAAATAATGAAATTATGAAACTTTTATTCAGATAAATATGTATGTATATATTTAATTAATAATTTAATCTGTTTTCAACCTTTGACATGGTTTTGTTTATATTTAATTTCATTAGATACTTGTTTTTTTTTATTCTTAATACAAAGTAAAAAATAGGACAGAAGAAAATAAAGAAATTAGATAAGAAGTTTAACTTTGTGTGTTAGAAGGCCAAAGGGTAGGGGGACAAAGGTGAAATTTCGAGGGAAGTGAAATTTAGGTGATGAATTATTTACCTATTATTTCTATAATATTACAAACTTAACAAACAGGTTTTTTTTTTTTTTTTTTTTGTAAATTAAAAAAAATTAAAGAATTTAATAATTATTTTAATTGGAAAACGCTGATATTACATAAAGGACATTTTAATTGAAAAAAAAAAAATGTCAGCTTTAAACTTTCTGAATTCATGAAATGTTTATTGTTTTTCTTTCCAAAAAAAATACATCTATAACAACACATTCAATTAATTGAAATGTTTAACTGAACTCAAACTTACACACATAATTTTATTTACAAATTTTGCTTCATTTATGCAAGCTTATAAATAATAACTTAGTACACAACAATAACAAACATACAGGAATTATTTTACAATACAAATTGCATAAATACACACAAAGTAGTTAGAAATAGAAAAAGTCCAAAATGCAAAATTTCAATTTCAGAAATAATACAATTAAAAAAAAAGTTATTTGGCTATGCTTAATTCATTTATATTAGCGCTTGCCAACTTCTGAACCTCACGGAACACCAAATTCAAAATTTGAAATCACACGGACTACTAATAAGAATTTTTTAACAATAAAAATGTATTTGTACAATAATTATCAGAGAATGTTTATTTTATTAAAATGAAATGTACCTATTCAATAAAATAAAATTATAAATGTGGGGTGTCACTTTCTCTCCTATGTGATTGATACCACTATTTTTTAATAATAATCACCGTCTTATTTAATCATAACAAAAAGCTTCAAAAGTTTGTTTAATTGTATCAAAATTATTAAGGCTGTTCTCAAATCCAAAAGGGCAACTTTATGACATAAGTTTTAATTCATTTTTGTTCGGAAATGTATGAAAGTAGCAGATTTGTTTGTCGATGTAACTGTGATGACTATGTAATCGAGCTGTTTCTTTCGTTTTTTTGCAAACGCAATAGATCTTTAAAAAAAATAGTGTCAAAGTGGGCGTTTTGAACCGCTTTTCCGTGCGAAAGAAAAAAATCCACTCAAGGAAGGATGAAAAACATGTTTGTCACGTGATCAAAATCACTTCTAACTCAATAGGCAATTTATGGATAAAAAAATGGAAAACACAGTTCGATTCCAAATCACTTTCCAATTTTATATCTTTCCGTTAAAAACTGAATTTGTAAATGCGTAAAATCGTTTTGCGCCTGTTGAGCAGAGCAGTTGAGAACAGCCTTAACGTTAATTTCAACCTTACAAAATAATTGAAGCTTATTTAAGAATCACTCATTTTGATGTGATATTTATTACTGTTTGTTTAAAATAAGTTCATATACGGAATCAACGACATCGCATGAACACAGAGAGCAGTTGTTATTTCACGCTGAGACCAGTATGCTGTGACCCAATCATCAAAATATTTGTTTCGCACAAATATGTAGTTCAAAATTAAGCCAAAATTTTCATTGTTTTTCCAGTCAATAATGCATATTCATATTTTCGGGAGAGTCCAAAATTAATACTTATCTGTGTTAATACAATACAACAAATAAAGCATATACTAAATAATCTCTATTAATATAATTACCAATGCCCGCTATAATTTAAATTTTCAAAACTACACATCTAAATTTTTACAAATACAGGAATTTTCTAGAGTATTATCATGTTATCATTAATAGTTTTAATATTTATGAAGTACAATTATTAATTTAACATTCAAAATCCAAATAATGTCCAAAATTTTCTCAAGGACCACCGGTTGGCAACCTCTGATGCTGATCTATATAACAATGAATCCTAACTATTCCGCAAAAAAATCCGTTAATAAATCAAATTATAATCCACAAACTAGTTTTATTAAATGATATATTTAGTTTAAATAAATAAAGAAAGAAAACAGAGTAGTTATATATATATATATAAAGCGGATTAACTATATGATACCGCACTTCAGTGCTAATTTTCATTTTCGGTTAATTAACATCAGCTATATCAATATATTAATATAGATTAGAATCAAGCTAAGTTACATTGGTTAAAAAGATACATTGCATTAAGAATATGCCCAGACTTGTATTTTAAGTTTATTATACAAGAAGGGGTTCTGCCCCCCCCCCCCCCCCCGCTATCCCCGAGCGACGAAGCCACTGTTTTCTTCTTTCATTCGTAATTCTGAGAAGTTTTGAATTTTAAATATTTTGTGTAAAATAATTAAAATACTGATTTCTTGATACTGGCATTATTAATAAGTTTGAGCGATTAATTAATTTTTCTTATAATTGTTTTTTTCTAAAAGTTATGAGTGCATTAAATGTAGCTGCGTATCTTATTAGTATATTAAATTTAGGTAATATTTAAAGACCTGTTAATACATTTAAAACGTACTTTAATAGCATACTTTATTTAAAGCATAAATTTAATCTAAAGCAAGATTTAAAAAAACAAAAACATAAGTATTTAGGTTTTAAAGCGACGAAAACAAGTTTCTTTTGGCGAAAAAAATGTATCGCCAAACACCTTAATACGAAATGCTCTTAAAATTCAAATTAATCAAACTCACAATTTTGATATTTAAACTGATAACACTAGATAACGGTATATCCTATTATTACATACATTTATGTTATTAAATATTTTGTATTTTCATTTCATTTTATTAAAATATTTTGTATTTTCATCGTAACAACGTGAATAAACGATATCATAGTTCCAATGATATATTTTTAAGACCCTTTAAATATTAATAAAAATAAATAAATAATAAATAGATAACAATGGAAGGTAACAGAAGTTGTTTTGTTTGATCTTTCTGTACATCCATAGACACAACAACTTGCTACTGTGATATTTTTGAATCGTAAACATGAAATTGTCTAATATCCTCCGTAGAAATCAATACTATTTGCAAGCTGACCGGGAAGCTTCTTGCCCCGAGTCACGTGGTTTTATCCTGGCTGAAGAAAGTGTCGGGGAATTCCCCCTCTAATATATGATTACTCTGAGTAAAAAACAAAACAGACATTACAGTAGAATCTCTTTCATCCGAATCTCTTTTAACCGAAACTCTCGGTTAACCAAAATACATCTTTAACGCTTTTTTCTTTTTTTTACTAGCACATTCATTGTGTGCAAAATCCCTTTTAAAAGCTTTTTTTTAAACAATCATATTCCTTGTGTGCAAGGAATATGATAATTTTATGGACTTTTAGATAGATTCCGGACGACGAGTACATATAAATATTTTCGATTCCCTTTCTTAGAATTCCTTTGAATTTATCTTCAGTTCCCGTAAGCTGCGGAGTGGAACGAGCAAAACGAACGAAGAAAGCGAACAAATTAGCAATTCTGAAGCTTTTAAATGTTTTGCAAAAGGTTTGGTATGGCTGGAGCAGCAGAAGGACTGTGATACTGGTGAACTAATAATATTTAAAAATTTCTTGATAGAGCTTCAACGCAAAGGCAATCGAAACTGCGAGAAACAAAACATTGTTTCAAACCCTTATGAAAGGTACTTAATTTCAAAATTAAAATTCAGGTAATTTATTCTTGTTTCTGTTTTTTTTTATTGCTTTATTTTTATTAGGCACTTGTTACCGAAAGTACTTGTAACGAAAAAACAAATAAATTAGTACAACATTAATAAAAATACAAATGAAACGTCGAAATAAAAATAACTTGATGACGTAGACACATGTAACAACATTTCAAAATAAGCTAATATAAAAGAATTAAGTTAACAGAATCTTTGTCTCCCGGTATTTTTTAACAAAGCTAAAAGAAAGTTCTTTTAAATGAGACATTTTAAATTAATCGTTTTTAATCTGACGTAATTTTGACCAAACTATTCTTTCTCTTTTTAATATTCACGTGAAAATACTTGTGTTAGAAATGAAATATTATTTGAGCTTTCCTAACAAAATAGTTGAAAAGTATCCTCTCAAAATATCAAATAAATGTCTAGCTCAATTTCTAAATTTAAACCGTTTTGCAATATTATTTTGTGTTCATTTTACGTAATAACTGTAATGTGACGTAAATATGACGTAATTTCTCCTATTTAAGACTTCTAACGCATGTTAATAAATTTATTATTTTACAAATTCCTTTCTCTCTTAAAATTCACGTCTAATTATAGTTTTTATGACGTAATTTTTAATAAGTTCCTGCTTTTTGTACATAATTATTTAATTCTAATTCCAAATGTTTTTTTCTGTTTATAATAGTCACGTGTAAATAAATTTTTAATTTATTTACACGTATATATATATATATATATATATATATTTTTAAGCAAACATTGTTTATGCTGTTTATGCAGTTGGCAACAGTTTAAATTAATATCACTTTCTAAAATCTGTAAAAAATATCTCTAGAAATGCTGAAAATTTGAATTTAAAATAGAAATAAAACCTCTAAAAATTAGTCAAATTAAAAAAAAGAAATACAGTCTGCACACCGGGAACTTCAAACGATTGTGATCTAAAAATGATTAAATCCCATGAATAGTTTTTGCTCCTATAAAACTTTTTTAGTAGAACGATTTTGTCCAACTTTAGCATTAAATATCTCTTAAAATAATTCTTCGATTTGAAAACTGTCTGCATCAGCGTGTTTATCAAACATTACTGTATAATACTACCTATTTTTATATTTTTGTATGAATTATTTTTCTTAATATTAACGAAGAAAGAAAGACCTTCGGTCACAAAAAATTCAAAATCGGCGGCGGCGGCGGCGGCGGTGACAGCGGTAGTTACTTTTTTTTAGAATAGAGAGTTATTTTTTTTTCAACAAAATTAATACATAAAAATGATTAATATGTAAAGGATTACTTTGCATCGTAGTATCCAAACTAAGTGAAACGTATGAAAATGGATAATATGACGCAAAGAGATCCTTTACATAAATTTTTGTTACGGTTCTGGATAGCATGGCGAAAAAGATAAACCACATTATTGAATAATTACATTTTAATGCATAACATAGGTTCAGTGAAAGTGATATACTTAACAGTGTATTAGAAAATTAAAAGTAGTTTGGTTGTATAAGTATATTTTAGAGGGGAAAAATGAAAAATAATTTAAATTTAATCTTAGAACAAACCTATTAATGTCACATCAACAAGTCTAACAAGTTAAAAAGTCTAAATAAAACTTATAGGACCGAGGCATTGTATAATATTTGTAATTTCTTATCTATAAGAAAATTAATTATTGTAATGTAAATCGATTTTCATGTGATGCAGAACAAAATGTGAAACATTTTTGCAATTGGAACTATTCCTTTAAAACAAACGGTTTAGAAATTAGTTATTGGTCAACGATAAGAGATACCCTGTATAATAATTAACACAGTTTTAACAACATGATTTCTAACTCCCCCCAAAAAATCATGTACACAGCATAGATTATGAAGCACTTTCCAACACATTCAGAATACCATAACAAAGCATCACAATTGACAAAGGTGGAAGATGACGTCTTAATGAACAATTTGGAAAACTCATAATGCATTTGAAAACACGATTTCTGCCATTACCATGAAGAGTCGTTAAAATATACGATTTTTTTGCAGCCCTGTATATGATCTACAGCATACTGCATAGTATGCAAAAAGTTAGTTCAGTTACACGCATAATACATTTTAAAATTTCAACCAATAAACGAATGTTGTCAAGAACTGTTGTTCGACCTTGTATATGATCTGAAATTGATACACACCAAGTAATATTTAAAAAAATGGTTAAATTTAAAAACGGATACCACAATTGAAAACGCTCTTTCAGCAATTATTGTTCCTGGCTTGAAAAGTTGAATTATTGTTCATTTTCTTCAATATCCAAATAGTTTTGTGTGTTCCTGTAAATAAACGATAAGTTCTATGCACACCCTATTCTATAGTAAGAACCTTGTAGTACACCTCAGTGATTTATATCAATTTCAATATGTTTTAAATACTGCAATATCATTAAAATACACAGCAAGCGATTTTTCCCCATATACCGTAATGTAACGGAATTCTTTTGAGTGTCCCTGTAAATCAACCAAATATGCTATACACACTTCCTTTACAATACCGAACATGTCATACTAAACCCAAATAAGATATATCAATTTCATGGCAATCGGACTAATATTTACACGAGTTAGAGCAAGGACAGACAGACGGACAGATAATCTGAATTCATAAACACTTTTCAACTACATTGGAAAGTACAGTAGAACCTCTTTTATCCGAAACCCATTTTGAAAGCGTTTTTTCCCCCTATTGCATTTCTTGTCTGCAAAATCCATTTTGAAAGCTTTTTTTTTTTTCTTTTTTACTATCATATCTCTTGTGTTCGATCCTTTCCGAACTACGAGTACATATAAATATTTTCGATCTCCTTTCTTATAGTTCCTTTGAATTTAACTTGAACTCCCGTAAGCTGCGGAGTGGAACGAAGAAAACGAACAAATTAGCGATTCTGACGCTTTTGTATGATTTAAAAAAGGTTTAGCATGGCTGGAGTAGCAGAAAGACTGTGATACTGGTGAACTTAAAATTTAAAAAAACTCCGTGATAGAGTTTCAAAGAAAACACAATCGAAACTGCGACAAACAAAACATTTTTTCAAACCCTAGTGATATGCGTAAAAAGTACTTAATTTCAAAATTAAAATTCAGATAATTTATTCTTGTTTCTATTTTGCTATTGCTTTATTTTTTATTAAGCACTTGTTACCATAACAAGAAATATTGCATATAATTCTCCTTAATCTTAAAATTGAAACATTCTCGATTATCCGAAAGAGGGTCGGTCCCAATTACTTCGGATAATCGAGGTTCTACTGTATTAAAAAATAGAAATTTCATCCCCGACTTCATAGCAGCCATATCTATCAACGCATATTCAAACCTAATTTCACAAGAACACAAAAATATTATTTATGTACTTTTAATCAAATGCAATTCATCTAAACAAATTTCGTTCGTACAAATATGTTTTTCAAATTAATTACAACTGTACTAAAATTAAGTTTTCTGACAAATAATAGGAAGCTTCTTTCTTTTTTTTTAAGCAAAAAAAAAAAAAAAAAAAAAAAAAAAAAAAAAAAAAAAAAAAAACTTTGCCAAAAAACAAAATTTATAGTGCCGGAATCCCCCTCGCTCCCACCCTATCCCCTAAAAAAAAAGGAAACCTCCATGAGTACGTAGTAAAAACCCTTTAAATATTCAGATAATAAACCGCCAACACAAAACGTTCCATTCCTTTCAAAAACATGAAGAGTAAATAAAAACTCTTAATCAAATGTCATTTCACTCGGACAAAATTATCTATTCGGATAAATTTATCCTCCAGCGTATTTTTTTAATTTAAAAGACTGTTGTACCAGATGTTTCGAAATAAGCAAATGTTACATTGACCGCAGATAATTTTAACAGATAAATAATTGCAAAGATGTTCTATTATCTCTCTTTATTCAAAAGCTTACCAAGCGATGAAATTATAATTTTATATGTTAAGAACTACATTTACTGATGGCGTGATTCAGAATGAATTAAGGATTCATCTGGGGTTGGTTTCCAACTGTTTCAGCTGCTTTCAGTTGAAATCAGTTGAAGTTTTAATGTACCCGTTTTAAATGCGCTAATCAATTAAAAAATTATAAATTCATGGATTTTATTTCAATGTAGCTAAACAATATTTTGTTATTTTTGGAAATAGATTTTCTATTCAAAATCGTAATTAAATTTTTTAAGAGATAAAATTATAAATAAATGTATTTTACTTAAATGCTGATAAAAGGTACTTTTTATAAATTTAATGAATCTGAACTATTTTTTCGTCGCATTTTTTAAAGGGGGGGGGGATATATGCTTTTTTCATTTACATAACATAAATGAAATATATTGCAAAATTCAACAAAAATCACTGGTTGAAAATTAGAAGCAACCTCCCCCCCCCCCCAAAAAAAAAAGCACAAAAATATATTTTTAGTTGAAAAGAAATTGCTCAGATCAAAAATTAGACAAAACTTTGCTGGGTTTTATAAGTCAAACTTGGCTTTTTGTTATGGAAATGCTAAATGAAGACAGTAATACGATTCATGAGTACAAAACATGTCAAGCCTGAGCTTTTTTTCAAGCCTGACCCTTTTTAAAAAAAGGGTAGACCATCCACAGCTCTATCCCGGCTAAGTCAAGTTAAAGACATTGATATCTTATTCAAAGAAGTTAAAATCATTGCACACGCTTCATTTTATAATGGTTGTATAATTAGAGAGTCTTTGGAAATTTTAGCAAAAGGCAAGAGTACCTGTAATGATGTTCTATCCTATAACACACCAAGAATCCGGTTTAAAATTCTGGGGGTTACAGGGGAATTTGGTTTTGATTAACCATTTTCCCTCCTCCCTGTCCCACCCTTCCCCCCCCCCTCCTCCTCTCTTTTTCTGATTAGCTGCTCCTCTCTGTTTTTCCATCCTTCCCACCCTCCTATTTTGTGGTTCGTTTGGTTTCGCCTTTTGATATTTAACCAGCTGTTTGTCTTTCAGTCCAGGGTTGCCAGATTGGCCTTTTTTAGGCCAAATCTGAGAAATCTGGCCTTTTTCCAAACTCAATTGGCCTCAAAAAAATCATTTGACCTTTTGGCTTTTTTCTGGCGTTTTTAGTATTTTGAAGTTTTTTTTTTTTACGTTATTCATTTTTAAGTAGCATCGAACTTGTTAGTTATGGTTGATAGCATTGAGTGGTCGTTTGGAATCCTTCATAAAATTTCTTCACCATAGTAAACAGATAGGCTGGCATGGCATGGGATGAGAAAAGCGAAGCAGATAAATAATAATGTGTAAGTTAGAGTACCTCAATATGAGAGTGGCGACATACGAAATATAAAATTGTTTTAGACATCTCCGGACAAAAGCGAATTGCCAAGCACCTTAGCATGTATGAATGAATGAATGCTCAAAATATCTCAAATTTAACAGAAAAATTCTACTTTATCAACATTTTTGACATTCTAGCACATTCTGAAAAGCAATTTATGAGAGATTTTAGAAGAAAAAGACTATTGTTTAAATACAGTTGAAAGAATTGCATAATCTTTGCCAAAAACTTTAGAGATAACTCGTAATTTTGTTATTGGAACAGTAAATAACATTAGATTCATTAATGATATAATCAAAAATCTGAAAATGTCGTGCAAAAATATTAAGTAATTTAAGAAATATTGTGTACTTAGTTAAAAAAGAAAAGTAACTTTAAAGTATTCTTTAATCATCTTTTATAATCGTTGTTTAGAGTTGCCATCTAGTGCAATTATGATAATTTTTTATGTTTGGCCTTTTTTCTTCCTCGATTTGGCCTCAACTGGTGAATTTTATCTGGCAACCCCGTTTCAGTGCTCTTTTCCCTGATGACGACTGATGGTTCAGTCGAAAGCGCTCGGATTTTAAACATCATGTGACTCAAACATCTGAATTGTTTTTAAAATTTGTATTATTAAGTAAAGATATATTGTGAATTTGATATTCATATTTTTCATTTATTTAATGTAATTGATATTATGAGATTATCTTGCAGCAAAAATAGTTTACTTTCATTGAATTTAAATTTAGTCCTTTATAATTCAAAGGTGAAAAATTTATCTTTTTTTAATAGTAGAAGTGTTACAATTAAGAAATGATTTAATATCTATTTTTTTTTTTTTTTTTTTTTTTTTTTTTTTTTTTTTAAGATGAAATTTTATAACATGTATTGGCTGCTTTTCTAAAACGTAGAACAAAGATTTTAAATCTATCTGTAGAATTAAGAAAGATTGTTCACAAAGTTTAAAAATTAACAACAACGACAATAATAATAATCAAAATCAAGAAAAAAATATTCTTTCTTTTAAATTAGTACTTTCAAAGCTTTTCAAATTATTTTTTTTAAGTTCAATGTTTAGAAATAAGTTATTGCATTTCTATCTAGAGTTTAAAATTCATATTAAAATTACTTGTATTTTATTTTTATAAGACTTAATTTTCATAGTGAAGTTTCTATTTTTTTTTTTATTTATTATTATTAATATTGAGTATACGCCAATCTTTTTTAAAATCCGTCTGCATCCGACAGAAATGTTAATCTTGAAATTTAAACATTAGCTGAATACCGAATTTCCAGTGTAAAATTAAACCGATCATTCGGTATTCGTCAAAAATCCCTTTCGATGCATTTCTAGTATGCTTATTGTGATATTAACGATAGATAAACTAAATCTGTTTAAGATAATTTTGTGTTGCCAAAAAAAAAAAAAAAAAAAAAAATCCCAATTTATTCAAAATACAAAACCAATCATTCTAAGTCCGATTCACTTATTAATCTTCTTTAAAAGTTTTACTTTTCATATTAAATTTGATATATTCAAATAAAACACGACTAAATAGATTGAAAACCACGATTTCCCTTATCCTAATCCTACCTCACACCACACTAGGAGAACCATTCTACGTCATCAGCTAGCGCCCCTTGTCTTCACTTTTCGGAGACGATTGGGCTTCCCCTGGGTTGCATTAATATTTTCAAATGATTTTTTTTTTCTTTCTTTTTTTTTTTTTTTTTTTTTGCATTGGATAGCTGAGATCTTTTACAATCTAGAACGGCCTATCTGTACAAAGGGTAAACGGAAAAAAGGTGACAGGAAAAAACGGGACCGGAAAAAACGTGACAGAAAAAAGAAGAGCGGAAAAAACGGGACAAGGAAAAAACGGGACCGGAAAAAACGGGACACAGAAAAAACGGGACCGGAAAAAACGTGACAAGGAAGGGTTAAATATTGAACTTGTCGATAAATAAATGTTAAAAACTAATCTAATGTTTTTCCACTGTCAGTTTCTTACAGCGTAGGGGGGGGGGGGGGGGCACAGTTAATGGGTGAGTTAAACAATTCTAAGATTTGGTCCAAGAAAACAAAATTTTAACATTTCATTGAGAGAAGTTTAACATGACTTCTACAAGGGACAAGCTGGTGCTTTCTAACGGGGGGGGGGATTAAGGAAATACAATTTATAGATTCTTTCAACTTCACATTCGCGAACGTCAATACAAATATTTTTTGTCTATTTCTACGAATGCTGATATTGAAAAAATTTGAAAATTCGCTTACGCTAATTCTAATTAACATCACTACTTGATATTTGATGTTCGCGAACGGTAATACCAGTATTTTCCGTTGATGTTTGAGTTAATGGGTGGGTTAGACAATTCTAAGATTTGGTCCAAGAAAACACAATTTTAACATTTCATTAAGAGAAGTTTAACATGACTTCTACAAGGGACAAGCTGGTGCTTTCTAACGGGGGGGGGGGGATTAAGGAAATACAATTTATAGATTCTTTCAACTGCAGATTCGCGAACTCGAATCGAAATATTTTTCGTCGATGTCTACGAATGCTAATATAGAAAAAAATTGAAAATTCGCTGACGATAATTCTAATTAACATCACTACTTGATATTTGATATTCGCGAACGGTAATACCAATATCAATGCAAAAACCCTTGACGGGTTAAAAGTTTCTGACGCAGCAATTTATCTTATGCTCTAAGAATTTTAAATATGGAACTTAAAAATACTGATATCAAATTTTGTTATGCTATTTCTTATGTAAATGTTTATGTAAATGGTTTCTTTGCGTCATTGTGTCCAAACTACATGAAATGTATGAAAAAGGATAGTTTGACGCAAATAAACCATTTACATAAATCTTACTCACAATTTTGAATAGCGTGACACAAAAGATAAATCAATTTAAAGAAATAAATACATTTCAATGCATAGTATAGATTCAATGAAAGTGATATATTTAACAGTGAATTGGAAAATTAAAAGTATTGTATAGATGTAAAAAAATATTTTAACCAAGTCAAAAATAATTTAAATTGAATTTTAAAACAAACCTTTTAAAGTCACATCAAGGCGTCACTTAAATTTTATATCATATCTTTTAAAACTCATATTTTGAATTTATGAGAGATGTAAATGATAAAGCAACAGCGAATAAAATTTTATGCAGCTTTTCATGTTGAACATAACTTTTGCACATGCGATTATAAATAAAACAAAAATAAAATGATGAAATAAATACAAATATATTTTTTAAGAAATAGCATAACGTCACTCAAAATTTGATATCAGTATTTTTAAGTTCCATATTTAAAATTCTTAGAGCATAATATAAATTGCTGCGTCAGAAACTTTTAACCCGTCAAGGGTTTTTGCATTGATATCATTACTTTTTTGAGGTTAGTGATAAAATTATTAAAAAAAAGATACTTATGGAATTTAATGCAGATTTAATTTTTACTATTTTATTACAATTTTCCTTATAGCAGTTTGTATATAAAAACAAGTGGGTAAGTATAATCGCAGATCGCACAGAGGGTTTCATTTGATATTCCTTTAAAAACACTTTATCCTTAAATTAATAAATCCAAAATGTTAATTTATAATTATTAAATCCTTACATAGATGGTGCACCAATAGTTCCAATTTTCATGGGGCAGGGAACGCATTCTTTTAAACAAACCACCTTCCAATTGAAGTCACCAAAAACCAAGTTGAATAAGCCAGACCCCGTTGTGTTGTTTCACAAACAGCAGTCTCATGTCCCCTCCTTCCCCCCTTTTTCAAAATTTTTCAGACCAGTACCTAAGAATGGAACCGAAATAATTTTTTCTCTTCAGAAATTACGATAAAAAAATAGTATGCAGTACTCATAAATTTACTTTAATGCTATATAGGGTGATTATTAAGTTACTTATAACGTTTGGAATCTGTTGCATTGATGTCCGAAAGGTGGTTTCTGAGTTATGGAAGCTGGACCCATAAGGCGCCATAGAGGGGCGAAGCAAACTAGTGTCTATCATAATTATATCTGCCATGTGGACTAATTGCGATATTTAATCAAAATAGTCCCCCCCCCCCCCCTCCTCATCACCGGAAATATAACAAATACAAAATGTGTCTTTATAAACCTATCGTCAAATAGGTTTTTATTTCTTTTTCCCTTAAAAAAAAAAAAAAAAAACATGATTTTTATATCTGTAACGTAAATAGCGGACAAAGCCCGCAGTTCCTATCATAATATATATTTTTAATAATTTTATATAGTCTATAATAAAAATCAGACTTAAAATAGTCTAGTTCCATGAGTACTTGTAGTGTCAGTTACATGCTACGATTTTTGGATACCAGTATTTTAGAACGGGAAAATGTGACTTATTTTATCGGAGATATCTCATTAATTGAATAAGGTGAAGCAAACTTTTTGAAAAAAAGGTGGCCAACAAGCAGGGCCGTAGCGACCGCCCCCCATACCCCCCATTTGGAGGGGGCCTGAGCAAAGTCAGGGGCCCAGTAGTGAGCTATTGTACCTTTCAGCCGAATGTTTTTACTTTTTAAATTATTTTTTTATGAATTTTTAATAACATTTTATTTTGTTTTATCGAAATTCATTTTTTTTTTTTTTTTTTTTTTTTTTTTTTTTTTTTTTTTTGTCAAAGATCTTGATTAGATTTAGAAATAGAAAACAGGTATGTGCTTCTACTTAAAAAATAAAATGGCATTTTAGTATTTTGGGGGTGCACCTATCAATGGGCGAAAAAGGTGAAACCAAAGGTTCAAAACTTCTTTAATACTATTACTGCCATCAAACGAAACAGATATGCGCTTTTTTTCTACAGGAACCATTTTTTTAAAGGGGCCCAGATGAAAGAAATTTTGCAGGCTCTAGATTCTTTTTGAATTGTCTTTTTTAGGGCCCCTATATAAATGCGAAAAAGTTGGAGCCCAAGATTCAAAACTTTTAAGCCCATTTTTTGATCCAAATTTTTTAAAAATATGCTTTTAAAACTCACTTAGGAACCCAATAAGTTTCAAAACTTCGTTATACTATTACTTCCTTCAACCAAATGTGCTTCCTTTCTATAGTCATTATTCTTTTTAAAGGTTCCCAGATGAAAGAAATTTTGCACGCTCTTAATACTTTTTAAATTGTCTTTTTGGGGGCCCCCAATAAAAGTGAGGAAAAGTTGGAACTCAAGATTCAAAACTTTTAGGCCCCATTTTTATTATTCAAATGTTTTAAAAATATGCTTTTTAATATCATTGGGGGCCCCAACAAGGTTCAAAACTTTCTTAATATTATTATTTCTTTTGACCAAAACAGATATGCACTTCCTTTCTATAGCCAGTATTCTCTTTAAAGGTTCCCAGATGAAAGAAAGTTTGAAGATTCTAATTTCTTTTTGAATTGTCTTTTTTAGGGCCCCTTATAAACGGGAGGAAAAGTTGGAGCCCAAGATTAAAAACTTTTAGGCCTCACTTTTTTATTCAAATGTTAAAACATGCTTTTCAAACTCGTTGGGAGTCCCAATAAGTTTCAAAACTTCCTTAATACTATTAGTTCCTTCAAACAAATGTTCTTTCTTTCTATAACCAGCATTTTCTTTAAAGGTCCCCAGATTAAAGAAATTTTGCAGGCTCTAAATTCTTTTGGATTGTCTTTTTTAGGGCCCCCTATAAAGGTGGGAAAAGTTGGAGCATAAGATTCAAAACTTTTAGGTCCCATCTTTTTATTCAAATGTTTTAAAAATATGCTTTTTAATCTCGTTGGGGGGCCCCAATAAGGTTCAAAGCTCCCTTAATACTATTACTTCTTTTGACCAAAACAGATATGTGCTTTCTTTCTATAGCCAGTAGTCTCTTTAAAGGTGACCAGATGAAAGAAATTTTGCAGGCTCTAAAAACTTTTTTAATTAACTTTTTTGGGGCCCCCTATAAAAGTGAGGAAAAGTTGGAACTCAAGATTCAAAACTTTTAGGCCCAATTTTTATTATTCAAATGGTTTAAAAATGTGCTTTTTAATATCGTTGGGGGCTCCAACAAGGTTCAAAGCTTTCTTAATACTATTACTTCTTTTGACCAAAACAGACATGCCCTTTTTTTCTATAGCCATCATTCTCTTTAAAGGTTCCCAGACGAAAAAAAAAAATTGCAGGCTCTAAATTCGTTTTTGTCTTTTTTAGGGCCCCCTATAAAGGTGAGGAAAAGTTGGAGCCTAAGATTCAAAACTTTTATGCCCCATCTTTTTATTCAAATGTTTTAAAAATATGCTTTTTAATCTCGTTGGGGGCGCCAACAAGGTTCAAAACTTTCTTTATACTATTACTTCTTTTGACCAAAACAGATATGCACTTTCTTTCTATAGCCAGCATTCTTTTTAAAGGTTCCCAGATGAAAGAAGTTTTGCAGGCTCTATATTCTTTTGAATTGTCTTTTTTAAGGCCCCCTATAAACGGGAGGAAAAGTTGGAGCCCAAGATTTAAAACTTTTAGACCCCATTTTTATTATTCAAATGTTTTAAAAATATGCTTTTTAATCTCGTTGGGGGCCCCAATAAGTTTCAAAACTTTCTTAATACTATTACTTCCTTCAACCAAATGTGCTTTCTTTCTACAGTCACGATTCTTTTTAAAGGTGCCCAGATGAAAGAAATTTTGCAGGCTCTAAATACTTTTTTAATTGACTTTTTTGGGGCCGCCCATAAAAGTGAGGAAAAGTTGGAACTCAAGATTCAAAACTTTTAGGCCCAATTTTTATTATTCAAATGTTTTAAAAATATGCTTTTTAATCTTGTTGGGACCCCAATAAGGCTAAAAACTTTCTTAATACTATTACTTCTTTTAACCAAAACAGATATGCCCTTTTTTTCTATAGCTACCATTCTTTTTAAAGGTGCCCAGATGAAAGAAGTTTTGCAGGCTCTAAATACTTTATAAATTTTCTTTTTTAGGGCCGCTCTTAAAAGTGAGCAAAATTCGGAACTCAAGATTCAAAACTTTTAAGCCGCATTTTTTTTTCAAATGTTCAAAAAATATATGCTTCTTAATATCATTGGGGACCCCAATAAGCGGGCATCTATGTGCATTGCATATGCCGCCTATCCACTTATGTTCGACCTGTTTCGTTTTGAACATTTCATTTCTCTTGTCTCGATATATTACTTATGTTAACTATACATAAATTACATTGTGTACTTATTTAATCTACTAGCAGAGCTTTGCTAATTGTTTTTTTTTTTTTTTAAAGAACCTATTTTTTGGAGTTCTCCATTGGGGGCTTTCACTGCCTTTCGCAGCGTAAACCTTTTCCGGATATTCCCGCTCCGATCTTAAATCAAACAATCATTGAATTTTTCGATATTTTTCGAATTTCGATGATTTTTTTGATAAAAGTGATAGTGTCCAGATAAAAGTATACTTTTCCAGCATCGTAGCTCACGTTGCTACAGGAACAAATTTGTTATTTTTCCACTTCAGCTTAATTATGACAGCAGCAAAATCTACTGGATAATTCTTTGGTTTCAGAAAAAAAATGGTCAAAAAACTCCGCAAAACGCGAAAAAAATGTGTAAAAATCTTATAAAAAATTGGGCAAAAATTCAAAAATCGCTAAGAGGAAATTGATTATATCGAGCCAAAAGATTTAACTCGAATGTGAAAAAATTGCCTTGAAAGACAAAAATATGTTAAAAATCACATAAAACGTTCGTAAAAAATTCAGAAATTTCTATGGACATAATTTCTATATTGAGCTAAAAGACTGAAACCTGATTCCTTTTAGGGATGTCAAAAATCTGTGCCGCAGATGGCAAAATTTTTACTATATTGGGATAAAAGATAGAAACTGGGTTCCTTTTACACTGTCTCTCCAAGAAAAAAAGAAAGAAAGAAAGAAAGAAATCAGTAAATTGAAGGATTTTTCCGTAACTTCAAACACACACACAAAAAAAAAGCTTTGATTTGATTTTCTCATTTTCCGCGAAAATATAGAAAACTCACCAATCTAACATAAAAATTACCTAACATCCTTACTAAATTTGAAGATGCATTTTTGTCAAATCAAATCACAGGAGTGTTCCGCCAACTTTGCTGCATTGTACTTTTCCCTATTAGAAACTGAACTTTTACGAATGACTTTTTCCTTCATACCACGAAGAAGTCGCGAATAAAACATCAAAATTTCTAGAAATTTTCCTTTCTAAAGACGAAAGTTTCTTCAAATGTGAGATAAAATCTCTTCTAATCACGGGGGTCTTAAAAAGGGAAAAAAAAAAACGTTCGTGAAAAATCCAAAAATCGCAAAGGACAAAATTTAGTACATCGGGCTAAAGGACTGAAACCTGATTCCTTTTACTAATGTCAAAAAATACGCGAAAAAAAGTTAAAAATCACATAAAAAATTCGCGAAATATTTAAAAATCGAAGAAGACTACTTTACTATATTCGGCTAAAATGGAAAGATGGATTGGAAATAGATTCCTTTTATGAATGTGGGGGAAAAAGCACGAAACTCCAAAAAATATCGTAAAAAATTAAATGAAAAAAAATTCGAGTAAAAAAATTTTAAAACCTGTTTCGAGCAACTTCAGGCATACAGGTAACCTTCCTGTCAAATTTTGAAACAGAAAAACATCTTGTGAAACAGAACATCTTTTTGAAACAGAAAAACATCTTGTCAGACAAAGAAAAACTCTGGACAGACAAACGTCTGTCTTTATTATTAGCTACTAGGAAACCCGTCTTCGTTGCCCAAAGAAAGGTACCTTCTATCCGAAGGTATTTTTTTTTCTTCTTAAATTTCAACTTGGGTGGCAATTTTGAACTGGAGAAAACCGGAATATATGAAAACAACATCCCAAAAGTTTTTTTTTTTTTTTTTTTTTTTTTTTTTTTTTTGAATTAGTAAATCTGTACATATATATGTATTTAATAAAAGGCACCAATCCGAGAGGGAAAAAAATTGTTATAAGTGAATATTTTCTGCTTAAAGAAAATCTGTCTGGGCCACGCGGATAGCATTGTCAAACTGAAGAGAAAATTGAAAATACGAAAACGACTTCCATATTTTTTATTTATTTATTTTGTTTATGAACAATACTTAGCAATTATACATTTGTAAAAGGAATTCAGTTTCAAACTTTTTTGCCAAATTTTGTCCTCTGCTGTTTTTAAAATTTTCGAGAATTTTTATGTGATTTTTAGCTTTTTTTCACTTTTCTGGTAGTTTTTTTAATATTCGTAAAAAAAAAAAAAAAAAAAAAAAAAAAAAAAACGGTTTCAATCTTTTAACCCAATATGAGTAAGTTTGATCTCTATGAACTTTGAAAATTTTTATGCACTTTTTGGCGTTCTTTCGCGTTCTTCGGCGATTTTTTTGACATTTTTTTCCTAAATGGAAGAATTCTCAGTTAAATTTTGCAAGTCCTTAGATTAAATTCACATTGTAAAAATATCAAATCTGTTCCTGCAGCAACGGGAACGAAATGTTGAAAATTTGAATTTAATCTGGATCTAAATAAAAAAATTACAATAATTCAAGGTTCGTATGATTCGAGATCGGAGCGGACATAGCCCCTATGGGTGTACGCTGCCGAAAGCAGTACAGCCTAACTACAAATTCGTTCAATTTGAAGTTCGTTTTGGAAAATTCGACCAGCGAAACTTCGCTGGTGTTGTTATACAATGGAACTCGAGTGGAAAATTAAATATAGATATTTCTCTAAAATCTTAGAGGGGGGCCCGAAAAATATATTTTGGGGGGGGGCCTCTGAAGACCTTGCTACGGCCCTGCCAACAAGCATGGCAGTTATCAGCTATGTGACTTTGTGCTAAAGTCCATTAATTTAATCTGCTTTAAAAAGATTACGGAAGATTGAATTATAGTAGAACCTGGATTAACCGAGCTTCGATTAATCGAGGTTTCTGTTAACCGAGCCGATAACAAAGTCTGATTTTTTTTTCCTTTTGAATGAGCCTTAAAAATAACCACACTCTTTAGCTCACTGTCCGTGCTATACAGGCCCTTCTGCCCCCAAAAGCACTCAACTCCAAAGAAACACTGGACCCTGAGAAGTCAATAGCGAACAATGCTTTGTTTCCAGTGGCTGTGTGAACTTTCGTAAATTTTTCAATTTGCATTTTAAAATTTACTACTGGTAGTTGATTTTCTTTTTAAATTTGTTAAGCTGTGAAACAGAACTTTACATATATTTATTTTTATTATTTAAAAAACGTTCTATATATTTTTTTAAAAGAGATGTTGAATTCGCAAGCACGGCGAGTTTTTACACACAGTTTCTATTAACCGAGATTTCCGATTCCGATTTACTAACAGTCCCAATTAGCTCGGATAATCGAGGCTGCTCTGTATAATTAAAAAATCAATGGCGATCTTACTGTAAACGGGTTTCCCTTTTACTGAGGGATTTCAAGACCGAATCAGCTGATGTTAGTTGCTGTTTCCGTGCTTGATTAAATAAGATTAGTTAAACATTTGAAAATTACCAAATATAAAAGGAACTAAGTCAACAGAGTGTTTGCTTTATGGTATTTTTTAACAACGCTATAAGAAAATGATTTTAAATAAGAGATTTTAAATGTAACGTTTTAAATCTGACATAATTTTCACCAAACTTTCCTTTCTCTTTGTAACATTCAACTGAAAATATTTTTATTATTAGAAAGATAATATTATTATTTGCGCTACCTTAAAATTGGCAACTATAGTTAAAAATATCATCTCGAAATTTGAAATAAATCTCTCATATAAATATATTTTTTAATTTAAACTGTTTTGCAATATTATTATTTGGCCACTTTGGCCAATATGACGTAATTTCCTCCATTTACGACTTTTAACACATATCAATGAATTTATTATTTAAAAATTTTCTTTTTCTTTTAATATTCACGTGTAAATATAATTTTTATGACGTAATTTTCAATGTTTTCCTGCTTTTAATGCGTAATCATTTAATTCTAATTTGAAAATAATTGATTATTTTATAATTTTCTTTCCTTTTAAGTAAGCATGTGTAAAAACAATTTTTATGACGTAATGTTTAATATTTTCCTGCTTTTAACACGGTATCATTTAATTCTAATTTAAAAGGATTTTTTTCTGTTTATAATAGTCACGTGTGAATAAATTTTTAATTTAAAGGATATATTATTCTTTGCGCTGTTTTAACAATTGGCAACAATATAAAATAACCTTTTCTAAAATATGTAAAAAATATCTCTGGAAATTCTGAAAATTTTAATTTATAATTGAAATAAACCGTCAAAAAATTAGGCAAGTTAAAAATAATAAATGCACTCTGCAAACTTCGAGTTTCTATTGAATGATTAAATTGAATGAAAATGATTAAATTCCCATGTATATATTTTTTTTTCCTATGAGACTTTTTTAATGAGACAATTTTATCCAGATTTAACATTAAATATCTCTTAAAATAATTCTTCGATTTAAAAACTATCTACTTCAACGTTTTTATCAAACATTTCTCTATAATACTACCCATTTTAATATTTTTGTAAGCAGTAATTTTCTTAATATTTGCGAAATAGACCTCTAGTCACAAGAGATTCTTTCAAAGCGGTGAAAAGCGTTAGTTTTTTCTTTTTTTTTCCGAATAAGAGACAAAATGTAGTACGCAATGGAGAATTTGCACGTTTTCTAACTTTATCACGAAACAATAGTACATGAAAAAATAAGAAGGATACCCTGCATATGTTTTTTATTTTGAGCTTTTATTACTGATTTATGATTTTAATATCGCACTATTTACCGTATCCCGAAAACGCTCCATAATACTAATACATCTGACGTCACAGTTCATGACAACAAACGACTGTTATTCTTTACGTGTGTCGCTTTTCAACTTGTTCATTTTAAATATTGCTGTTTCTAAAATTATTATGACTGAGAGCACAAAGTCATATTATAAATACAGTGAAACCTCTCTGTGCGACCACCTACATTAAGCGATCACCTCCATTAAGCGACCACCTCCCTGAACGATCAGTTTTTCATTGAACAAAATTTATTCCCATAGGCTCAATACTAATTTTACTTCCGTTCAGAGACCATCCCAGCTGACCTCTCTCCATGAGCGACCAATTTCTTTGAAGAAAAGGAAACAAATTCCGTTTTTTCCTGTCACTTGAAGAAGGTTTTATTAGAAAAATAATTCCGAGCGGCTTTAAACTTCTAAATAAGTTTAGATTTTTTTTTTTATTATTATTCCGGTAACTTTTAAGTGCTTAAACCCCTTTATGCCTTTTTAGACAATGAAGTTAACTCTGATGACGAATTAAGAATGACGATCAATAAACTCCCCTACCCTATTCAGTTAGGAAACTCTCAAAGAAATAGATAAATTAATGAAAATATCTTTATTTGTTCCCGTCAAAAAAAAAAAAAAAAAAAAAAAAAAAAAAAAAAAAATTGTATTTATTTACTGAATTTTGAAAGGACTTGGAAATAAATGTTATGAAAGATAAAACCGTAAAACCAAAGCAATCGTCAATATATTCATTTTTAAACACTGCAGTAATTAACTTATATAATTAACTTTTATTTTGATACTTAAATTTTTATATTTTTTCCTAATGTGAAAAATAAATTCTAGTAACATTATTTCTACTTTTTTTTAACAATTAAAATCTAGATTTAAACATGACCTCCATTATGAGGCCACCTCTTGAAACGATCAATTTTTATTAGAATGAAACATGGTCGCTTTAAGGAGGTTTTACTGTACTGTATTGTACCACTCTGCACTAATACAACCAGTAACTTCTAGCAAAAAGTTGTTTTTCAGTGTGCCAAAAGACCCTGCCATTAGAAAATCATGGACTAAAGCTATGAAGAGAGATGACAAGAAAAATCCTAATTTATCTAATGCTAAATCTCTTTGATCTTGTGAAGATCATTTTTCAGTAACTTTATGTTTGATTTTGTTTAAATATTACTATTTTAGAACATTAATTGATTGGATAAATAGTTACTCAAGAGAAAAAAAAAGGCATTCATATTTATGATGTACTCATTCGTATTTAAAAACAAACAAAACACTTAGTAGATTTCATACGTATATTGTATCTGTAAAGATTAATAAGCAATAACCCTGTTTTATTGATGATTAAATAGGTAAAACGTAGAAACGTCTAAGATATGACACACACAAATATGTTAGTTTTTATTTAGGAAGTAAATAAAAATTATATTGCGTAAGTGTACATTTTTATTAAGTTAGGGACTAGGTTTAAAAAATAAAGGATTTATTTCGAAACAATATTTTGTCATGTCTTAATAGATATTATAAAACGTAAAAATATTGAAACTACTCAAAAAAATTTTAATATTAAATTTTTACTTTTCAACATAAAAATACTTTAGGTCCCGCTGCCTATGACACCGTGTAGCAGGCGTGCTTCGACAGTACTGCATAATCTTAAAAAAAAAAAAAAAAAAAAAAAAAAATCATCTGGAAAAAAAACCGCGAACCACATCCCCGCTGTCTGCGGCATCGTATAGCACCACGTGCTGCGCACGCACTGCAAATTCTTGTAAAAAACCTAAAAATTTACAAAAGTGCCCCCAGGGGACGAAGTGTGGGGGAGGGGGGAGGGGCACCGGATGTGCATAATATGAATAAGTTTTCATACACCTTTCTAACGATATGTCACATGAGGCGCGTACTCAAAATTTAGAAAATAGCTCCTCCCCGGATGACCCTTCCCTCCCTCTGCATTTCCCACTCTTTCAAATATCTAATGTTAAAAAATAATATTTATTTGAGTGTTAAATGAAAAATAGCATTTAAAACGCAATAAATAGTTGATCTGAAGGAAAAAAGAGACCCCCCCCCACACACACACACACACACACCACCACCACCAAAAATCAACTCATCTTAAATTTATAAAATCTTTATTATGCGTTAAAACAACGTCAAAGTTTAAAAGCGATCAGTTCTTTATTTTTCCTAATTTTAACAATATCCCGTCAATTTTCTCTATGTGAAAAGACTTTTAATGGGTTTAAAAATCGATTTTTTCATAAACTTAGCGTTCATGTTTTTTCAAATAGACATTTTATAAATCAACGTACAAAATAACATCCAGATGCGAAAGAACCAAATTTGTAAAATCACTAGTTTAAAAATTTCGAACCTTTATTTCCAAAGCTTAGTAACTCTTTTCTTTCCGTTCCGCTTGCCTGTCGTGAACTGTGACGTCATAGTAAGTCATGCCCCGATTTGAAGCGACGTGATTTTAGCTTACTTTTAGGACTAATTATTTAATAGTATAGATTTTTTTTTTCGCGTTTTCGAGAACATTTTTGAAAACTGAGGATGTGGAACTATCAGAAAAATATATAAATGATCAAATCCCCCATGTGTGCAAATTCCTCATTGCGTCAAAAGATGGCGACACCAAAATTCTGGTATGCTTATTATGTAAAACTTCATTGTTATTTATAAATAAAACATTTCAACTAAATTATTTATTATAAAATAATTATTACAACACAATAGTTTTTATGCAAGGAAAATAATAATTATAATAATAATAATATTATGGATGTCAGTGATTATATATTGATTGACCGTCATAATAATAAAAAATGATATTATAAAAAGAAGAGCTGAAATGAATTATTTTTTTACGTTTCTGATCGTGTGATTTATATTCAAATAATAATTATTAATGTATATTTTTTGTAAAGTGATTGAAATTAAATATATTTATAAAATTTATGGTAATATTTTTATTGTTGAAAAATTGCCAAGAAATAATCATCATCAAATTGGCGTCATTATAATTGTAATTTTATTTAACTTAATAGCAATTAAAAAATTACAAAGGAACTGAGAATAATGGTCAACTAACAGACTTAAAAAAACTTCACACGCACTAGAGAGTATCGAACTGCCTCTGTTAAGATCAGTAGACGATGGCCCTCAACCACTCAGCCGTGGGAAGACAAAATTTTTCTCCCCAAAAGTGGTTAAAAAGAAAGCATGTGTATGAATACAGTGTCATGCATTTTCGGTGAAATTTCCATAGAATGGCGAAGAAATATAGTCCGATTTTTCATGCGCATTATAAAACGAACAAGAGTCTTGCTGGAAACAAGTAAATTGTTATTTGGTTCATCTGAAACATATTTATTTGATTTTTAAAAAATCGCCCGTGTCATTTTCGAGAGAAAAAAAAATCGAATTATTTAACGAACGAGAGTTTTCCCAGAAAAAAGAAAAGTGTTATTCACCTCGCCTTAATCACATTTATATTGTGTATCAATTTAAAAATAATCGTTAGAACCGTTTTCGAGATTTTCAAATTAGGAACTTCCTCGATATTATACCAACGTTTTCACTTTAAAAATGACTATTTAGATCTCAAAATATACTGCACGTAGAAATGTAAAAATTTCAGTATACGATTAGACTGCAGATATAAGACTGTTCTAGAAAATTCAGAACAATAAGACGTATATCTGCTGAGTTATTAAAAGGCGTCTTTTCGCATTTTCTTTGATGTCGAGTTAGCTGTATATATGAGTTCCGCCATCTACGAATTCTATGATACGATACGATACGATTTTAACGATACGATACGATACGATTCTAGGCTTAAGGCTGCGTCACTCGAAATACTACCGTCTTCCATGATTTTCCGTTGATGTTTAAGAATGCTATTATAAAAAAAATTCCTGAATATTCGCATAAGAAAATTCACATTTACGTTACTACTTAATTTGGACATTATGTGAATAAGCATGCTTTCCGTTGATAATTAGAATGCAAATATTGAAAAATGTTGTGAATGTTCTCATACGAGAATGCTCGTTTACATAACAACTTGTTTTTCGACTTACGCATGTATAATATCATATAAAATTTATTTTATTTTTTTTAATTTTAAAGAAATTAGTTATAATAGATTCGATTGGAAAGTTTTATTTTTATTATTTTTATTTTATTTAACGCTATTTGAATTTTTTGTTTATTAACATAAAATTATATTAATAATAATATTTTTTAGACTTTCTGAATCACTTATCAATTTATAATTTTTTATGTCCCGATCAGTGGCATTAGTATTTGCAGATATTAGCAGAACAAATAAAGAAATAATAATAATAAATAAATATCTTTGTTAAGATATGCCTAAAATTAGAAATTAGCATAGTTTGTTACTTTTTTTTTTTTTTTTTTTTGTTATATTAAGCAATTGATTGAAGTCAAATTTTTTGCAATTTTTGGTTTCATCATGGAATTTCCAGATATATTATTCTAAACATTTAAACTAAACAAAATAAATTAAAATAAACATTTCTATAAGATACTGGAATCACGGGGAAAAAGCGCACGTAGGAAAAAACAAATCGGATAAAAGATCACGGGAAAGTATTCTATTTATTAAGTTGTATACATAACAGAAAATATAATATGAAGTTTGTTTTTTAAGGAATTTAATATATATTTTAAAAACACAGTAAACCTTATATATTTTTTAACGACATGAAGGCCATATTTAAATAAACAATTAAAACTAAAGTGCAGTTTTTCCACTGTCAGCATTTTACAGCGTAGGAGATGGGGGGGGGGGGGGAGGTACTGAGTTAATGGGTGAGTTAGACAATTCTAAGATTTGGTCCAAGAAAACACAATTTTGACATTTCATTAAGAAGTTTAGTACGACTTCTACAACGGACAACTTAGTGCTTTCTACGGAGGAGGGGGGGGGGAGGGGGTATTAAGGAAATACAATTTATTGATTCTTTCAATTCGCTATTGATAGCTTATATATAAGCAAAGATGTTTTATATATTTATAAAACTTTAATCAATAATGATTTTGGGGTACAGTGGAGGACGGAGGGGGAGGGAAAAATTACGTACACAGCTTATAAAGGGAATAAAATAAAGACGAAGAGAGGAGGCATTTTCTTTAGAGGAATTTTTTCATTATATTGCTTTTTAGCTCGCAGGCTATCAAAGCCCAAGGGCTAATGAGCACGCAGGTTCTGTATGTATGCACTTACGTCTTATGTACGTAACGCGATAACTCTTGACAGAAACATCCGATTTGCTTCATTTTTTTTCCAGGTTCATTCTGATAAGGCGATTCCCTAATTAGTTTTGGGGGTTATTGGTTAACAGTAAAGGGGGGCTACTCCCCCCACCTTAATTTAGATAAATGGGTTTTTCATGCAGAATTATTCGATTTGCTCCAAATTTGGTATACCGATTTATTATATTAAGGAGCTTCCATGATTAGTTTTGGAGGATCATTAGTTAAATATAAAGGGGGAAAGGGGGCTGGACCCCCCTTAATTTAGATAAATGGGTGTTTCATGCAGAGTTATTCGATTTGCACCAAATTTAGTACACCGGTTTGTTATGCTAAGGAGCTGCCTTGATTAAATTTGGAGGTTTATTGGTTAAGTATGAAGAGGGGGGCGGGGCTAGTCCCCCCTTAATTTAAATAAATGGGTTTTTCATGCAGAATTTTTCGATTTGCTTCAAATTTGATATATCGGTGTATTCCGATATGGCGCTTCCTTCATTTGGTTTGGAGATTCGTTGGTTAAATTTATAAAAGGGGGGAAAGGGGGGCAAGTCCCCTCTTCTTAAGTTAGATAAATGGATTTTCATGCAGAATTATCCAATTTATTTTATTTTTTTCTATGTTCATTCTGATAAAGCGCTTTCCTGATTAGATTTTGAGGTTCATTAGTTAAGTATAAAGCTTAATTTACCGATATGGTTTTTTCATGCAGTATTATCTGATTTGCTTCAAATTTGGTATACCGGTTTACTATGTTAAGGAGCTTCCCTGATTAGATTTGGGGGTTCATTGGTTAAGTATAAGGGGGGGGGGGGCGGAGGCTAACCCCTCCTTCATTTTTTTTTTTTTTTTTTTTTTTTTTGAGGTGCATATTCTTCGAAAGTTATATTTTGCAAGATTATATTATACTGTTGTATTTTACAAGATTATATTATACTGTTATATTTTACTAGAAAACCCTATTGTTCCGTTTGCTCCTATGTCCCATTAGCCCCCAGTCTCCCCTATATGTATTTTTCCTCAATATTTGTTATCTGGATTTTTTGTTATACTGATAGCATGAACTACGGGTGACATGAACAAAAATTTAATTCCCCTTGAGGTTCATGTTAACGAGGTTTGACTGTATTCACTTATCTTTATGTACCTAAACTTAATTTGGTAGGCAGAAAAAAAAAACCGCATGGGAAAATTAAGATTTATATTTCTGATCAATTCTGTGGAAACTGATCGAGAAAAAATTCTGGAAATGTTCATACATATAGGAATAAAAAATATTTCGTAATCGTATTAGCGAACGTGGAAACGGAAAATATGAAACTTAGCAATTAAATAATACATTAACCCTTTATGTGACGACAGTTCTTCAAAATACCATTAAAATAACTGTTTATAAAATTCATTTAATACATCGATTAGTAGTAGTACAGTTTAGAATGAGTTACAGACGCTTTACTCTATCATGTTCGAAAGCATTATTGGTTGCACAAAACAAAAGTATTTTTAAAATGATGATTTCTTGGCCTTTGCATCGTTTCAGCTTTCTTGATGTTGAAAGATTGGGGGGGGGATTCTGTTGTAAGAACATGACATTTGTACATTTCCTAAATCTACAACAAGGTTAAAACAATGTGAGTTCTTAAATTATTGCCCCTCCAGTGGCCGAGAGGTTCTGCTCTCGAAGCTCGTAGACGGGAGGTGCTGGGTTTGAACCCAATCGCACCCGTCGGCCCAATCGTTCGGAGTTTTTGTGGTTTGCTTCGAACCATGGATTTCCATGCGTAAATACGGGTTAGGTTCCATTAGAAAGACACCCAAGGAGGGCACCCCCACCTTTTGGGCCCATATCCCTCATGTTGATAATTGGCCGTCATAAACACAACGAACCAATCTCTTAAATTATTATACATCAATCTGCAATAGTTAAGCAAAAAATAATTCAGTCTTTAAACTTGTGAGGTCTCTAGAAATGTAGCATATGGCACTTCAGGAAATATTTAAAAAGGATAAATACAGCTGAGTATTTGTTCCAATAATCCGGTTCAAAGTTATTCATTATACGCTATCTCAAATTGTGTGAAATATCTAAAATCAACACCATTACCTATTATTTACATGAAAATATCTCATAAAACACGATGGGTGGCACGTAAAAATTTCACAGAAGAAACAACCCTTTTATTATACATTATTCGTCTGTCAGATTAATATCATTCAACAAAAACCATTCTGGAAAACTAAGGTTTATCTTCTATCACTTTCAAATATGTATATTGAAGTGAGTTGTAAAATTCCAATGTATTTTTCGTCAACATAATACCTGTCTATCATTCTTTTAAAACTACAATCTGCAAAACGCCTGTTACAATCAAATAGAAAGCAAAATATTTTGAATGATTGTCAATCAATAATAAGAGGAACCACTCTCTTTGTTGAAGGATTAAGTATTTAACCTGGGTGGTCCCATGCTTCGAAAGCATGATTTTTCGTTAAAATTCACAATTTGGGTACATTTTTTCTTAATAGCTATATTTATTTAGTTTGAAATATTTTAATTTTATTCAATTATATATTTTTTAGTAAGCTATAGATTTTATATATATATATATATATATATATATATATATATATATATATATATTTAACCAGGCCGTTACGTTTAAAAATAAATCGAAAAATTTGTCAAAGTTTCGCGTTGTTGAGTAGAGAATTTGAGAACCGCCTAAATGTATATATCTTTATTTTCGGTTGTCTGATTCCATGACATTTTTAACTTAATGCCGTTATTTGTTTTTTGAACCGGAAGACGAACCAAATTTAATGCCTCCCCCTTTTACCCGGGAGCCCAGGGTATACGCACCCTAGCTTCCCTTTAGTTTAAACCCTGAGGTCATGTAAAGTTAGTTAAACAGTATTACCAAATCTAATCGTATGTAATATATTGCCCTCTCTTTAAAACGATCTAATTGTTTGATAGGAAACAATATATTAATAAAATTAAATAAATTATAAATAACTATTAGTTATAATATTAAAACTTATGGAATTATATTAAGAGTACCTATATATTAATACTAGTTTACCCCTGTTGTCCATACCAGCCCCGCCCATTTATCAGAATGAACATAGAAAAAAATAAAATAAATTGGATAATTCGGCATGAAAATCCATTTATCTAAATTAAGAAGAGGGGACTTTCCCCCCTTTTATATTCAACCAACGAATCTTCAAACCTAATGAAGGCAGCGCCATATCGGAATAAACCGATATATCAAACTTGAAGCAAATCGAAAAATTCTGCGTGAAAAACCCATTTATTTAAATTAAGGGGGACTAGCCCCGCCCCCCTCTTTATACTTAACCAATAAACCTCCAAATTTAATCAAGGCAGCTCCTTAGCATAATAAACCGGTATACTAAATTTGGTGCAAATCGAATAACTCTGCATGAAAAACCCATTTATCTAAATTAAGGGGGTCTAGCCCCCTTTCTCCCGTGTATACTTAATTAATGAACCTCCAAAACTAATCATGGAAGCTCCTTAACATAATAAATCGGTATACCAGTTTTGGAGCAAATCGAATAATTCTGCATGAAAAACCCATTGTAGCCCCCCTTTACTCTTAACCAACAACCCCCAAAACTAATCAGGGAAGCGCCTTATCAGAATGAACCTGGAAAAAAAATTAAAGCAAATCGGATGTTTCTGTCAAGAGTTATCGCGTTACGTACATACAGACGTAAATGCATACATACATACATACAGAACCTGCGTGCACATTAGCCCTTGGGCTTTGATAGCCTGTGAGCTAAATAGCAGGATAATATAAAAAATTCCTCTAAAGAAAATGCCTCCTCTCTTCGTCTTTATTTTATTCCCTTTACAAGCTGTGTACGTAATTTTTTCCCTCCCCCTCCGCCTTATAAAACATCTTTGCTCATATATAAACTATCAATAGCGAATTGAAAGAATCAATAAATTGTATTTCCTTAATACCCCCCCCCCCCCCCTCCGTAGAAAGCACTAACTTGTCCTTTGTAGAAGTCATACTAAACTTCTCTTAATGAAATGTTAAAATTGTACTTTCTTGGACCAAATCTTAGAATTGTCTAACTCACCCATTAACTCAGTACCTCCCCCCCCCCCCATCTCCTACGCTGTAAAATGCTGACAGTGGAAAAACTGCACTTTAGTTTTAATTGTTTATTTAAATATGGCCTTCATGTCGTTAAAAAATATATAAGGTTTACTGTGTTTTTAAAATATATATTAAATTCCTTAAAAAACAAACTTCATATTGTCTAAACCACCCAACTTTGTAACCCCAACCCCCTAAGCTATAAAAAACTGACAGTGGAAAAACTGCACTTTAGTTTTTAGCATTTATTTATCGACAAGTTCAATATTTAACACTTCCTTGTCACGTTTTTTCCGGTCACCTTTTTTCCTTGTCACGTTTTTTCCGGTCCCGTTTTTTCCTTGTCCCGTTTTTTCCGCTCTTGTTTTTTCTGTCACATTTTTTCCGGTCCCGTTTTTTCCGGTCACCTTTTTTCCTAGATTCCTGTACAAAGGCCGTTTTCACTTTTTCGAATTGCAATGCAGAATTTTCCTATGAGGATGCTTTCACTTTCGAAACTGGTTCCGAAAATGAAAGTGTCTTCACTAAAAACATTTGTAAACAAAATCGAAAAAGCGCCTTTGTGCAGATCAATCTCAGCTATCCAATGCAAAAAAAAATCATTTAAAAATATTGAAATGCAACCAAGAACAGGCTACGTCAGTCACGCGAAAAGATCCGCTTGCCAGTGTTGCCTGATTGGGGACTTTTTGTCCCCAGATTGTTGATTGTAACCACTTTTTTGAAATAGAAATATTCGGCCTATTTAGATTAAACATTCTGAAAAATAAGGCGAATTATACTATTTTAAAAAAGCGGTGACAGTCAAATAATCTGAATTTAAAAAGTCCCCAATCTAACATCACTGCCGCTCGCTAAAGCTAGTCCCATGGAAGAAATTTATAAAGATATCTCGGTTGCATTTTAATATTTTTAAATGATTTTTATTGCATTGGATAGATGAGATCGATCTGTACAAAAGCCGTTTTTCACTTTTTCGATCTTGATTGCAGAATTTTTTATGGGGGTGTTTTCACTTTCGCACCTGTTCCGAAAATGAAAGTGTCTTCACTAAAAGTACCTGTAAACAAAATCGATAAAGCAAAAAATATATTTTGTACAGATCAATCTCAGCTATCAAAGCCAAAAAAAAAAAAAAAAAATCATTTTAAAATATTGAAATGCAACGGAGAAGAGGCTACTTTAGTCTAACGGAAAGACCCGTTCGCTAATGCTAATCATATAGAAATTTATAAAAATATCCCCGTTGCATTTCAATATTTTTAAATGATGTTTTTTTGCATTGGATAGCTGAGACCAATCTGTACAAAGGCCGTTTTTTACTTTTTCAATTTTGAATGCAGAATTTCTTTATGGGTTATTTTCACTTTAGAAACAGATTCCGAAAATGAAAGTGTCCTCACTGAAAATATTATTAACGATATGAAATAATTAAGTGAAACATTTACATACAAATAAAGATTCATTAAAACATATAAATATCATAGTCTTTGGCGCTTCTTTAAAAATGAAGATTATAAACATGAAAAAAGGTAAGCTATAATATGTATTTTTGCTCCAAACTCTTCCATTCCTGCTCTCGAAGCTGGTAGACGGGAGGTGCTAGTATCGATCCCAATCGCGCCCGTCGGCATAATCGTTATGAATTTTCGTGGTTTTCTTCGCACCTTGTTTTTCCAAGCGTAAATACGTGTTAGGTTCCTTTAGAAAGACCCTCACGGAGGACACTCTCCCCCTTAGGGTCTATATCCCTTGTGCTGGTGGCCGTCATAAACACAACCAACCAACCTCCATAGGAAACAATTTAAAACCATGTCGACGTAAAAAACTAGGTTTTTTTTTCTTTTTTCTTTTTTTTTTTTTTTTTTTTTTTTTTTTTGGCAAAGTTTTATAATTTCTATTGTGAGTAATCGCCCATTTTTGGTGCTCTTTCTACTGCAAAAAAATATGATTTGTAGAACTTCAGTTAGGCCGGGCAGAATATTTTTTTTCTACGGGTCGGCTCGGTACCAGGTTGGATATTTCGACACGTGCAGGACTCTGTCGCATACCTGCCAAACTTTTTTTAGAAGATGGAATTGGAAACCTATCTCCACTTCCTGTCTATCTGCTAATTACCTTTTTCCCGACGGCGCAGTGCTACTTATGTAATCCTTCCCCCACCCCCAAATATTTGCCTGGTGGGAACGGGAGTATAGCTTTATATTGTGGGATGACCCCTTTTTTTTGTCAATTACAAGTTTAGGAAATATCATTGGTTTTTAAGATGTCAATCTTTGGGATTGGGATACGCCTCGGGGTGGCAACGTTTTTCAGCCTGTTAGGTGATATCAGTGTTTCTAATGACTGAAGTAGGCTCTTAAACCTATGGAAGAATTTTTTTTTTTTTAAATATTTCGTTTGAATTCGAATGTTTTAATTTTTTTTTTCTGAATTGGATAGTCGATATCGATCTGTACAAAGGCCGTTTTTACTTTTCGATTTTCCTTGCAGTTGTTTTAATGAGGATACTTCACTTTCGAAACCGGTTCTGAAAATAAAAATTTCATAATTTAAAAAAAAAAACTGCAAACAAAATAAAAAAGTAAAAAACAGCCTTTGTAGAGTTCGTCCTAAGCTGTCCAATGCAATATATATACATATATATATATATATATATATATATATATATATATATACATATATATATATATATATATATATATATATATATATATATAACCATTAATTAAACATAACCTACCACCAACAAAAACCGTAATATTATGAATTAAAGCTGTAAGTATAAAAAAAATTCAATTAATTTATTATAAGATTTATCATGGAAGAAAAAGAAAAAAGTGGATACCGACAAATAATGGAAAAGCTTATATATTGAATATATATATATATAGTCAAATGCAAACGAGATATTTTTTAGTGGTGTACCGAGTAGTGCTTTGGCCGAGTACCGAGTACTCGGCCACTGACTACTCGACCGAGTACCGAATACCGAGTACCGAGTAGTTGGGTAATAAGGAACAAAACCCTGATGTGCACATAATGTGTACATATGTGTACATATGTGTGTACATATATATAATATACATAGTGTATATAAATTAGCTAATTAAATTTGAAATTTATTTGTGTACCTTTTAACCCGGGAGAACTCGCTAGTGAGAATGCCCAATTGCTTTTCTTTTACTTTACATTCATATAATATCAACTTTTTTTGGTTGGCTTAGTACTTTTATTCACAAAATAGGTAAAATAATTGTAAAACATTTTGAAATTTTAATTAAAATGAAAAATGATTTAAATAAGAGTCTTAAAAAAGTACGACTGTGAGAGAAAATCTCATGCAACGAGTTCTCCGGGTTAAAGACAATTTTTGACAATTCAAAGCATTAGCAAAAAAAAAGGAGAATTGACACACAACAAGTACAATTATTAACCAATATAAAACTAAACCATTATTCAAACCTCTAATTTATCCTGATACCTGAAATCTGTCTATCAAAAATAAAAATGTTTATTGGTTACTGTAACAATTCATTGAATAATGCAAAACATTTCATATTTATTTTGTAACTTTACCTTATTTTCTTATGATTTAAAGTAAAAGAGACAAAAATACAAGCAGGGGTACAAAAAGCGATACAGGATTTCTTAACAGAAGACTTATGTAAAACTGACGATCCATTTGCATGGGGGGGGGGGGGGGGTGGGCTTCTCCGATTATGTGCAACCTTGCAAAAACATTCTTATGTGCATCTTCAACTACTGTTTATTCTGAACGTATATTTTCAGAGGTAGGCCAAATTTATAGTAGTAAAAGAAATGCCCTGGCTACTGATAATGTAGAACGTTTGGTGATTTTGCACCATTATTTGAAATATAATAAATTTAATTATTAATTTTTTATTACATTTATTGCATTTTCAGTTTCTTTATCCAAAATAATAGTCTTTTCTGTTTTCCTATATATTTAAAAAGAACTTATTTTTCTTTGTATAAATGTGAAACTAAATTTTAATCTGGAATTATTTTATGAGGGTTTTTGTTCTTAACTTTTTCTATATTTTGTAGACATAATGTTAAATACCGAGTAAATAGTTTTATGAATTATTCCATATATTATACATTGATATTCGAATAACTTTTTACAGATCAGTTTTAAATTCATATCATATGCTTAAAAAATGAAATTCTTACAACTACTCGGTATTGGCCGAGTACTCGGCCAAAATTTCGCCGAGTACCGAGTACTCGGCAAATTGGCCGAGTGGGCCGAGTACCGAGTATTTACCGAGTACTCGGTACGGCTCTAATATTTTTAAAAAATTCTCCCATAGGATGGCATTTTTCGCGTGAGGGAAGTAGCCTCTTAATCTGTCTCAATCGAATGAAAGTTCTGATTTTCACAAATAATTTTATTATATTTCTGTGCCTGTTTAGAAAATCAATTTAACTTTTTTGAAAGCATTTTCAATAACATTAAATTCTTTCGAAAGTGAGCAGCCGTCAATTTCATTAAGAATATTTTTTAAGAGTTTTACATATTCGATGCATTTATCACATTGAAAGTATATCGATTCGTCCGGAGGAATTGGTTATAACATATTTAATTTATTCAGCTAATGAATTGTTAAACTGGCATGCAATTTATAAAATTTTGTTTTTCCGTATAACCAGCAATATACCTAAGTTTTTGAAATGAGCAATTTACGGAAGATATGGTGAATGAAAATTCTCCGCCTTCAATGTTATTTTCATACTGCTTGAGATTTCCCGAATTTTTAGATGCATGGTAATTATTATAAATGTTATTATTTATTTTTAAATTATCGCTACTATTTTCAGTGACTTTATTTACAACATTCACTCGATTGAAAGTGATCGGAACAAATTCGTAAATTTCAGCATTGTGCACGTTTACATGAAATAGTCCATTAAAAAAAAAAAAAAAAAAAAAAAAAAAAAAAAAAAAAACAATCAGATTTTTTATGTATGAGGAGAAACATTTCTTGTTTTAACCGAACTATCAGTACATACTGAAATAGCATAAGTACTAGGCATTTTAAGCAAAGCACTAAAAATGATGCGTTATTTTAAAACTTTGTCAACTAATCTTTCATTAACGAAATCTGAGAAATAGCTACCGCGTAATATTTAGGAAAAGTGATTGGAAATAGCTCTTTCGGAGAAGTTTATGCTTCGTGTGTGGGCAAACTGTCCTGAGTGTCAAAGGAAATCACAATAAATGTTTATCGCCCCCCCCCCCCCCCCACCCGCACACACACACACATCTAATTCCAATGATCGACTAAAGATAACAAGCAATAAAAACTCCACCTTAGCACAATAATAATAATGATAATAACACACATTTGAAGAGAAAAAATCCTCTATAATAGCTTTATTCTTCGAAAAAAATATTTTCCCTAGTAAAAAATGTTCCGTCTTGAAGAAATATGCTCTCCTTTGACCAAAAACAAAAAGTTTTTTGAGCAGAAATTCAATTTTAAATGCAAAAATAGTCTCTTTTCTGTTGCGGGAATTCTCCTTAGCACGCACAGTGACGACATACGTATGGAAACCACAGACTTCTAATATAAGACTTCTTATATTAGAAGTCTGTGATGGAAACCTTGATACCGAAACTAGAGGGAAATGGCAGCCCCCTGCATTGTAGTACTTAGATTTAAATACATTTTATTTAGAAAAAAAACTTCAGTTATTTCATATTCTATTACTTATTTATTTTTTATTTTATTTTAATTTATTTATTTATTTTAAGGAGAAGGGGCGGGGCATAGAAATAATATTGATTTGAGATTGTTTTGTAAAATTTCTAGGCTGATTTCATATTTGGGAGGATTGATTTTAAAAGAATTCTTAGTGATTTTCATATCAAATTTTGACTGATTTTATTTAAATACACAAAGCCAAACATAACAGTCATGCAGTTAGCTACATAAATTGTCTATAATCTCATGCTATAGCCTGTGACCATTCTTTTGTGCTAGGAGGTGAATCATGCGTGCAAACAAAGGAATTAAAAGGCATATACAAAAGTAAAAAAAAAAAAAAAAAAAACAAAAAAAAAAACAGGTCTGTGTGATACATTCCCATTTTCAGAAAATTACATGTGAAATTTATTATATTTTTGCAAAAATTAACAACATTTTGTAACGAAAGGGGAAATCCAGTCATGCAAGTTCGAACCATTAATTTATTATGATGCTACCTCAGTGAACAGAAAACACTCGTTCGCTAATGTTAATCCAATGGGAGAAATTTTTAAGATATCTCGTTTGCATTTCACTAATTATTATTATTATTTATTATTTATTATTTATTATTTATTATTTATTATTTATTATTTATTTATTTATTTTTGTATTGGATAGGGCTGAGGTCAACCTCTACAAAAGACAGTTTTGTACTTTTTTGAATTTGTTTGCTGTTATTTTTAATTAGGACAACTTCCCTTTCGGAACCGGTTTCGAGAGTGAAAGCATTCTCATAAAAAAAAAAATCTGCAAACAAAATCGAAAAATTAGAAAACAGCTTTTGTGAAGATCGACTTCAGCTATGTAATGAAAAAAATCATTTAAAAACATTGAAATGCACACGAGATATCTTTAAAAAATTCTGCCATTGGATTAACATTAGCGCATGTGTGTTTTTGTTTTGGGGTGGCTGAAGTAGCCCCTTAATAATAACTTAAGTCCTCCTGCAAAGGTTTTCCTTTTGGATGAACTATTTTCTTTGCAAATTACGCATTTTAAAACCTAATAAAATAAAAATAATTAATAAAGAATTTTTTCGTTCTTTTAATGTAGGTTTGAAGGGGTTATTTTATCAAGAGGAAATTTGTGTAGGGGGATGGTGTGTTATGAATTTTTATTAAGCGTGCCAATTTTGCCTGCATCGACCCATGTATTAATTGATTGTAACGCCTCCGTGTATTTTGGGCGTATGAAGTTCTCAACGCTGCATCAGAAGTCAGCATAAACTGCTGTTTCTAATCCCAGCCTGTTTACGAAAATACGTGTTTGGTTTAATTTTCGTTCGGCAGTCGGCACTCAGTAACAGTCTTTCAGAGTATATGCACATGCACAATCGCTCCAGTTCTCTAAGACAAGTTCTGGAAATCCACGATTGTTGTTTTATTACCGGCGCCTGGAGATGTCTGGTAGAGGTCTGCACGGGCCGGAATTTCGAGGTCCGGGCCCGGCCCGGTGTAAAAATGGGAAGTTCGGCCCGAGCCCGGCCCGGCCCGTTTGCATTTTTACAGTTCTCGGCCCGGCCCGTACAAAAATCAGGGAAAACAGGCCCGGCCCGGCCCGACATAATTTCTACAAAAAAAAAAAAAAAAATCCGTTTTTTCTCAACATACAATTACGATTCTTTTAATGAATACTACATACATATTTATGGGAACATTTTACAGTATATTTTACATTACTATGATGTTCGCAAAACAGAAAACACACAATAGTAAACATTACCGATTACTTACAGTGTTTTAGTCATCGTGTCTACAGACATTTCAAAATGGAAATAAGGATTCATTAAAAGATTAATGTAGTTCATCAGAATAAAGGATTAAAAACATGATAACTTTTGAAGCTGTATAATAAAAAGAAGATTTGTGAAAATATTTCTCTCATTTTTAAGGCTTTTCTCAAATCCAAAGGAGCTACGTTTCGACACATTTATGAATTCTTTTCTTTTCGGAAACGCGTAAGATTGGCAAGCATTCTTATTCAGAAGCTATGTAAATGTCGTTTTTTTTCATAGATTAAAGCAATATATCTTTCTGAAAATACTGTCAAAGTTAGCGTTTTGAATCGAATTTCCGGAAGCGATGGCACAGGAAAGGAGAAAAACGTACAGTCACGTGACATGAATCTCTTTTATCTCTGTAAGTAATTTATCAAATATGGAAAAAGCTATTCGTTTCCAAATGCCTTCAATAGGCAGGCCTCTCAATTTTATGCCTTTATAGTTAAATATTTTGTCAGAAAATGTGTCTGAAAGCTTCGCATTGTTGAGCAGTGAATATGAGAGCCACCTTAAGGTATATTTCCAAAGATACTGTTAAGAGAAGTTCATTATCACTATTAAAACTACAAAACACAATGACTGTTCTACACATCCTGAGATCGATAAGACCAGTTCCGTCCTGGCACGAGTCTGCTGAAAAAAAATTAAACTCGGAATCAGACATCTTGCAACTGTACGATGCCGATCTCTATGATGGACATGTTACATTTCTGTATTGATGTTGTTAAACTCGCATCGGCTTGTGACGCACATTTATACTTTTCGAGAAAATCATATTCATTGAAAATGGCTCGTATTTTATCTGCTTCGCTTAAATTCTTATATCTGGCCGATAGGCCCGATTAATTTTTTTGCCGGCCCGGCCCGTTTATTTTTTCTGTCGGCCCGGCCCGGCCCGGGTACGGGCCTCGGGCCAAGCCCGGGCCCGTGCAGACCTCTAATGTCTGGCTCGCCTTTCACATCATCCAAGACTATAATAGATTCGTACATAATAGCGCTCACAAAAAGAGGTACATTACTGGAACCAGAGTTGGGCAGTATCGAAAATACATGTATTTGAAATACATTTTCAAAATACATTTTCAAAATACATTTGTATCTTGTATTTTGTATTTTAAACGGATAAGATCAAAGTATTTTTGAAATGTATTTTCTGATGGTTTTACAATGTATTTTGTATTTTGAAAATACTCAAAATACATTTTTTCCAAATTTCAAACTGTCATGTTTAAACCGCACAGAGAAAAGCTGCGATTCACTAAAAGGACTTACCGACTATCACGACGGTTTGTTTTAATTAGTTTTCAAATGCTGTTCTGGAAGTTAATATAAACAAACTTTTCAACTATTGCTGAGATAAGGAGGTTGATGAATATGTTGTTTTGATACAACGAACGTATTCTTGCTGATTAGTTTCAAAAATAACTTATGTATCTTAATGTTTCTGTGGGAATTAGACGGAAAAAAAACATGTATTGTGATAGAACGGAAGGATCTTTCTGAGTTGCACAGGTGCAGCGCTCTAACCGACAATATCCCATTGACCACAGATATAAGAAGCTCGTTTTTTTTTTTTCTTTTTTTTTTTTTTTTTTTTTTTGTGGTCTAGTAGTATTTAAAAATTTCGAAAAAGGAGTTCTTAAAAATTCGCCTGTTTCATTCATTATATAAATTTTGTAAAAAAATACATTAGACTAACTGCAAGAAAATTGCTACAATTAACTTTTAAAGGAACGATTTGACTATGAAAAAATGAAATTTATGGCTTTGAAAATTTTGCATTCGAATTATCCCTGCTTTTTATGAATATTTTAATAAAGCTTTCTTTTTACGAATTTAAGAGTTTTCATATTTTTTCTGCTCTATATTAAAAGTTTCAAGACTTTCATAGTAAGTGCAAATGATTTCTTATTTTTTTGCGCTTACATATGGTTTGATATTTTACCTAAGTATTTTAATTTTAAAACTACTTTGTACGAAGAAATCGCACTTTTGTTAATAATAATAATAATTCAACTTGTGTAAAAAATTATCAAAATTTTTCATTGATATTTTTGCATTCAGTAATACATATTTTAAATTTTGTATGCATTATTTCTAAAGCATCATAATAGAAAAGTTGTGCCTCAAGGGAAGGCCTAAAAAATCTTGCGTAGTTGGGAGCTTTTATTAAACACACGCGCATTTTATAAAAAAAAAAAAAAAAAAATACATTTAAACAATTTTATTCGGTGTCATTGTACATATCAGATTATTATAAAATGTGTTCTTTTGTAGACAGATACAAAGAAAGACTGATACTAGACTAATTTGTTTTTACATTCTTCTAATAAATAAGAACAAAGTATTGGAATCGTGAAAATTTTCGACTTTCGTTTTTTGCTTAATTTACACGTTTCGGGAGATCTTGAACGCGATTTAACTATTTTTGCGAAATGTGTGTCTGCCTGTTTGTGTGAGACACGATTTTTGTGGCCCTTCAATCTCAAGAACTAATGCATGTAGTTTAATAATAATCAAACTTCAGATTAAGATAGACGGAGGTATAACTTAGCTGTGGGTTTATATCGCCCAACAGATGGCACTGCTATGCTTAATTATTTTATTCCATGATAGCTATAGTGTATGAACCAATGTACAGAATTTCATCAAATTGCAATAGGCCTGAACAGAAATACTTGCCAATTAGCTTTTAGTGTATATCGCTCAACAGGTGGCGCTGCTATGCTGGTTTTTCATGATTTCCACAATAATTATATACAAAAAAACTAATGGGCAAAATTTAATCGAATTCCATGTTATTTTAGATCTTCAAATAAATTAATGCTGATAAAATTTGGAGTGCATCGCTCAAGAGGTAACGTTGTTATGCTGTGTTTTTACGACTACCGTAACATGTATGTAAAACTCTTTTTTTTTTTCGTTTTTTTCCATGTCAAAATGACTATATTTCTAAATCAAATTGAAATGAAATAAGTATCACGTAGATAAAAGGTACCTTTTAAAAATAAATTTTCTGGTTCGTAGTGCTGATTTTAAAAAAAAACTGAAGTTGGCAGATGGGCCGTGAGAGCTATATCTCAAGAATTAGAGCACGGAATTTCATCAAACTTTATTGTGTATATCGTCTTACAGATGATTTTTTTTTCTGTGCTGTGTTTTTTAGGATTTTCGAGATTTTTATATCTATGTATCTATTGAATAGAATTGCACCAAACTTTTTATGCTTTTTTTGAAAATCAATACTGTCTCAATTTTGGCTTCGAACACTCAGTAGCGGACGGTGCTATCCTATGCCTCGTGAAAGAGATTCGTTATCGGATCCATAATCTAGAGGTCTGCACCGGTCGGAATTTCCAGGCCCGGGTCCGGCCCCGCCCACACTAAAACAATCTTGTCCCGGCCCGTTTATATATCACAGTTCACAGCCCTGACCGGCCTGTACAAAAATCAGTGAAAACAGGCCCAGCCCGTGGAAAAATCAATTAAATGAGGCCCAACTCAATTTCTACAAAACAGATTTTTTCTAAACATACAATTAAGATTTTTTTAAGGAATACTGCATATATATTTATGGGATAATTTTACAGTATATTTTAAAATTACTATGTGTTCGCAAGACAGAAAATACACAATAACAACATTAATGACTACCTAGAGTCTTAGATTTTCACCATTCAAATAAGGATTCATTAAAAAATTAATGCAGTTTAGAATAAAAGAAAAAAAGGAGGGTTAAAACATGATAACCTTTGAAGCTGTATAATAAAAAGTAAATTTGTAAAAATTATGTCTCTGCCATTAAATAAGGCATTTCTCAAATCCAAAGGAGCTTACTGTTTGAAACATTTCTGAATTCATTTCTTTTCGGAAACGTATAAGATTGGCAGGTGTTCTTATTCAGAAACTATGTAATCGAATAAAGTTATCCATATTTTGATAATGGCAATATACCTTTGAGAAAATACTGTCAAAGTTAAAGTTTTGAATCGATTAGCACGGGAAAGGAAAAAAACCTGCAGTCACGTGACAAGAATATCTTGTATCTCGATAAGTAATTTATTTGTAAAAAAGGGAAAACGTTATTCGATTCCAAATCCCATCAATAGTCAGGCCTGTCAATTTTAAGCCTCTACAGTAAAACATTAGTCAGAAAATGTGTCAAGAAATTTCTCATTGTTGAGCAGTGAATTTGAGAACCACCTTGAGATATATTTCCAAAGGTTCCGTTAAGAGAAGTTCATTATCGCTATTAATATTTTTACAAAACATACTGCCTTCCCTACATATCCTGAGAACAATAAAGTCCAGTTCCGGCCCTGCTCGACTATGTAGAAAAAAATGCAAACGTGATCTCAGCCCGACACGAGTCTGCTGAAAAAAATTAAGCCATGGCTCAGGCTCAGACACCACGTAACTGTCCGATGCTGATCTCTATGCCAGACATGTTATATTTCTGCATTGGTGTTGTGAAACTAGCATCAGCTCGTGACGCACATTTATACTTATTCTCGCGAAAGTCACTTTCATTGTAAATGGCTCACATTTCATCGGCTCCGACTAAAATTTTATAGCCGGCCGGCAGCCCCGCTTAATTTCTTTTATCAACCCGGCCCGTTTGAAAATTCGCCTCCATTTTGCCAGCTCGGCACGGTCTGCGGGCCGGGCCGGGTACGGACCTCGTGCTAATTCCGGGACCGTGCATACCTCTACCACAATCAATTCATGCAGTTATTCCTACTGAGTAACTTCCTTTACAGAGTAGTTTATTCATTATTAGTTATTCCTGCAACTTTCATACACTTTTAAGCACAATGTTGCCCCAATCTTTCAGGGATTTTTTTTTTAAATCTTTTTTTGAGTTTTAATTGATTTTGCTTCTTTATTTGGAAATTTATAATTTCTAAAAAATTAATCAGTTTTGCAAACCAGCTTTGTATTTGACTAATGCAATTTAATGCACAATCGTCTTTATTTTTTTTTTCAATGTATTTTGTATTTTAAATGTATTTTCAAAATACATGTATTTTGTATTTTGAATTTTTGAAATTTGGAAAGTATTTTGTATTTTGTATTTTAAGTCGAAAAAACAATGTATTTTGTATTTTGTATCGAAAATGGTTTTTCGATGTATTTTGCCCAACTCTGACTGGAACGTTTTTTCCCACGGGGGATATTTTTTACAGATTCTACTTTTGCTGCTAATGTTAACAGATACAATGCTTCGACCACTTCAAAGGAACAGTAAATATCTGCAGACCATATTGTGCGAGGATTAGTTTCAACATTTCAGTGCAAACTAGACAGAAGACATGAGTTTTTTTTTTAAAAACAGGGATGTCACTTCTCAGAAAATAACAAAGCAGAGGAAATTGTGGGTGAAGTAGAATTTGCCAAATCTTTCGCTTCATTTACAAGTGAATTCTGCTATTCTGCAAACCACGGGTTCTCAAACTTTTAGACAGGTGTACCACTAAATGGAAGTTCACCATTTCGTTGTAACACAGTTAATAAAAATAGTGCTAACATTTAAAATCGCATTATTATGTCACTAAATTGATATTCGATTATTTTCTTAGATTGAATTGAAATAAGAAGCAGCACTATGATTATATCTTAACCCGGCAGAACGGGCGCGATGTGTTCTGCTGTCGTTGTGTGCTTTTAATTTGTTGTTTAATATTTTTTTTAATTAACAATAATTTAACATTTCAGTTATCATTTTTCACGAGAAAGAGTAATTATCATGAATTTCACTAACAGACAGAATTCTAAAGTTTTTTTTTGTCGTATGTATGCCATTTAATATGTTCGGGGTGTACTGACAGTCCCATGCCCGTTCTCGTGTTACTTTTCACGGCGCGCGTCCAGCCATGTTAATACAAGAGACATTTAACATGTAATAATAAAATTTAATAAAATATTATGACAAAAATCGAAATAGTTTTACAAAATATTTTAATACTAGCAAATCCCGCGGCTTTGCTCGCGTAATATTTGAAATATGACAAGTGATATTTAAGTTTAATTTTTATTAAAATGTACTAACTAAATTTTTATTTTATTAAAAGGTAATATTTTATTTTATTAAAAGGTACTTATTACTTTTAGGAATAATTAAAAAAATTACTATTTAAAACACAGTTTGATTAAACATCATTGTTACACTGCATAAGGCAGAAATGAGACTTAAATTAATAAAACGAAATAAAACTAAATAAATAATAATTTAGAAAATATTTTGAGGCTTTTACGCTCAATTAATGCGCTCATTTCAGTATTCATTTGAAGTTTTGATTTTTTTTAGAAACCATCTTCTTACATCTTACAATTAACCATCATGTCAAATTCAAAGTCCTACCACCTCTCTCAACATAAAGGGTTATGTTGAAATAGGAACTGTCACCATTAATTTGCCAACATTAATTTTGAAATTGGTTTGTTTTTTCCAAATATTCCACTGAAACGTAATTTAGAAAGCTTTTAAAGGCCTTTTTTAGAGCGTTTGTTGTTCCTGTGAATCCCAGGTAGTAGAATCATCGGCCTAAAATATAGCCTGTGTGAATATAAATTTCAAATAAGAGTAATTTTTTTTTTGTATTTCGTTCACCCCTGTCGCACTGGAGGGGAAGTGTAAACATGTATCTTGTAATTTTTAATTTCTCTTCAACTATGTTGGAAAGTAATAAAATTATAAGTAAATTAAGGACAATTTTATTAATTGCTTTTTGGTTGCCAACCTCCATCTTTTTCATTTCCTCGTTCAATAATAAGAAATATTTTAACAATGTTACAAAATATCTTTCATTCCTACATGTGTGATTTTTTTCCGAATTCGCTATCGATTTTCAAAAATTGGATCAGCAATTAAAATTTCCCTCTAGGACTTTAAGTTATAGCAGATTACAGCTTTTGTGTAGCTGATAAAGTGACACTGCCCCCCACACACACACACACAAATAAACAAAAAAAAAAAAAAAAATCAGTTTTTACAACTTCAAACTTTCCGACACATTTTCAGTTTCATTTTAAAACATAAAAAAATACACTTGAAGATGTAACTATTGAAAGATTTGTTATCTAAAAATATTTTTAATTTTTCTGTAATGGAATTACATCTTGAATTATAAGCGAATGTTTACTCATGGTCATGACTGCAGTTTTTTTTTTTTTTTTTTTTTTTTCTTTTCCAATTCGTAACTTTGAAAATTTAGTTTAAAAAGGAAACTTTGACAGAGTTCTCCGAAAGATCTACGACCTTTACCCCAAAATGCAATAACTGTTATATCATATTTTTTGAATAAGAACACCCGCCAATTTTAAGCGTTTGAGAACAAAAAATAATTTAAAAATGTGTTATAAAGTAACCAGTTTGGATTTAAGAACTCTTAATTCCTAGAAATTTTTATTAAAACATCATTGTTGACTGTATAATCTCAAATATGTTTTACGTGAAATAAAAATGAAATAAATTGTGTCGGTTCCAAGATCTTCTAGATGCATGTCCGAAAATTTTATGCATTACAAAAGGAAAATATGCCGTGTACCTTAGATAATAAATAGTCATTTTGTTGTGAAAACACTCCTACATCTAAAGTACTTCGTTTGTCCAGAAAACTGATATAGAAAGTTCAGATATTAATATGCACTTCTAAAGCTTTGCTCAATTATGTGTGTGAGTCAGCATTAATTTCTTATATTCTACCAGTTGTTAAAGCTTTTCTTCTCCCGCGTTTTTCTCAACCGAACCCAAACAAATTATGATTCAGTATAATAACAAATTATGATTCAATGTAATATCTTGTGATATTGTTATTCTTTTTTGAAAAATTACTTTTGAGCTTTTATCGCGTAGTTCGACCGTTATTTAATAAAAAATATTGAAACAAAATAATTTTGGAGATCATTATTTTCAAAGTTCATAATATATATATGTATATTTTATTGTTACTGGAGTACCAGATACTCATATAGTGAACTAATATTCAATTCAGCTAGCCAAACAAGCGATAAATAGCCAAATACAGTAACCCCACTGATGATCTGCAAATTCTCCAAAGGAGCCTACTCTATATTCAGAAGCTAGTAACTGCAACTAAAATCGGAGAAGTAAAAAAAGGGGGGGGGGGGGCGAATGTAAGGATTGACCTCAGCTATCCAATGCTAAAAAAATATTTAAAAATATCGAAATACAAATGAGATATTTGGAAAAAAAATTAGGTTTAACATTAGCTCGCGAGACTGAACAGGAGGCTTAATACATTTATTTTTTTCGATTTATTTATAACGTTATAAGTTACTTCAAAATAACAGTTGCATAGTGCATTATCCAAAGCACTATGCAATATGCACATATACAATAAAATAAATAATACTTTATTTATTTTTATATAGTTATTAAATTCACTATTTTGAAGAATCTTTTAGATTTTCCGAATACTTTTACACAGACTTTTAAAACTTTTATACAGACAGCTCCAAACTTAAAAATCAGCATCAGGGACACGGGACGGTAGAGGAGTTTTCCTGGTATTTGGACCCCCAACATCGTCCAAAACTTATTTATCTCGTTAATATTGTTCTGCAATCATACAATGGGATGTTCCCCAGTATATGAAATTAAAAAAAAAAAAAAAACACAAAAATGTGTATTAAAATAAAAATTATTAATCAGGGACATGAAAGTCAAAAGATTGTGAGAATGCCCCATACATTTGAAATGTATTTTTGATGTGATCATCCAGCAAAAAAAAAAAAAAAAAAAAAAAAAAAAAAAAAAAAAAAATGTTGTAGTTCCGGAAAGAAGGAGAGTAAAAATGACTAGTTATTCTATAGCCTTTTTCATCTGCCGTAGAGTTGTATTGTGCTACATGTTAAAAGGAGTTTTCAATAAATTCTTTCTCGAAATAATTTTTTTTTTCTTTTTCTGTAAAACTTTGCGTTACTTTTTAATTAAAAAATATTTCTTAGCTTTTTATTCTCAAATTCACACATTCTACATTAAGTTAATTAATCTAAATTAAAATTAAGTTATAAAATATACTAAAAAAAATGCCCACAATCTTAATACTTACAAGGCGACTAAAGTAATGAAAAAGATGTTACAAGTGTTTTAGGGGTCGGAGAACCCGAAAAACATGTTTTTACAAAATGTCTGTCTGTGAGTCTGTCTGTGTGTGACACACATTTTGTGGGCACTCTAGCTCAAGAACTAAAGCACGGAATTTAATAAAAATTTATATTCAGGTAGTCCCTGATCAGAGTTGGGCAAAATACATCGAAAAGTCATTTTCGATACAAAATACATTAGTTTTAGAACCTAAAATACAAAATACAAAATACTTTTCGAATTTTAAAATATCCAAATACAAAATACATGTATTTTCAAAATACATTGAAAGGCACGGGTTTTATGTTTTTCTGAAGGCTTGGGCCGGTCAGGACCTCGACATCATTCTTTCCGGTCCGGGCCTGACTTCTTTTTTTACGGGCTGAATCGGGGCTTAGTCCCTTGGGGATGAGCATCTTATACAGAATTTTTAATCTTTTATCATCGGTTTTTCATAACAGAAAATTTGGCCTAATTGGATCAAGAAAACGTCCTGATAAAATATGGCAAAATTTACAATAAAAAAAGAACTGGTGGGGATAATCAAGATTCTGAACTTCATTCACCACAGAGGTCTGCACTGTCCAAAATTTTTTTCAAGCTCGGTCCCGACCCAACACGTATGAAAATGTTTGGCCCGTCCCTGCCCGGTCTGGCCTATGCAAAAATCAGTAAAATCTGGCACGGCCCAACAGTTTTTGCACAAAATGTATATTTTTAAAAATCGCCATTATTCTACAATTAAATTGGTAAATTTATTATTTTTAAAGAATAGTACATACAGTATCTCTAGGCAATGAAGTTAAAGCACAGAAAAAAACCTGCCTAAGACGAATCATGTGTAAAACTGAAAAATGTGTTGATCCATGCAAAATGAATATAATAACACGCGCGAAAAGAATACATTTACAACAAACTATGAACCTGCTAAGAACGAAACCTGTCTATAACGGATATTCTCCTTTCCTGTCGATTCCGTCTTGGAAGATTTTATGCTATAGCATTTTTCATATATTTAAGTCTCCACACCATGGAATGTGGATTAGATTTTACATGATAACTAAGATTTTTCCATACAAATACAGATAAAAGATAAATATCGCAGTCCAGCATGTTTTCTTAAAAATGAAAAGTATAAACATGAAAAAAAGCTAAAATAACTATTTTTTGTCAGAATTCCTCATACGAGACGATTTTTAACCATATTGGCGTAAAAATCAATATTTTGTTGAAATTCAGTTGGACCGGGTTATTCAAGGTTTTGTACGAGCTGGGATCGGGCCGAACTTTTAGCTTTTATACCAGGCTGTGCCAATTTTTATTTATTTATTTTTTTTTGTACAGAACGGGACGGGCTAAAAAGATTTTTCTACGGGTTGGGCTCGGGCCGAAACCTGTTATTTCGGGCCGTGTATGTTTGCGTAGTAACAGTTGGACAAAATAATAGTTTTTTTCATTTTAAACAATATAGTGAAGTTTATTTTTAAAATAGGTTAACAAACCAGCGATGTATTGGAGGATATACGGAGATATACGCCGTATACCACCTGGATTATTTTTAAGAAGCTCTGTACACTCTCTGTTTAATCAATAAAGTTACAGCGCCTACCTCTGTTTTCACAGCCTAAGAGAGACTGCTCAGATGAGGATATTAAGAACATAGATTCCCCCCCCCTCCCCCCGACAACTCTTATTAAGGATTTTAAAAGTGCAATTTTTTCAGCTGGAACTGAATCCGAAGGAAACCGTGACTTTTTTCTTACGATTTCAGCACTGTTTCAAACCCATCCCGCAAGTGTCAACTAGAACAGACCAGAACTCGAATTAGGGTCAAACCAACTCGAACCCGACCCACAATGAAATAATGAGCTTCCACCTGACCCAAACGGCATCTCTGGTTGATGTGCGTTCGGGTAAAATCTGGTTACTTACTTGGTGCAGAACAGTAATTCACGTTCATTTTACTTAATTCCCTTAGCTATTTAATATCGCTCATTTTGACGTGCAGTACACGATGAATAATAAATTAAAATTTCGTGATGATAGCTTCATTTTTACGAAAGTTAATGCTTATAAAACCAAAACAAGGTTTATAGTATTGTCCTGTTGAAATCGAAACGTTATCACCTTCAAACTAAACCCTTTCTTAAAAAAAAAAAAAAAAAAAAAAAGAGGAAGAGTGAGCGAGATTGAAAATCGTAGCATCAGTTCAAGAGTTATGCATGGATATACACGAATTGCATAACCCCCTTTGTTGGAAGTCTGTATATATATATAGATAGATAGATAATTCATTAATGCCTCGATCACTGCAACTCAAATATGAGTGCTTCACATGAATAAAAAATAAGAAATAATTTAAAGAGAAATATAAAATAAACAACATGCTAAATGTTTTTGTTTAAGACCTAGGAATATCATAATATGCGGAAATGACACCAAATAATGTTTTTTCTTATTTTTTTCTTTTAGTAGTGAGCTTTAGTAATGATCTTTTAGAGTTTAATAAATTAAAAGTGCCTGTAATCAATGCATCGCTCTTCGTCGTGGTCTGTCTTAAAGTTTCATCAATCTTGAATAAGTGATTTTATTAAAATGACTTTAAATTTTCATAACGTATTGAATATCTCATTCATTTATATTGTAAAACTGTATTTAAACACATACATACTCCATTTGTAATAATAAATACATCAATAAATAGAACTATATTTATGTAATAAAATTCATTCTCCATTTAATAAATATCACGAGTGGGGTAAATTACACCTGAACATTAATACAATGAATACAAAGGAGCTATAAAAAATAATGTTTCAATCAATGCATATAACCATTATAAAACCAAAAATCTTATCTTTAAATGAGTTTTAAAGTTAGTTGTGGCTTGAAAAGTTCCACTTATAAAAGTAGACCTTGTTTTACACATGCATAATGCGTTAACTTTTTAACAACATTATCAACAGAAATTATTTTTTTAAAAATTCCCGCCTAATACAGCGCAACTGTATTATCCCAAATAATTAATTCACTTGATACATTACCAGCGGGGGCTGAGTCATTCTTTCATGAGTCTCCTAAATAACTAACTGCAGTATATTTCTATGGTATTTAAAAAATAGAATACACAGCAAAACTCTAAATGATTCTTCCTGTTTATCACACAGTAGTTTTTCATTCTCATAGCAACGTTAGAACTATAAAAGCTAGAACGTTTTGTAATCATTCAGCAAAAATATTTCAGCAGAGCAGATGCATTCATTATAATCCTAAGACGAAACAAAACAGTCAGGCACGTATTTTGCTTTTGTGAATCTTAGATTTTGCGGTTTTAAAAAAGCAGCTTGAAATCGACAGAAATGTATTTTGAGTATTTTTAAAATACAAAATACTTGGAAAAATCATTTCAAAATACATTACCAAAATACTTTCCTTTAGTCCGTTTAAAATACAAAATACAAATGTATTTTGAAAATGTATTTCAAATACATGTATTTTCGATACTGCCCAACTCTGTCCCTGATGAAAATTGGTGCTGATTAGTTTTTGGTGTAAATCGCTCAACAGGTGGCGCTGCTATGCTGCATTTTTTTCGATTTCCGCAATAGCTGTATCTCAAGAACTAATGCACGGATTTTCATAAAACTTCAGGTTCCGTTAGTCCTTGACATAAATGGATGCTGTTTACGTTTTGGTGTAAATCGCCCAACAGGTGGCGCTGCTAGGCTGCATTTTGCAGGATTTACACGATTTCTGCAATAGCTCTATCCTCGGCTCTATCTCAAGAACGAATGGACACATTTTCATCAAACTTCAGATTCAGTTACTCTTTGATATGAAATGATGCTGACTACGTGTTGGTGTAAATCGCTCAACAGGTGGCGCTGCTATGCTGCATTTTTCATGATTTGCGCAATAGCTCTATCTCAAGAACTAATGCACGAATTTTCCCCAAACTTCATATTCAGTTAGACGTTGACATAAGTTGATGATAATTAGGTTTGGGTGTAAATAACCCAATAGGTGGCGCTGCATTGCTGCATTTTGCTGGATTTACACGATTTCAGCGACATCTCGAGAACTAATGCACGGAATTTCATCTTTTTGGAATTCTCATGATGAGCACAGATTGCCATTTAATTTGGCACTGTGATAGCGAATTTTGAAGCATTGACATGTATGAGATAGAAGAAAGTTTTGTGATGGCCACAACATACTAGTTTTATTTTGCTAAATAAAAAAAATGCTTTAAATTTTGCAAATAATGTACGATATATAAATATGCAGATTGGAGTGACAGGGGGGGGGGGGGACGGTACGGTTGTTAGTAGCGGTACCGCAAAATACTAGGACTCCGGTACTTTTTTGTTAGAAATTAAGCCCTGATCGTCAGTATGTCTATCGCTACCAATACTACAATAAGATACAAGTGTTACATATTTTCAATCATTTGAATAATGGAGTCCATCCATATTTGCCTCCAGCTGCAATGCGCATCCTGTTTTCGGAAAGGTTGGAAAAGCCTGATCTAGAGCAGGGATGCTAAACACGGCATTCGCGGTTTCCTTTCCGAATTTGAAAAAAGTTTCTAGCTTCTTTTTTTTCTAATGTATTTCAGTCGCTTGAAGGCGCCGTTAAAACTTATGTGGCGCCCTTCGGCCATTAACATTCAACTTATCTTTCGAAACCTTGGCGCCTTTCGGCCTGAGACCCCCCCCCCCCATCCCTCCTAAAGCTACACCGCTGAAAAACATCTGCAAATTATATATTTTTTTAAAATAAAAATAAATTCATAAATGTATCAGAAATAAACCACTTTCGAGTTTAATAAATTTAAATTAAATAAAAAAAATTCAAATATTTCAGCTTCGCCTAAAATATTTGGCGCCTTTAGTATTCTGGCGCCTGTGTGTGGTGCACACTTTGCACACTGGGTCGGCACGCCCCTGAGACTTTACGTTTACTTCTTTTAGAAAATTGTACCTTTACTTTCAGAATGTAAAACAAAATTTGAAGTTGTTTATTAAAGTATGACTTTATTAATTTTCTTTCTTTCTTTTAAGTTAAACAATTAAACAGGCCTATTTTTAGAAGAACGTATTGTAATAGAATTTTTTTCGATTTCCAGTTTTCAACGGATTTAGATGTTTTAGGGTGACCCCTAAAATAGATAAGACATCCCAATAAAAAGATATCTCAAAACATGTTTATACAAAATGTATGTCTGTCCGTGTGTCTTCAAAAAGTGAATGAAGTTATGCATAGAATTGAACCAAATTTTTTGTGAATGTTTTTGGCTATAGCCAGGCGGCCCTCCTTCAATACGGAAACATTCCATTAGAAGGGGGGAGGCACTGTAATCGCGATTTTTGTGCCATTTTCATTATTGTACCATCGAAAAGTGTATGAAGTTATCCATATAATTGAACAAAATTTTAGGTTTTTTTTTTTTTTTTTTTGGCTATGGCCAGCAGGTTCTCCTTTAAATTGGAAGCATTCCGCCAGAATGGGGCGCTGTAATAGAGATTTTTGTGCCACTTTTATTCTTGTACCATCGAAAAGTGAATGAAGTTATGCATAGAATTGAACCAATTTTTGGCGGGTATGTTTTTGGCTATGGCCAGCAGGTCCTCCTTCAATTTGAAAATTTTCTGCTGGAAGGGGGCGCTATAATACGTATTTTTGTGTTATTTTCATTATTTTACCATTGAAAAGTGTATGAAGCTAAGCATGGAATTTAACCAATTTTGTGTGTATATTTTTGGCTATGGCCAGCAGTTTCTCCTTGAATTTGGAAATATTCCGCCAGAAGGTGGCACTATAACAGAGATTTTTGCAAAATTTTCTCGATTTTTCGCAATTTTTTTTGTACTGTATATTGGCAGCTCATAAAGCGAATAAACTTCGCAAGCTGCTAAGCTGGCAATTCACAAACAGCTGATGTACAACAGAATAATGAAAAAATTATTGATTTTAATAAATATCATGATCGAGATTAACTTATTCTGATTAATTGACTGGAGCAGAAATTTTAGATCAAAATCAAAGTTGGTATAATATTGAACTAATGATATTGAAGTATTAACATTTGGAACTACTTTTTGAAATATTAAGGTGTATGAGATAGAAGAAAGTTTTGGGAATGGCAAATCCAACTAGTTATTTTTGTAACTTCATTATAAATATTTAAAATTAAAAGTAATTTTCTTTTACTTATAAATATCGAAATAATTTAACTTAAAATAAAACTAAATGTTACTTAGAGCAAAAACAATATTAAATAATTAAAACAGAAAAAGGGCATCAACTAAACGTATGTTTGGAGAAAATAACTCTTTAATCATGGATATATTAGTAGATATTTTATGTTTAAATCATAAAAAGAAAGTATGTAGTATTTCTTTGTGAAAAAGGGCATCAACTAAACCTATGTTTGAAGAAAATAACTCTTTAATCATGGATATATTAGTAGATATTTTATGCTTAAATCATAAAAAAAAGTATGTAGTATTTCTTTGTGAAAATGCTCTACAATTACACGCATATGGTTAAAATTTGTTGTACGAATTATCTGCATTTCATTGTACAAATTAATTAATTATTAGCAATTATCAATATAGTCAATCCCATATCCAAATCCAGTAGCAATTATCAGCATTTCATTGTACAAATAAACAGAATATTTTAATGTTTAAATTACATTTTTTATGCAATATTATTAATATACATTACAGGGCTTGAATTTCGAGACGGGATGGCAGGATTCGTGCCCAAAAGATTATTATTGTGCCCTATTGTGCGCGGGCGGCTCCTGTTTCCAAAAAATCATTTTCCGAAAACGTTTCTTTGTAAAACGACGATCAAGTCTCAGGACCGACTGACAAATTTCGTGATATTTTCTACTATCGATTTGCAAATTTCACAGTTTCTTCTTACGGCAGATTGACAAAATTCATGGTTGTTTTTCTGCATCTGACTGAAAAATTTTGCTCTTTTTCTCCACGACTGACTGACGAATTTCACGATTTTTTCTAGAGACTAATCGGTGAATTTCATAATTTTATTTCTTCTCGAGATCAATTGACAAATATAGCAATTTTATTCTGTGACCGATTGGCAAATTTCCCTGTTTGTTCTTGCGACATACTGATGAAAGTAACGATTGTTTTTCTGCGTCCGATTGATAATTTTCGCATTTTTTCTCTGCGCCCGGCTGAGGAATTTCACAATATTTGCTAGTGACGGACTGGAAAATTTCACGATATATTTCCATGATCGATTGACGAATTTTGTGATATTTTCCCACTGCCGATTTCCATGAACTAGCACTCAACAAAATGAGATTACATTTGTGGTGCACATGAAGAAAAAAAAATTTAACTTAAAAAAAACATGTTTAGAAATAACAAACTAGTTGATTCTTGCAATTTACAGAAATTAAAACATGACTTTTTGAAATCAACCTTTTATCATGTAGTAGAAGAAAGAAATTGACTATTTCCTTTTCAAATTTTGGATATGGATTTAAAATTCCAATGCATAGAACATAGTTCAATTAACGAAAATACCAGGGATTACAGTTTTGACTATAATTCCATTATGGATATAATAAAACAAGTTTGTTCAGAAGTGACATACAATCACCGTAGGATATTGACAATAGAATCACCGATATGCATTATTCATGCAAATAAGTTAAAAATTAATACACATCAGATTTTGCAAATCCATGATTGAGCATAACCATGCGTTTCCGATAATTTCTAAAGTTATAAAAGTTGGTCTGTGCTGTTTGTCAAAAGTGTAACTTCTGAAAGAGGCTAAATCACGCAAAATGGAATAAAATCTAAATTAAGAAATTCATAGCAACCCAATTGTTAATTGCCCATAACATTAGGTGAAAGCTGAAAAATAGACATGGTATATATAAAACTTGATTCTGTTCCTTTGTTTTAATAAAAATAAACATTTTGGATAATTATCTTGAGTTGTTGATTTAAAGTTATTTCAATGGTATTTTGTCATGTCTGTATAAATGTAATTTTTAAGTGGCACATAAAAAATAACGGGGTTTAAAGATATTTTTTTTTTTTCATTTCTAACAGTTCTACTACCCTGCATTTTTAAATGTTGGGTGGGAAACTTCACTCGTGGGGAAAACTTGAATTTCAAGCCCTGATATTCAAAGATATATTGTTTTTGTAAATTATATTCAATGCATTTAAAATGATGGCGTTATATAAAGAAATAATTCACCATATAACTAAAAACATATCTAGTGCCGGATATCCGGCCTTATATCCGAATCCGGCAGGCAAGGAGCTTCGGATATCCGGTATCCGGCAAAATCAATATCCGGTGCATCCCTAGAGAGTACACTAATTATTTAAAGTTTTCTAAAATTATGAGTAGTTATTTTTATTATTAACCATTTGGAAAAATGGTTATTGTCCTCCGTCAGAGTAGGAAATCAAAAACATATCTGAAGCGTTTTATGGGTTGAATCCGCATTTTATTCGTTTTCTGATGGGTCTATACAGTCATCTGTATTTTCCCTTTACTTTCAACAGCGATGGATACGTCCGTTGCCACTATGACAAAAAAGTAATAAAAACTACAAAAACAAAAATTAATAACTCAGATACAAATTGAGATACAGCTTTCAAACAAATTGCATTTAAAAGCACATTTTTTTCTCTATACGGCGGCATAAAAAGTAATAGTGTGGGATGTTTAGCAGTTTAAGAATGAAATTTCATTTAAAATGGGTCCAGGAATATGAAGGGATCCAGGAATCCATGGCATACGTAATGTACGACCAGCTCCGTAGAAGTTTAAAAATTTACAGTACCGAAAAATGTAATCCATAGCGTACGTAATGTAGGATCCACTCCGTGCGATTTCTTATGTCTTAAATTTTAGTCGTTGAAAAAATCATTTTCCAAAGGGTCGTTGTAATTTGTTAAATTGCTTTTTTTTTTAAAATTATTATTGGTTTTTAGAGAAATGAAAAAAAAAACAAGTTGGAAATTGCTCGTCAAACGTGGCACCCCATAGTGTACTGAATGTATAATTTTTTGCACTTCATAAGTGCATAGTCTGTAACATCATTAAAATGCACTTGCAATATTTTTCTTCCCGTTCTCCGTAATGTAACGGAAAACTTTTGACTGTCCCTGTCATTAAACTATACATCCGATTTTCATACAATTTGAAATGCCTCGGCAAAATTTTGAAAGAATTATATATTTAAAATTTCAGACCATTCGGAAGGTTGTCACATCATTAAAATGCACTTGCAATAATTTTTCCCATTGGCCGTAATGTAAAGAAAAACTTTTGATTGTCCCTGTCATTAAACTGTACATCCGATTTTCATAAAATTTGAAATGGCTCGACACAATTTTAAAACAATCATTTATTTAAAATTTCAAACCATTCGGTTGGGTAGTTTTTGCTCTGTTGTATGCGGACGGACTGAACGACGACTACAGGTGCTACGTATTTATATAATTACGAACGCACCTAAAATGTATGTCTTAGCCCGAAGACATCTCTATCCAACTCTCAAATAGGCTAGTCCCTCTTCAAAGCACAATCCTGGGCACGCCGCGGTATATACATGTCTTGAACTATATTTAGAAACATTAATATTAATCAGAAAGATCGATATAATAATTTTAATTACATTTTTTAACCCTCTAATGCATGATTTTTTATTTTTCCTTAAAAAATATATATTTGCTTCCTTGACAGCCATAAATTACAGGAAAAATATTGAAAAAATTTTCACTCTTATATTTTTTAGTATTTTGATTTTTTTTAATTGTTGCCAAATGGCAACACCATGTATTAACACCCCCCCCCCCCCAAAAAAAAAAATGAACTTTGCCAACTAGCAAGACTGTGCTGTTTTATTGCGATTTTTTTAATTATAAAATTTTAAATGCATACAATACTTTACATACATACATACATATATATATATATAATATATATATATATATATATACATACATATGCTATATACAAGGTGATTCATAAATATCGAAACAATAGGCTATTTCATTAAATATTTCCCCTAGACCCATACTTCCAATTGCAAAGTTTCATAAAAAAAGGTGCAAAATTTAATGACATTAGTTGCAACTCCATAGGGGTCTATTTGAAAAAATACGTGTCGGAGTTTCCTCTTAGTCCGCACAACTTGGAAGAAAATCCTTATTATTTATATGCTGCCACCACCGATATGATTACGTGATATCGGTCACGCACTGAGAGGATTGTTTAAATGAAAACCAACGCTTTCAATTAACTAAATTAACAGTTTATTTACACACTATTTACACAACAACAAACACTATTTACACTTACAAACTCGGATATAGATGATCCGGTTCAACATTAAATTGAATACAGTAAATGCTGGCTGTGTACTGTTAAACTACGTTAAATCACTCTCACTCTACACACGTTAAATTAGCTTTCCGGAGATCAACCTCGATCTCCCAACACATGGGCTCTAAGACTAAGCTATCCGAGCCTCTCTCAACCCTACGCACTCTCTCAGAGCTATCCAAGGCACACCCGTCCACCTTTCGCGCTGCCCTCCAACCTGACTATCCCAGCCTAAGAGACTGCCCTCCAGCAACCCCTTGCTCCTTCTCAATCTAACACCTCCGGAGCTTTCTACCTGGCTTCCATTGTCTCCCCATCTTCCACACACATCTCAAAAGGTTGGGCCCCTCTCCAACTATCTTTTCCCCCTTCATACCATCTATACATTTTCACCGGAATAGATCCAGTTTTAGATAAGGAAAGACTGTTATTTTGAAATTCCAGTACACAGCCCATACAATATATAATATATTAAGACAAAAATAATATAGAACCCCAGTTCTAATAGCAGATGTTTCTCAGAACCTGACAATACGAAAATTAAATTTTTATAAGGCCCCCGTAGTGTAAAAATTCCAATCAAGAAAACTTTCCTTATCCATTCCTGAATTAAGCACAAACAATTGCATCTTCATATACGAAAAACTCGCAGAGTTATATGACCGTTTAAATAATTCATCAGGTTTTAAGGGATTAGACACAAATTGAAATACGTGTAATCGAAGAAACAATGTTAGTTTAAGAGTTCTAGGAAACATATAAAAAATATATTTGTTGAGCTAGAATTTTGATTTTTTTTTCTTTTTTTGTGATGGTTAAACGTATAATTTGCAAACAAAATCACATCCTAATATTTCGCATACATTTTTTTAAAAATTTAAATGTTTAGTATTTTTTTAAAGCGGATTTAATTTAAAATCTTTATAACTCGAAACATTATTCATCGGATTTCAAATTGTTTTCATTCAATTAAAGAGGAAAGTATAATTTTAGTTTTGTTTCAGGAATTTTTTTAATTTTAATATTAAAAATATTAAAAATATGTAACTTATTTAAAAAAAAATCATATTTTCAAAAGTATTTTTTTTTTCAATTTGCCGAAACAAAATTAATGTAAAATAATCAAAAAAGACATGTTCCAAGTTTGCACCTTTTCAATTTACGATTAAAAGCGCATCATGCAGAAAAACGCATTTAAAGTTTCAAACATTGATTGGCTCCTAATAAAATATTTAAATGCATTTTTAAAAATTGCACGTGAAAAAGTCACTTCTTTCGGTAGCTTAAACTTCCGATTAAGTTTAACTTTTGCCGTTTCCACCACCTTTTTGTACTACTTAAATGTCCATAAATAAATGTTTAATGTAGAATTTGAAATAATGCTTTTTCAAACATGCCGATTAAGAGATTTTCATAATTTTAGCCCTTACAAATTCAGGCTTTTTATCGCCCCGGCGAGGCCGATAAAAAAGTCTGTATACTGGGGCCGGGCCAGACCCGGGATTGGCGACTTTTTTCTGAAGACTCGGCCAGGCCGGGCCAATCGTATTTTTTCATACCGAAGCGGGTGTTGGTGTGATTTATGACGGCCAATAATCTATACGAGGGATGTGGGCTCGAAACGGGGGGGGGGGGGTTGCCTTCCATGGAGGTCTTTCTAAGGGAACCTAACACGTATTTACGCAAGGATATCCAAGGTTCGAAGAAAACCACTGAAAACTCCGAACGATTGGGCCGAAGGACACGATTGGGTTCGAACCCAGCATGAGAGCAGAACCTCCGGCCACTGGTTATAACGAACCGGGACTGGCTTCCTTATTCCAAGGTCTCCTCTTGGCAAAGTTTTCAGTCCCGTTCTCGAGACAACCCATTTTAAAATCATTACCACTGACTGACCTGACCCGTGCAAAAATAATTAAAAATTGGCTTAGCCCAAAAACCTTTACAACAAATGCATATATTTTTAAATGGCCATTATTTTACAATAAAATTTTAAAATTCATATTTTTAAAGGATAGTAGATTTTAAGGCAAAAAATTTAAAATACAGTAAAACTAGTGAAAAAAAATCTGCCTATGACGGAATCCTTTCTTAAACGGAAAAATCTGTTGATCCATGGAAAATGAATATAATAATACCTGAGAAAAAATAGACTACATTTACAACTCCTAAGAAGGGAACTTGTCTATAACACTTTTTTTTTCTTTCCTATGTGATTCCATCTTAAAAGATTTTACTTTATAGCATTTTTCATTGTCTCTAACACATGGAATGTGGAATAACGTTATTAAAGGAGAAGTGAATCATTTACATATAAATAGAGATTCATTAGTAAAACAAATAATCACAGCTTTTGGCACTTCTTTAAAAATAATAATTATAAACATGAAAAAAGAAAAGATATAATAAGTATTTTTGGTCGAACCCCTCCATACGAAACAACTTTTAACCATATCGATGTAAAAAACTATGTAGAAATTCAGTCAGGTCGGGCCAGGCTACGATTTGAACTTTTTTCCAGGCAGTACCGAACTTTTTCCCTATGGGTCGGTTCGGGACCAGACCTACATATTTCGACCCGTGCATACCTCTAGTGCAGACCACCAGCATACTTTAAAAACAAGTTTAACGTAAAATCTATACGCTGCCTATTTTACGTCCAAAAGAGAGGCACTGTCTTATATCGACTTTTAATAATGTACAATTTGTGGCAGATCCCTATCTTGCATTCAAAATGAGTCAAAAACTCGTCGCTCAGAGGCATGGCTAAATGGTGTAAGTCACGAATTTTGGATTTTTATATCTCTGCAAATTTTAAAGATATCGAGATGAATTTTCTTGTGTTTAATTCAGGAATAGATAAAGAAAAATTTCCTAATTGGGAATTTTACTCTACGGGGCCCATATAAAAATTTTAATTTTGTATTTTCTCATACTGACCACCCATGGAGTTGAAACTTATCTCATCAAATTTTGCACCTTTTTTTATGAAACTTTTCAATTGGAAGTATGTGCCTTGTTGCAATATTTAAGAAGATGGCTTATTGTTTCGATATTTATGAATCACCCTGATAATTTTAAATCAAAATTTAACTTACAAGTCATATAACAATATTAACCAAAATTCTAAATAAAGACGGCATGTAATAATATTATACATTAATTGTTATCTATCAACAAAATAATGATGGTACAAATTATAGTTCTAATATACTAAATGGACATATGAAGTTAGATGCTACAATAGAATAATTTTTAATTTATAAATGAATAAGAAGATATGCTGTCCTGATACAGAACGCAATAGAAGTATTGTAAAAAATATAATTAAATAAAAACGTAATAAAATGCAGAAAAGCAGCCATATTTATCCTTTATTTTAAACTAGTTGAAATCAGTGTTGTGGCCAGTGATCAATTTTATCCTTCCTGACATCTTTAGAAGTTTCATAAAGCTGAAAACAATGGACTACTAAGTTGTTACTATAAAATTTTAATCATTGGCTTTTTTTGATGATGTAACTGGTACCTTCAGGAGGGCATGGACACGAAAGCACAAGGGAAGGAGAATAGAGCTCCTTTAAATCTGAAAAAGATGTATTTTGACCATTTTTTTCATTTGGCTCCCGTTTAACAAAAAAATTATATCTGCCATTAGGGGGACCCCTCAAAACGGGAGTCCCGGGGCAGCTGCCTGCATGCCCCTGCATTAGTCAGGCCCTGGCTTTACAGTAAACTCAGAAAATTTCGTATTTAATAAGAGTCGTTTATCGAGTTAGGGTGACATATGACAGGGTTCATACTTTTTTTCCATGATAAAATTCAAGCACCTTTCCAGAAAGGAAAATTTTAATGCTACAAAATACCATACTACAAAAGCATCTAGAGGAAAAAAAAAAATATTTTTAATTTTCACATATGTTTTTAGGCGAATGCCATACATAAAGAAAGTCTTCGAAAAATAAAGAAAATCTTTTTGGATTCTACTTTAAAAGTCATTTGTGCTAACACTAGACAAAGTAGACACTTGGTAATTTTGCATTTTTATGATCAGAGGTGATTCTGAGTAAAAAAAAATATTCTCAAATTCACAGCAAATTTTCTGAAAAGTTACAGCAAAGGGGAGGGGGGAGGATAGGGAACCACTCCCAGCGCTAACTATGCATGTTTTCCGTGGCCCTTTAACGAAATTCGCGTTTTTCACGATCTTTTAACAAAATTTGCAGGAATTTTTTTTTTTCTTAGATCCCTTAACGAAACTTGCGTTTTTTCGTGATCTTTTGACAAAATTTGCGTTTTTTATATGATCTGTTGACGAAATTTGAGGGGGGTTTTTTTTGCGATTTTTTGGTGAAATTTATGGTTTTTTGTTATTTTGTGATGAAATTTGTGCTTTTTTTCACGACCTTTTGACGAAATTTGTGGGTTTTTCATGATCTTTTGACAAAATTTGTGGTTTTATGATGAATCTTGACGAAATGGGCAGTTTTTTGTGAACTTTTGACAAAATATGTGTCTTTATGTGATCCTTTGACGAAATATGTTTTTTTTTCCCATCTTTTGATGAAATATGCAGTTTTTTGCAGTCCTTTTGACGGAATTTACGTTTTTTTTTTTTTTGTTATATTTTGGAAATTTTAAGGGGTTTATCACGATCTTTTGAGAAAATGTATGGGGGTTTTCGCGATCTTTTGAGAAAATTTACGGGGTTTTCGTTCGCGATCTCTTGACAAAATTTACGGGGTTTTCGCGATCTTTCAGCAAAATTTACACGGATTTTGCGATCTTTTGACAAAATTTGTGGGGATTTTTTTGCGATCTTTCGACAAAATTTGTGGGTTTTTTCGCGATTCTTTGCCAAAATTTGTGGTTTTTTTGTGATTCTTTGACAAAATTTGTGGGGTTTTTTGTGATTCTTTGACGAAATTTGTGGGTTTTTTCACGATTCTTGGACGAAATTTTTGTTTTTTTCCCACGATTCTTGGACGAAATTTTTGGTTTTTTCCATAATTCTTGGACGAAATTGTTTTTTTCCACAATTCTTGGACGAAATTTTTGGTTTTTTCCACAATTCTTGGACGAAATTTTTGGTTTTTTCCACAATTCTTGGACGAAAGTTTTTTTTTTCGCAACCCTTTGACGAAATTTGCATTTTTACTGCGATTCTTTGACGAATTTTGTGTTTTTCTGCAATCTTTTGATGACATTCATGATTTTTCTGCAAACAAGTGACAAAATTAATTTTTTTTGCCTACCATTTGTCGAAATTCGTGATATTTTTTATATCTGAATTTTTGGATTAATGACCAATTTTTAAAATTTTAGAAATGAATGCCTTAAATTTTCGGAACAGAACCACAACTAATTAATACACAATTTAAAATTTCACAAAAACTAAATGAATTTTTTTCATAACTTGTCTTAATTTGAAAACATCCACTAAATCCTTTTCAAAAAGGTATATTAAATACTCACAAAAAAAAAAAAATTGCATATTTCAGCATGAATAATTTATTACATTTTAAATAGACTTTTTTCACAATTTAAGCTCTTTGAGTGCATTTTCTATTTTCTATTTTTTTTTTTTTTTTTTAATCTAATACTTCAGCCTCTTTTTCTTTTACAGTTTATGTGGTCCACATCGCTGTTTTGTCCATTGGGAGGGGATTTACATTAGAGGAATTTCCAACCTTGCGATCGGCAGTAGCAACAAATACACGTCTTTTCATTTTCTTTAGTAAAAACTTAATCCTAGAGAGGGAAAGGAGAACAGACCAAATATTTTGGCCTAATTAACTTTTTTTTTTTTAACATCTGCAACTCTCATTTTATTTTGAACATCTGAATAAAAAAAAATTAAGTACCTATAAAAAAAAGTAATGAAAATTAAGCACCTTCATTACAATTTAAACAAATTCAAGCACTTTCAATGACCTTTTTTCTCTCTTAAAAATTCAAGGACTTTCAAGCACTTTTAAGCACCGTATGAACCCTGATATGATGATATAAGTGAAAAAAATTTAAATATGCGAACCAGTTGTGAAACAAACATTGCTCAAAATGTTTACAAAAGCGGAACTTAATTCATAGTGCTGCCAAATGGCAACAAATGTATATTCATGTGCATGCAATTTTTGTTCCAATAAACATAACTGAAAATTATTCAAAATAACTTTTAAAAGTATATTCTTTTCAGAAATATTTCTTTTCAAAGGAAATTTTGCATGTTAAATATTTTTTATATGAGTTAGAAATCAAACTATCTCTCTATTCTAAAAAAAAGTAACTACCGCTGTCACCGCCGCCGCCGCCGCCGGTTTTGATTTTTTTGTGACCGGAGGCCTTTCTTCGTTAATATTAACAAAAATAATGCATACAAAAATATGACAATCGGTGGTTTTATACAGAAATGTTTGATAAACACGCTGATGCAGACAGTTTTCAAATCGCAGAATTATTTTAAGAGTTATTTAATGCTAAAGTTGGACAAAATCGTTCCACTAAAAAAGTTTTATAGCAGCAAAAACTAGACATGGAAGTGTAATCATTTTTACATCATTTTATGCGTTAGAACTTGCCGGAGTGCAGATTGCATTAATTTTTTTATTTTGACTCATTTTTTCAGGTTTTATTTCTATTTTAAATTCAAATTTTCAGCATTTCTAGAGATATTTTTTACAGATTTCAGAAAATTGTACTAATTTAAACTGTTGCCAGATGTATAAAAAGCGCAAGCAATAATGTTTGCTTCAAATTAAAAATTTATTTACACGTGACTATTATAAACAGGAAAAAAACTTTCAAATTAGAATTAAATAATTACGTATAAAAAGCAAGAAATTATTAAAAATTACGTCATAAAAAGTATACACGTGAATTTTAAAAGAGAAAGGATATTGTAAAATAATAAATTCATTAACATGCGTTAGAAGTCTTAGGAAAAATTACGTCATATTTACGTCACATTATAGTTATTACATAAAATGAACACAAAATAATATTGCAAAAAGTTTAAATTTAGAAAATGCACTAGACATTTATTTGATATTTTGAGAATTAATTTAAAATGTCTCATTTAAAAGAACTTTCTTTTCTCTTTGTTAAAAAATACCAGGAAACAAAGACTCTCTTTACTTAATTCCTTTTATATTAGCTTATTTTGAAATGTTGTTACACGTGTATACGTCATCAAGTTATTTTTATTTCGACGTTTTATTTGTGTTTTTATTAATGTTGTACGAATTTATTTGTTCTTTCGTTATTTAAAATAAAAATTATATCAATTTGTATAATTTGGCGAGTGGTTTGGCGATTTATGTAATTTGGCGAAATTGATCGACAGGATAATCAAGTAGTACCGCAGCAGATTTGGCGTTAAAATTCCCCAATCAAAGACAAATGAATAGAAATTCGTTTATAGGGAAATCGCCACTGTTTTTTTTAATTATAATTAAATCTTTCGAAATCTTTTTAAAGCCGATCAAATTAGCATGCATTTAGAGTCTGCGGTGTCTGGACGGGGGTTGGCGAGTGTAGCTCGTAGGGGGCCGAGCCCCCTAGTGGCTAACAAAATAGAAAGTATCAAAAGTTGCTTTTTATTTGTAATTTATAAACAACTATTGCCAAACTATGATACTTTTTATGAACTAAATCTAAATATAGGACCAACATGAATACGTAAAGCATAAAGTTGTCAAGAGACAACGGTAAATAAACAATAAGGAGGTAAATTTTAATATGTTGCCAATTGGCAACAGTATGAACTAGAGGGTTGAAATTCACAAAATGGAGTATTAGTTAAAAACAAAGAAAAAATAAAGACCCTGATTTTTACAAGTCAATATCAATGTTTTAGTGCGAAAAATTAGACGCAGTCGTCAGAAACCTATTTATAACTCAGAATTTTGGTTTAGAAATGTTAATATATAGGGAAAAAAATAATCAGTTCGAATTTAAAAAAAATTCCCATGTATTCCACGCATCAGAAAAAAAGAACAGAAGAAAAACACTGCTTTTTATCCCTTAGTGCGAAAATGACACACAGGATTTGGATGGCAACGTTGAATCTCCCCCACCCCCTTTTCCCATTATTTCGAGCTTTTTTACTGCTACATATCAGATTTTCTTCTTCTTTTTTTGACACAGTCACCGGACACGTATTTTATAGAAACATAAACAAATCTTTAAGAATTTGAGTAATTATAGGTTGACTTACAGACCTAGAAGTGACTTTCTTCGAAAATATTATAGGAAATATAGGAATTGTTTTGAAGAAAATATGGGAATTTTATAGGAATTTTTATTCATAAGTAAATACAACTACACATGTTTTGGTGCAGTTACAAATGCAATATCATAGACATAAACAACGTAAAGACAGGATAAAACTATTTAAAGTTCACTCCTGGCTCTTTCAGGAATTTTTAATTCTCTTCAAAAGTAAAATAGTATTAGCGTTTTAGAAGCACAATTTTTTCTTCAAGCTATATTTTTAAATTATTTTTGCAATTATTTTCTGAATCAAACTCTTATAACATTTGCATATATCAATACAAACATAATTGAAATAAAGGCTACTTAATTTACTATTATTTTTAAGTATAAATGTTTTTTTTTTTTTTTTTTTTTTTTTTTTTTTTTTTTTTAATAAATTGGTATAAAATGAATTATATTCGTTTTATCCCTATTGAGCAAAAATTTGCTATCGATACAATTGCGTGAAATTATCCAACTGATTGACTAATTATGAGATTTTTTTTCTTGCAACCGATTGGCAAAATTCGAGATTTTTATCAATGATCAATCGAGAAATTTCACAATTTTTTTGCCACGACTGAGTAAAGAAATTTATGATTTTTTGCCACACGTTATTGACAAAATTCTTGATTTATTTATTTTTTCTCTGTCAACAACCAACAGGTAAAATCTGCATTTTTTGTTTTAATGACCGATTGACGTTCTTCTGAGATACATTGACGAAATTAGCGATTTTTTTCTGCTACAAACCGACAAATTAGCTATTTTTTCTGCAACTGATTGACGAAATTCGCGAGTTTTTGCCGCAACTGAATTACGAAGTCTATTGTTTGTCGTGAGTGAATTCTGAAATTTACGATTTTTAAAAATGATTGATCAGCAAATTTCGTGATATATTACAACAACAAATTGATGAAATCAGCTAATTTTTAATGTGACTTACTGAAGAAATTAATATTTGTTCCCACATTTGATAGAATAAGTTTGTGGTTTTTATAAGCAACATCTGAACAAAATTTACAATTTTTTTCAATGATTGAAAGACGAAATCCAATCCCCCCTCCTCAATAATGAAGTTTTTAGTATCATGATAAACCTAAGAAATTTATTTTTTTTTTTTGTATAGGATTGTAAAAATTCGTGACTTTTTTTTTTTTTTTTTTGGCAGAATTTGGCAAACTTTAAAAAATGTATTCTGGATTGCTGAACTTATCGGCTTAAATAAAAAATAATCACGTGGGTTGAGGACTTGAAAATATAGGAAAAATAGGAACTATTTCAAATTTATAGGAATTATAGGAAATATAGGAGGACTGCTAGGCCTGCATTTATCATATTTTTGTGACATTTATTATATTTTTGTGAAGCATTAATGACATAACAAAAGGTAAGAAAGAGAGTAAAATTTTGTAAGAAAAGGTGAAGTCCTGTTACTCAAAAGAAAAATCTCCTGACGAGCGCCTTCAGCACTAAAAATTAATATTTTCCGCGATTTTTTTTTTCATTTAAAATACAAATTCAGACAAAATCGGGTTAAAGGTATACAATTATACAAATAATATCCTTTAAGGTTATTATCGTTTATTTCAACTAATATTGAAATAAAGATAAGATTTTCTTTACAGTATTTTAAGTTTTTCTGGTTAGAACTGTAAACTATCTGCAGCACCAGTACCGTCTCGAAGAGACAGGCCTACTTACCCATTAAATATGGCGGAGAATGAAGTGCTAGGAAGAAAATGTATACAGCAAAATGTCATTCGCCAGTAACCTTTTTACTGGGAATCTTCAATTCAAAAATTTTGTTTTTATACCTAACAATAGGAATTATTTTCGAAAAAAAAAAGATTTGCTCAAATTCTTAACAATCTTTTTTACTTTTTTTCTCCCATTATAAACTTTACAGAATACGTAAAACATCCAGTGATTTTTTTTTTTATTATTATTATTTCTTTAATCATGAGGATATTTCACAATTAAACCACATAATTCCGATTTAATATTCAGTAAGTAATAACTTTTAAATAATTATATGGTTTTATTTATGATAATTATTTTCTATTATAAAATTTTATTCTTTTAGTTAAATAAATACAGTTCAAATATTGATATAAATATTTATTTAAAATTACATATCCAACAAAGATTAATTCGTCGGTAAAGGTTTATTGGGAATCCCGAATTAAAAGTTTTCGTTTTCATAACTAACAATAAAATTATTTTTCAAGCAATAGAAAATTTAAGTCTTTAAAATAAATTTTCCTTTTAAATTTCATAACATTCACAACTTTATTTAAAACAAAACGGTGTTTTTTTTTTTTTTTTTTTTCAATAGAAATATTTTACATTATAATCAATTTCGAGTTAATATTAAGAAATTTTCTTTTAAATATTTTTTTTTTAATTTATAATATTAATTTTCAATCGTAAACTTTTATTCTTTCAGTCAAGTCAATTGTAGTTCAAACATAGCATTATTTCAAAATAAGTATCTGAGAAAGAATAATTCGATAGTAAAAGTTTTATTGGTAATCATGAATTCAAAAATTTCTTTTTTACGACTAACAACAAAATTAATTTCAAATCAAATTGATTTACATTTTAAATTTTAATAGGAAAGGCATTCGCAGTTTTATTTAAAATAAAACGGATTTTGATTTTTTTCTTTTTTTAACTATGGAAATATTTCACATTTTAATAATATAATTCGAATTAATATTCAGTAATTAATACCTTTTAAATAATTCTATTTTTTTTTATAATATTAATTTTCATCTATAAAATTTTATTACTCTAATACACTCAAATACAGCCTAAAAATTTATATGAATAATTATTTAAAAATAAGTACCAATGTTCACAAGTAGTAATCTTTGTCTTATATAATCAAGGTAAGAAAAGATGAGTAATATTTATCTCACATAATTAAGGTAAGAAAAGATAAGTAATCTTTGTTTTATATAATCAAGGTAAGAAAAGATACTCTGATAAGAATATAGTTTTTTTTATTTAATAGAAAATAAAAGAAGTAATGTTCATTTCATCTATCTCATTATGAACTGTAAAAAATAAGTACTTATCATAGAGAATAACAATCTACACTTATTAAATGAAAAGCCTAAATTAAAATATATGGTTACATTTTCAAATATGCTTTATTATATTTTCTTAGTTTCATCAGATACAAGTAGGTAAAATAAGTATCACAGTTTACGAATAATAATCTTTGTTTTATTTAATCACAGGTTAATATATATATATATATATATAAGTACCTTGATAAATAATATAGTTTTATTTATTTAACAGAAATATAAATAGTGTAATTTTTGTCTTATCCATCTCACTATGAACTATAAAAAATAAATACTTCTCATAGAGGATAATAATAATCTATGCTTTTTAAATTAAAATAAAATAAAAATAAAATTTTCGAAAATTTTGTAGTAGTGGAAAATAATTTTATATTTTCCCCCTCAAAAAGCTAACTTATTATATATATATATAATAAATTATATATTATTTATTTTCTGATAGATATTCTAATATTATGATATTATTTCTAATAGTTATATTACAATTAAATATATCATTTGAACAAAATATAAAGCAGTAAGCACCTTTAATATTTATACACACCAAAATTTGATTTTTTTTTTTTTAATAATAGAAATATTTCACATTTTAATCAATTCGGAGTTAATATTCAGAAATTTCCTTTTAAATAATTTGTTTATTTTATTTATAATATTAATTTTCAATTGTAAAATTTTATTCTTTCAGTGCAGTCAAATATATTTCAAACATTGCAGATAGTTATTTCATAATAAGTATCCGAGAAAGAATAATTCGATAGTAAAATTTTTATTGGTAATCATGAATTCAAAAATTTCTTTTTTACGACTAACAACAAAATTAATTTCAAACAAAAGATTTTATCAAATTGACTTTCATTTTAAATTTTGCTATTCATACATTTTAAATTTTACTATTACTACATTCATAGTTTTATTTAAGATAAAACGGATTTTGATTTTTTTTTTTTAATTACGGAAATATTTCACATTTTAATAATATAATTCGAGTTAATATTCAGTAATTAATGCCTTTTAAATAATTCTATTTTTTATTTATAATATTAATTTTCAATTATAAAATTTTATGCTTTTAATACACTTAATACAGCCTAAAACATTATATGAATAATTATTTAAAAATAAATACCAATATTCATGAATAGTAATCTTTGTCTTATATAATCAAGGTAAGAAAAGATAAGTAATATTTGTCTTTGTCTTATATAATCAAGGTAAGAAAAGATAAGTAATCTTTGTTAAAAGCCTGAAATTAAAAAAAAATTAAATGCCTGAAATTAAAATATAATAAAATTTTCGAAAATTTTGAAGTAGTTGAAAATAATTTTATATGTCCCCCCCCCCCCTTAAAAAAGCTAATTCATTATATATATATATATATATATATATATTATTTCAACAGCAAATTTCATATTGTTTTATTTTATTTTTTACTTTAGATGAATATATTCAATATTTTTTCAGGACTTTTATATTTAAAAAAATTTACCCATTCAGCTTCATAATCAATTTCAGCAATATATATTATATACCATTCATATCATTTAAACAATATGTTTGAAGTTTAGTGAAGTACATTGTGGGTTTAATTATTATTATTGTAATCAGTATTAAAATTTTACATTTTTTAAGTTTAGTATTTGTTTTACTTTTAATAAATAAAGTCTGTGATAAAAAAAAAAATTATAATAACTTTCATGTTTATATAAACAGTGAAAACATTTTCGATATAAACAAATGAAAAAAAAATAAAAGAAATTGCACATGAAATTTAATTAAATTTCAATATTAAAGCATCTATAGTCTTTCACTAAATAAGAAAAAATCAAATAAAATTAATCTTTAATTACTTACCGCATAATTTAGCGCAATTAAGAAAGTACGAAATACATATGCAGGCCATGCATTCACAACTCGAAAGGAATTCTAGCTGATTTGGCCATAGAACTAAATAGGACAATTGACATTCAATTACTACAGCCATTCCAGCTAGCAAAATGTCTATGATAATAAAAACTGCTAACTTCTGAACAATTAGACAATCTTCTAAACAAGTATTCGTTAATTATCCATTCGCACATAACAGCGTCAACAACACAACGGAAATAATTTAAACACACGCGGGGGTGGTGAGCCCACTGAATTTCGTAGGGGTGAGGGAAAGTCTTTTCCTTCTTTAGGGAGATACAAGCACTTCTCTCGTGACGTCACGGGTAGTTTTTATGACCGTGGAGAGGCATGTTATAATATATCGAGACGGTGTTGGCAGCACCCAGTCTGAAAGTATGTTGCCAATGACGTCACAGGACTCCCTAGAACGGGAACATGTCGGCATAAATAACCGCAAAGGGATGAACCAGCACCAGCCCGCCCTTATCTTTTTTTGGCGTCACCTTCGCTATCTGAGGACATAAGATAACACAGATTTTAGCTTCTGTTATCCCATACTTGACCAACGGTTATCGCATCCCATCTGAAGGACCTCCCACACCCCCTGGATCGGGGCTGTTTGTTATCGCCGGCGCTTGTGATGCAGGTGTGGGAAAGGGTCATTTCCGCTCAACACTTGGCAAATGCAATCAATTTTAAGTGGTTATTTTACAGGTGGCCTGTTCTGTTCAAATTTCTTTTCCCGCGAAATCGTAAATTAAAACCCACAGACGCTCTCTATTTTGATGGATTCAATCAGCGTTCTCAGATCTATTGGGAATTCCCTAGATCTAGGAAAATTGAAACCTATTTAGGGATTTAGGGAATTCCTTCTGATTTCTAGGGAATTTTTGGAAGCCTGGCAATGTTTTCTTAAAATCTAGAGGGAAAAAAGGATTTTTGTTAGACTTGTGTGTTTTTCTTGCAATGAACACGATAAAGTGATAGATGTGAGCTGATGTGACGCGTTTGATGAATGAATATGGAAGAGGAAGTAAAGGGATGGGCAGTGGGGAGAAATTGTCAAGCAATTCTTTGGTTAACAGAGGGTGAGGGAGGGGAGGAAATTATGGTCAGAACTGGTCTCGTACCTCTCTTTCGTTTCTCGGAACAGGGATCCTAGATGGCTAATAAATGATTACCACCTGGTGGATCAATAGTTGTTAATTACTCCAGATGCGAACACTACTTATTTTTTGCAGATTTCAGCATATGGATTTGAATCCCTAGAAGCTTTTTTTAAATGAAACTGTCTTTGAGGTCTGAGGTCGTTCGTTTGGAGAAGGATGGGGAAGTGGGGCAGGGGTTACTGCTGATTTTTCTTTCTTTTCTTCTATCAAGTAAAACCAAATAAAGAAATCATCAATCTGATTTCCTTTTGTTAAAAAACCGCCTATTAAGTGCATACGGAGATTTCGTTATAATTATACACATAATGAAGTAAATACTATGCATAATGTATTAAAACAGAAGAATGTTAAATGGAAATATCTGATCCTCTAAAAAAATTATATGCTATCTCTTTTAAGTTATTAGCCATAACAATAGCGAGCATTTATCCCAAAATAACATGAAATACAAGAAAATAAAATGAATATTTTATTTCAGATTTTCTTTTGTGTGCGTGTGAGTGTGTGCGTGGGGGGGGGGGGGGGGGGGGATGGCGGCTTATTCACGGATTCATTTTTATAGGTAGAAGCATACAATTGGCAGGCATGACCATTGAAATGATTTTGGATCTAATAGCATTTTTCGATACATGTGTTGCATCTTCAGTTGTAAGCGATTGCCAGGGCTGAAACTAGCCTTTTTTGCACCCGAGGCAAACATGGATTTTGGCGATCCCCCCCCCCCCCTTCCACAAAGTATATTTACAAAGAGAATTTCACTAATTTTATAATGGACGACTTATTTTAAAATTTAAAATATGTAATCATAAAATATGTAATACTGAACTACATAATCTACAGTGGCGGATCCAAGGGGGGGGGGGGGTTCCCTCTGAACATCAACAAAAATATTCTCTAAAGATCATTTTTAAAATGACATATTCAGTAGAGTTCAGATTATCCGAGTCCCACCTAACCGAGTTTTATTTTCTTCTGGTGGACTGATGGCTTCCATCCAAAAAATGGCCATAATTTTTTTTGCAAAAAAAAAAAAATTATGGCCATTTTTTTCCCATTAAAAAAAATTATGGCCATTTTTTTCCCATTCGGATCAGAAAATCAGAGTTCTAACTTTTTACGGCTGCTCTTTCATCTTCACCTAACACTTCATTTATAATGGCTGTTTAATAATAACGGAAGCCATCAGTTCATCAGAAGAAAATGATCCTTTCCAAAGGTATAATCCTTCATTTGGCGCCCGGGGACATGCCCCCTCTGCTCCCCCCCCCTTAGTTTCGGCCCTGGCGATTGCTGTCTCATAACGGTATTTCTCCCCTATAAATACGGTTCAAAACGTCAACTTTGACGGTATTCTTTTGAAGCACTCTTTATCCTTCATGGAAATGGAAAACGCTATTGAATTTCCGGTTCTTTTAGAACACTGCCTGTCAATTTTATGCGTTTACGAATGAAATGAATTGAGATAAAAACTTATGCACGATTTTTACGAATTTATTTGTGTTTTCAACCACTAATTTGGGACATATCTATATATAAGTTATATCTATATATGAACATACAAAATAATAATGCAATAATATCAATATCTGAAAACTTCAAAAACTGTAGAAATAGAACTTGAATATTTGTCAAGCAACTGTTATATTTCCTTTTGTTGGACCACTCACAGGAGATTTTAGAATAGTAATGTGATATAAAATATGTGCGCATGAATATTAAATAATAAACATCATAGCAATAATAATCAAAGCTTTAATGTCTGTTATTTCGTGATTGCAACAATTTTCTCAAAAATCAAATGCAAAGAGTATGTTTAATCAAAGTTCCTTGTTTTAAATAAATATAAATTTATATTCTAACCAGTAGTTTTGAAAAAATATATAACAATATTTTGTCGTCCCAAACAAAATAAGTTTGTTTTTGGTTTTTCTATATATGGCTACCCACCAGTGTTTATGAATCTCATATGTGAATGTGATTCAGGCTGTTACAACCAATCAAAATGCAGAATTTCTTCCATATCACGTGACTTTAAAATCTAGGGAATTTTTACTCCGAAGTCTAGGGGGAAAATTAAATCCATCTGAGAACGCTGGTTCAATAAATGACTATTTTGTTTAGTAGTATTATACTGCAGAAGTTGAAAATTAGGTAAAAAATAATCACAATAAACGATATTCAGATTGTACTTTATTTCCTGTACTTGAGTTGTACTTTTTTCAGGATTATTGTACACGGTGTCCATAAATTAGGGTCGGGATTTCTATAACTTTTGTTTTATATTTTTCGATCCACAAATTCCCTGCTCAACAACCGCCAAATTTTCTGATATTGCCTCACTAAAAAGAAAAAAAAAAAAAAAAAAAAAAGGCTTCTTGTTGAATTGAATAAAAATTTTAACTCAATTTTAAATACGTCACCCGCTTAAGGGGGTAGGATACCTTTAAACCATCAAAATTTTCGATTTTTTTAATACATATTTTGATCCCGCAATCATTTCTGAACAATATGCTAAAAACCGCATTAAAAAATTCCCTTTAGTTGACTAATTATGGCAGTTGTATTATGATTACATATTAAGACAACATAGAATAATTAAACTTTGCCTTGTGTTTATTCAAAACATCAAAACGATGAATTTTGATACTGTGCGCAGTGTTACTAAAAAACTATGCATGGCAATCAAAAGAAATTTTTACCACATATTCATTTCTGTATTATCTACAATTTAAAACCAGAAAAATGTATTTTTTTTTTTTTCTGTGTTTGTACTTTGAAAATATTTTTCAAAAAGTGAAAATTTTTAATTTTTTGTTAATTTTTTAATCTAGTCAATATTTTTTACAAATGTTCTGGTTTTAGTATAAAAGTAACTTTATTATGTATTTATTTTCACCAAAATTTCCTCTTTAGATGCATATTTTCAGATTTTATCATGCGCGCAAGATTTTTTTTCTCTTTTAAACTTATCTTTTCAATATTGGTTTATGAATTTACAAGTGTATATATATATATATATATATATATATTTAAATATAAATTTAAATATGAGCTTTATATTTAAATGAAGTTTGATTTTTATTTTTGACTTATTACAAAAGTTTTGAAGCTTGGAACGTAGTGATATTTTTTTTATTTTTTCGACGTGTTCAAAGGTATCCTACCTCCTTAAAATAACTGTCCAAATGTACTCAAAATTGAGAAACATGTGTGCTCATTTTTGAGTCCATGGTTGTGTTCAAATAGGAATCGTTATCCAACCCCCCCCCCCCCCCTACACATTAGGATCTACAAATTAAAGTAAAAATGTACTGACATTTATTTTACGCTCAAAATTATTAGATCTCAAATCCAAAAGGGCAACTTTATAACATGAGTTTTAATCTATTTTTGTTCGGAAATGTATGAAACTAGCAGGTGTTGTTGTTCAGAAACTATGTCATTGAATTGTTTTTTTTTTTTTTTTTTGCAAACGCAATACATCCTTCAGAAAAGAGTGTCAAAGTGGGCGTTTTGAACCGAATTTCCGCGCGAAAGAAGAATAACCACACAAGAAAGGGTAAAATGTATCTTTGTTACGTGATCAAAATCGCTTCTAGATCAATATGTATTTTAAAGATTTAAAAAAAAAATGGAAAACACAGTTCGATTCCAAATCGCTTCCCCAGTCAGACCTTCCAATTTTATATCTTTCCGTTAGAAAATGAATTTGCAAAAGTGTCAAAACGTTTTGCGCTTGTTGAGCAGAGCAGTTGAGAACAGCCTTAACAAGAATCGTTTAATTGACTATTTATTCAGGAAAATAGCAAAATTATTATCAAGATACCCAAATCGAATATTTTTATGACAAGAGCAGTAACCACTTTTAAATTATTTTAAAATACTATGCATAATTTAATATTTACACTAATAAACCTCTTTTATGCCGCCATGAATGAAATATGTAAACCATTACACAGTACAAAATTATTGTTTTATTTGGGTTTGATAACATGTGATGTTTCAAAATTGAGAAAGCATGGGTTCATTTTTGATCCAAACATACTTAATTCGATATGAGTAAGCATATCGAATTACTCATTTTTGAGTACCGTATTTTATGGAAGAAACGCCGCGGCGTTTACGAGTTTAAAAATTATTTTTTTTCCAAGTGCGGCGTTTACGATTTTTTTAAAATACCAATTGAATTTCCTTAATTTAAAAATTCATAAAAATATTTAAAATCGGATTTAAATATTTTAAATAAAGCTTCAGACATCTTAAGATATTAAAAACGAGGCATCCTACACTGCTCAGAAAACTTTGATTAAAGTCAGGTCAATGGGACGCTGTCGACAAAAGTAGCATTCCGACGGATGCGGCGTTTACGATATTTTTAAGCTTATTCTGGCCAATTTAAGGAGTGTGGCGTTTCTTCCATAAAATACGGTACTTCATTTTTTTTTTTTTTTTTTTTTTTTTTTTCCAATGCTGACTCATTTTTACTTTCTTTACAAGATCTTTATCTTTACAAGAAGAAAGTATTGGATTCAGGAAACTTTTCGACTTCCGATTTTCGACGGATTTACTCGTTTTAGGAGTCAGAGATCCCGAAAAACATGCTTTTACGAAATGTCTGTCTGTCTGTCCGTTTGCCTGCCTGTATGTGACACAAATTTTGTGAGCGCTCTCTCAAGAACTAATGGACGGAATTTAATAAAAATTTATATTCAGGTAGTCCCTAATATAAATGGGTGCTGATTAATTTTTGGTGTCGATTGCCCGACAGGTGGCGCTGCTATGCTGCGTTTTTCGCGATTTCTGCAATAGCTCTATCTCAAGAACTAATGCACGGATTTTCATTCAACTTCAGATTCAATGAGTCCTTGATATGAAATGATGCTGATTACGTTTTGGTGTAAATCGCCCAACAGGTGGCGCTGCTATACTGAATTTTGCAGGATTTATATGATTTCCGCAATATTCTCAAGAACTAATGCACGGATTTTCATCAAACTTCAGATTCAGTGAGTCCTTGATATAAATGGGTGCTGTTACGTCTTGGTGTAAATCGCTCAACAGGTGGCGCTGCTGTGCTGCCTTTTTCACGATTCCCGCAATAGTTCTGTCTCAAGAACTAATGCACAAATATTCACCAAACTTTAGATTTAGTTAGACTTTGACACAAGTTGTTGCTGTTCAGGTTTTGGTACTAATCACCCAATAGATGGCGCTGTTAGGTTGCATTTTGCTGGATTTACACGATTTCAGCGATAATCCTACAGTCCTCTCCACTTAATCGGGTCACGGATAATCGAATATACCGCTTATTCGGCTAGAATCCTCCGGAACCGAATTTATTCCTATTGGTTCTATATTTTTCCCCGCTTAAACCAAATACCTTTTACGAAGGTTCCCGCTTAATCGAATAATAAGTATGTGATCTATGTTTGAAAATAGGCGCGGAGAGCACATTTCAGCTGGAATTTCCTTCCGCCTTTTATCATTTTCGGTTCCTTTACGCTGAAAACAAATTTTCAGTTCTTCCTACAATGATTACGGCTGGCAGGTGTATAAAGGATATGTCAATTGATTTCCCCACCATCACTTCTTGCTGTTAACCAGGTTTTAATGGCAATGCGCCATCACTTCGGGACTCGAGATAAAAAATGTGATGTTTTGCACTCATTCGAAAAATAACTCGCTATTTACTCCTTTAAATTTTCACTTTATACGATTTTTTTTTTAATTCAGTATAAGTAACGTAAATTAGAAGTAGCAAAGTTTTGATTCTATTCAAACGAGCTACATTAAATGTGATGTAAACCCTATAAATGTATCTATTGACATTAAATTAATACGTATTTACTTTATATTAGCATTTGTATTTATTTTAGTTTATGTTATTCTATTAACGATTTATTATGCTGTTAATTAAATATACCATAGATAGTTATTTTGCGTTTTTATTACGCATTAAATAATACAGTTATAATTCCCCGTTTAATCAAATAAACCGCTTAATCGAATATTATTTCTGGAACCGTCTATATTCGTTTAAACGGGGACGACTGTATCTTAAAAACTAATGCACGGAATGTCATATCCGTAGAATCCTCATGATGGACATAGATTGAAGTATTAACCTGTATGAGATAGAAGAAAATTTTGGGGTGGGTACATCCGACAAGCATAAAATGAGCAAGGCGTGGAAATGGAAATCGTGGAAATGAATTGGAATCGAATGATGTTTTCTAGTTTCAAAAAATAAATTAGTTATTGAGTTATAAGCAATTTTTACGACTGGTTTTTCTCCTTTCCAGCACAGTTGCGAGCGGAAATTCGGTGCAAAATGCCCGCTTTGGCACTATTTCTTGAAATATATTTTGTTTTTACCAAAAAATGGAAATCGTTATTCGATTACATAGTTTCTGACTAGGAACACCTGCCAGTTTCATGCATTTCCGAAAAAATATTAATTCAGAAATGTATTTGAAAGTTGATCCCTTGGATTTGAGAACAGACGTAAGAACATGACGAAAAATATTATTACATATTCGTAAAATAAAAATGAAAAAGTTTTTTTTTAATAACACAAACATATATATTGCATATGAGTGAGGTTTTGTCAAAGAATAGTTAATAATGAAATAATTTCGGATTCATAATTCATTAATAAATTTTTAATCTATTTTACCATTGTTTTATTTTTATAAGTAATACGGGGAACAACGTTAAAGAAAATTGCTAGAGATTCGGGTCTTTTAGAAAGAAGCCGCACCAAGGGCCGCAAGGAGATTAATATTTAAAATTGTTGGTAGCTGAAGTATGAGAAATTTTTTTGTCTCTATGTATGTAACTGGAGAACCTAAGAAGTTGTCTGGAAATAAAGCCAGTGAATCGGAAAATTTCTAAGATCAAATACAAAAGGGCAACTTTATGAAATGAGTTTTAATTTATTTTTGTTCGGAAATGCATTAAACTAGCAGGTGTTGTTGTTCAGGAACTATGTCATCGAACTGTTTCTTCCTTTTTTTTTTTTTTTTTTTTTTTTTTTTTTTTGTCTTTTTTTGTAAACGCAATACGATCTTTCAGAAAATAGTGTTAAAGTGGGCGTTTTGAACAGAATTTCCGCGCGAAAGAAGAGGTTAACTAGGCATAGAGTACACCGAACCTGTCATTATGCATGACCAAATTGTCCGTAAATTTAAGGGTTAATATCTCAGCTAATTACGGACGCTTTTTTTCAAAAATCATTATCACAGTGCTTTTATACTTCTGCTACACCACTTTCCAGCGGTGCTCAACGCTTTTGCTGAATGCTCGTGAATCGAAATTTGTGTGTATCAGAAAAATGCGATTTTCTCAAAAACTATGTAACCTAAGGCAATCGCTACAATTTTCCTTCGAGGTTTAAATTAACGTCTATTACCTCTGATTTTTTCATAATTTTAGTTTTAGTAGATTCGGAATTAGATGGGGGGGGGGTGTGGGGGGGCATATTTTTGCGCTATATTTTCGACGATATCTTTCAAAATATAATACCTAAAATTAAAAGAAATGTATTTTTGAGTTCAGCGTTACAAAAGCTTTCACACGATATCCCACACGAGATACAAAGAAAAGATATTTTTTTTCACGTAGCAGAATTAGCTCCTCTACATTTTTACTAAATATATTTATGAATGTTTAATAATCAGAAACTAGAAGAAAACTAATAATCAGAAGCAAATAGATGAAAACTACATTTTTCATTACAACAAGCGAACGACGTACAACAAAATCATTCTCACTCTAGGCACTGTTTCTATTGTTGGCCGCTATAGTGTAGGCGTATTCACTATTTCAAACTAACGTTAGTTTTTAAACTAGGCGGGATGGCGACATAACCCCGAGTGGCGCCATTTCCTCGGTCTCCCCTATTTGTAAAAATTTAATAATTTGTAAATATATGGGTCAATAGTCTTTATTACTTCCCCCAATTTGAACTTTCTACGTTCCATAGTTTACGAGTAAAATGGCTGTGACAGACAGACACAGGAGTGATCTTATAATGGTTCTGTTTTTACTTTTTAAGGACGGAACCATAATAATAAATATTATTTTTCAGTTCGCGAAAATCCAACTCGAAAATCATTAAGGCTTTCAACTGCTCTGCTGTGTCAAAGTTTTGACACATTTACGTATTCATTTTTTAACGGAAAGATATAAAATTGGAAGACCTGACTATGGAGCGATTTAGGATCGAACTGGGTTTTCCATTTTTTTTAATAAATAAATTACCTATTGAGTTATAAGTGATTTTGATCACGTGACAAACACATTTTTCACCCTTTATTGAGTGGTTGTTCTTCTTTCGCGCGTAAATTCTGTTTGTCTGTTCAAAAACGCCCACTTTGACAATATTTTCTGAAAGATTTATTACGTTTGCAAAAAGAAAAAAAAAGGGGGGGGGGAACACTTTTGTTAGATAGTTTAAGGATTATTCTGTTCCGAAAATTTTAAAAAATCGGTCATCAATCCGAAAATTCGGATATGTAAAAAATCGCGAATTTCGACAAATGGTTGCCGTAAAAAATAAATTTTGTCAATCGTTTCCAGAAAAATCGACAATTTAGTCAAAGAGGATCGCGAGAAAAACGCAAATTTCGCCAAAGAATTGCAGAAAAAACGCAAATTTCGTCCAAGAATTGCAAAAAAAATCCACAAAAATATGTCAAAAAATAGCTCCGTTAGATTTGACAAAAGCCAATGATAAAGAAATATTTTCACAACTCTACTTTTTATTATACAGCTTCAAAATTTAGCATGTTTTTTTTTTTTTCTTTTACTCTAAATTTTCTTAAATTAAAATCTTTTATTCTCCTCCTTTTTATTTTCTTTTACTCTAAACTAAAATTTTTAAAGGAATCCTTATTTGAATAAGACTGTGTAAGTAATCATTAACATTGCTATTTTGTATTTTTTGTCTTGCGAAGAGAGTAATTTAAAAATATACTGAAAAATTATCCCATAAATATGTATGCAGTATTCTTAAAAGAATCTCAATTATATGTCAAGAAAAAAATCTGAATTTTTTGTAGAAATTGTGTCGGGGCGGATTGGGCCTGATTTAAATGATTTTGCCCCGGGCCGGGCGGAGAATGTTTCAACTGATTTTTCTATGGCCCGAGCCGGGGCGGATGGGACCCGCGCCTGGAAGTTCCAGCCCTGCACGGGCTGGAGACCTCTAGCGTAGAATTAAAGGAATTCCGTCACGTGACTATAAGATTCACCGCGCGCAACACTGTTCAATGAATTTCCGTTTTACAATTCTATTTTTATTGTTACTTACCCATCATACGTAGTTATAGGATAAGTCTTGTAAGGCAGTTCTCAAATCCAAAAGGGTAACTTTATGACATAAGTTTTAATTTATTTTTGTTCCGGAATGCATGAAACTAGCAGGTGTTGTTGTTCAGAAACTATGTCATCGAGCTGTTTTTTTTTTTTTTTTTTTTTTTTTCTGCAAACAAAATAGATGTTTCAGAAAATAGTGTCCAAAGTGGGTGTTTTGAACCGAATTTCTTCGCGAAAGTAGAATATCCACTCAAGAAAAGGGTGTGAACGTGTTTGTCACGTGATCAAAATCGCTTATAACTCAATAGATAATTTATTGATCAAACAATGGAAAACACAGTTTGATTGTAAATCGCTTCCATGGCCATGCTTTCCAATTTTATATCTTTCCAAAAATGAATTTGTAAATGTATCAAAACATTTTGCGCTTGTTGAGGAGAGCAGTTGAGAACAGAAAATGCAAAGGTCTAGAAACAAGAGTCCCACATCAAGTAAGGTGGGTAACCGATTTTTTCGAAACGCGGTTCGTGTTCAGGCAGGGTTGACCATGTATTTTAATGTCGGAGGTAAATGAAAAAAATCGGTTGACAAATCCCTATCGAAAACGCATGAAGTGAAAACGCATGAAGTGATCAAAAATTGATTTAATTTAAAATTATTTACATTTGTTAGTGAAAGTGTCATCGTGAAAACTAGCAGTTAAACGTTACACCTAACTAGGGTCCTGCCCGGGTAATAAATAAACTTTGCAGCCCAGCAAATTTTATTTAAAACTCAGCTGCAACCCGAACCGAACCCAACGAAAGATAGTCCGTCTACCCGCATACCGATCGAAACCGAAATACTTAATTCCAATCCCAGCCTGAAACCCGGAATCTGAGAAAATTGATCCAAAATATAATGTATTTATAAAAAAATATTCTGTAATCATATTTCCAATATTAATGTTATCTTTTATGTAGTAAAATAAACATGTAAGGAGTCATTCATATTCAAATACGTAGTTTCCCGTCCGTAGTTTCCTTTCCAGCTTTCATCCAGTTGATTTCCTTTTTTTTTTGCAAACGCAATAGATTTGTCAGAAAATAGTGTCAAAGTGGGCGTTTTCAACCGAATTTCCACGCGAAAGAAGAATAACCACTCAAGAAAGGGTGAGAAATGTGTTTGTCACGCGATCAAAATCGCTTATAAATCGATAGGTATTTATTTATCAAAGACCGGAAAACACAGTTCGTTTCCAAATCGCTTCCATGGTCAGGCTTTCCGGTACAAAATGAATTTGTAAATGCGTCAAAATGTTTTCCGCTTGTTGAGCAGAGCAGTTCAGAACAGTCTTAAAAAGATTATCCGGTTAGGGACTAGAGGTCTGCACGGAGCGAAATTCCCGGGCCGGCCCGGCCCGTACAAAAATCAGTGAAAACAGGCCCGGCCCGGTCCGACTCAATTTCTACAAAAACAAATCCGTTTTTTCTCGACATATAATTAATATTCTTTTAATGAATACTACTTACATATTTATGGGAACATTTTACAGTATATTTTAGATTACTACGTGTTCGCAAAGTAGAAAACACACAATAGTAGTAAACATTAAGGATTACACAGTGTTTTAGTCATCGTCTCTACAGACATTTCAAAATTCCACTTTTGAAGCTGTATAATAAAAAGTAGATTTGTGAAAATATTTTTTTCATTTTTAAGGATTTTCTCAAATCCAAAAGGAGCTACATTTCGACACATTTATGAATTCATTTCTTTTCGGAAACGCGTAAGATTGGCAGGTATTCTTATTCAGAAACTATGTAAATGCCGTTTTTTCATAGGTAAAAGCAATATATCTTTCACTGAAAACACTGCCAAAGTTAGCGTTTTGAATCGAATTTCCGGAAGCGATAGCACAGGAAAGGAGAAAAACGTACAGTCACGTGACAAGAATCTCTGTAAGTAATTTATCAAATATGGAGAAAGCTATTAGTTCCCAAATGCCTTCAATAGTCAGGCCTGTCAATTTTATGCCTTTATAGTTAAAAATGAGTCAGAAAATGTGTCTGAAAGTTTCGCATTGTTGAGCAGTGAATATGAGAACTACTTTAAGGTATATTTCCAAAATACTGTTAACAGAAGTTCATTATCACTATTAATACTTTTACAAAACATAATGCCTGTCCTACACATTCTCAGATCGATTAAGACCAGTTCCGTCCCGGCACGAGTCTGCTGAAAAAAATTAAACCCGGAATCAGACATCTTGTAACTGTACGATGCCGATCTCTACGAGGACATGTTACATATCTGTATTGATGTTGTTAAACTCGCATCGGCTCGTGATGCACATTTATAGTTCTTGAGAAAATCATATTCATTGAAAATGTCTCGTATTTTATCTGCTTCGCTTGAACTCTTATATCGGGCCGATAGGTCCGATTAATTTTTTTATAGCCCCGGCCCGACCCTGCAGGACCGTTCAAATTTTTGTCGGCCCGGCCCGTTGAAAAAATTGTCCTAATTCTGCCGGCCTGGCCCGTTGGAAAATTCGCCTTCATTCCGCCGGGCCGGGCCGGGCCGGGTGCGGGCTCGGGCCAAGCTCGGCACCTCTATTAGGGACTATACATGTATAACGTTAACAACTTTTTGGTAATTTTAGACTCAACCCCCCGTTCTTACGATATCATATGTTATCATTCCTCGACACCCCCCCCCCCCCCCTGATTACAGTGGAACCTCCCTGTGCGACTACCTCCATTAAGCGACAACCTCCCTGAACGACCTTTTTTTCATGGTACGAAATTTATTCCCATACGCTCGATACTAATTTTACCTCCATTCAGAGACCATCCCAGCTGAACTCCCTCCATGAGCGACCCACTTCTTTGAAGATAATGAAACAAATTCCGTTTTCCCTGGTCGCTTGAAGAAGGTTTTATCAGAAAATAAACCCGGAGAGCGCATTATTCATCAAACTTCTAAACTAAGTTTAGAATTTTTTTTTTTTTTTTTTTTTTTTTTTTATCGGTAACTTTTAAGTGTAAACCCCGCTTTGCCTTTTTAGACAATGAATTTTAGACTCTGACGCCTTAGACGCCTTTTTAGACTCTGATGACACATTAAGAATGACGGCCAATAAACTCCTCTGCCCTATTCTGTCAGGAAACTCTCAAAGATATAGATAAATTAATGAAATCAAATCGTCATTATTTGTTCCAGTGCAAAAAAAAAAAAAATACATTTATTGACTGAACATCGAAAAGACTTGGAAATAAAAGTTATAAAAGATAAAACCGTAAAATCGAAGCAAACGCCAATGTATTCATTTTTAAAACACTGTAGTAATTAACTTATGTAATTAACTTTTGTTTTTATACTTAAATTTTCATATATTTTCTTAATGTCAAAAATAAATTTTAGTAACGTTAATTGCTACCTTTTTTCAACAATTAAAATCTAGATTTAAACATGACCACCTCTCGGAACGCCCCATATTTATTGGAACGGAAGGTGGTCACTTTAAAGAGGTTTTACTGCATATTGTTATCAATGTTTAAAATTCTTTTTATTGTTGCTAGTGAGCTATTTTTGTTAAGAGACACAAAAAAAAAAAAAAAAAAAAAAAAAAAAAAAAAAAAATCACGCTATGTACACGAAATTTGGTATCTGTTAGTAAATTTAAGAGGTATTGCAAATATTTTGTTAAAAATCCATGATTAAAATCATAAATTCTCCAATTGTTTAAAATTACATAAAAACGCATTCAAATCTAAGGTGAACATAATTTGAAAAGTTTCGATTGGTATATCTTATGAATAAGAAAAAAATCCCTGCCGGCCCGGCCTACAGGCAGTGGTAGATTTCGAAGTTGAGTGGTGAGTTCGAGGTGAAGTATACTAATTTCACCAACAAAAACTAAATCATTATTAGATATAAATCCACCTTAACAGTTTTATCTGTCTGCTTTTGACGAGTTTTTATTTCCTTTTTATAAAATAGCTGGTTTTATCAGAATCATGTTAAGGCGATATTAAAAAAATTATTTTTCCATGCTCAACAACTCGAAATTTTCTGGCACATTTTCAGATTCATTTTTAATTAAAAAAAAATATATGAAACATGCTGACGTGATTTTTGAAAAGATTTATAAGCGACCTGTGTTTTTATTTTTCTTTCAATTAATTAAAACTTGATTAATAAACAATTATTTTCTCAGTACGGCAATATTTTTCGTTTCTAACACAATCGCTTCGTGAAATTCTGTTCAAAATGCCATTTTGACATCATTTTTTGAAATATATTCTGCCTCTATCAAAAAATCGATCATTACTGTACGTTATATAGTTTCTGAATAAGAGAATCTAGCAATTGGATGCGTTTGAGAGCAAAAATGAATTTAAAAATGAGTAAGAAAATAGTCAGTTTGGATTTGAATGCACCCTTACTTAGATTTTTTTCTTCAACCGCTATGTATTTTTAATTTGTTTTTTGCTGTAAGAATTGGCCCTATCAAAAACTTCTCCATATAAATGTTGAAGACAATATTAAGAAGATATAAGATAAATTCATGGAGATTTTATATCTTGTGAATTGACGGAGTTAGGAAAATTATTCTTCTTCAACCCCCCCCCCCCTTTTTTTTTTTGTTTTCGTTTTTATTTTTATTTATTTATTTATTTATTTATTTATTTTTTCGGTACGAATTGGTACTATCAAAAACTTGTGAATATAAAAGTGTTAGATAATATTAAGGAGATGTATAATAAAATTAATTGGATTTGATATCTTGAGAGTTGACGAAGTAAGGAATTTTTTTTCATAAAAACCCTATTTTTTGCGCCCCTTGAGCCTATTTTTAATTTTATCAAAAATCTGTAATGCATAAATTTTTGGCACTATTTTTAGAAGTAATAAAAACTTTAAACTGATTTGATATGTACAAAAATTAAGAAGTTATGGGTTTTTATTCGGTTTTCAAAAAAACCCTCCCTATTTCCATCCCCTATGTCCGATTTTGCCCATTAACAAACTTGACCGAGATTTTATGTCCCTTGATTTTATGTATCAGTTTGGAAGAGATTTGTGCAGAATTGCGGAAGTTATCGTGTCCAGAAGAAAGTGATAACACAATTGCTTCGGGAAATTCCGTTCAAAAAGCCCACTTTGACATCATTTTTTGAAATATATTCTGCTTCTATCAAAAAATCGATCACTGCGGTACATTATATAGTTTCTGAATAAGCGAATCTACCAATTAAATGCGTTTGAGAGCAAAAACGAATTTAAAACTGAATCAGAAAATACGCAGTTTGGATTTGAGTGCATCCTTAATGCAATGATTTTTCCAACACAATCCGCTTCGGGAAATTCGGTTCAAAATGCCCGCTTTAACAGCATTTTCTTAAATATATTCTGCCTCTATCAAAAAATCGACCATTACGGTACATTGTAAGAAAACGTACCAATTGGAAGCCTTTGAGAGCAAAAATGAATTATAAAATGAGTCAGAAATAAGAAAATTTGGATTTGAATACTTTTGATACTTAGATGATTTTTTTCTTCAACCGCTATGTATTTTTAATTTGTTTTTGCTCTAAGAATGGGTCCTATCCAAAACTTGTCTATATAGATGTTGTAGACAATATTAAGAAGATATATGATAAATTCATGGGGATTTTATATCTTTTGAATTGACGGAGTTATGGATTTTTTACTTCTTCAAACCCACTTTTTGTTTTCGTTTTTAATTTTTTTTTTTTTTTTTTGCGGTACGAATAGGTCCTATCAAATACTTGTGAATATAAAAGTTGTAGATAATATTAAGGAGATTTATCATAAAATTAATTCGAATTGATATCTTGAGAATTGACGAAGTTATAAATTTTTTTCTCCCAAAAACCCTATTTTTGCGCCCCTTGAGCCCATTTTTAACTTTATCAAAAATCTGTTATGCATAAAATTTTGGCCCTATTTTTAGAAGTAATAAAAACTTTAATCTGATTTGATATGTACAAAAATTAAGAAGTTATGGGGGGGGGGGGTCTTCGGTTATCACAAAACCCCTCCCTATTTCCATCCCCTTGGTCCGATTTTGCCCATTAACGAACTTGACCGAGATTTTATGCGCATTGATTTTATGTATCAGTTTAGAAGAGATTGGTGCAGAATTACGAAAGTTATCGTGTCCAGAAGAAAGTAATGTATATATATATATAAAGTTTTTTACTGAGGGTGGTTTGGGGTTTTAGGGGTCATGATCGGTGTAGATCTGCAAAAATTTTTCAGAAACTCCAACATAGGAACGATCCCAATAGGTAGTATTTCATACGAAATCTATCCCCCCCCCCCCCCCAAAAAAAAAAAAGAGGCGTTAAATAATTGTTTCGAATCTTAGACTATTCCTTAGACATAAAAAATTGAGTATTTTAAATTTGTAAAAAGCAAGATTTTAACAGTCATAAAAAGCATTTCATTTAAAAATGATATTTAAATCTAATATACGTAATTTGCAATGACATTACTTCCTTTAACTAATCAAATAATTCATTCATTTCTATAACATAAGCTTAGCAGTAGAATAAATTTCTGCATAAAAGAATAAATAACCAGTATGTTATTTTCTCACTCTATTTTTGCAATAATAAATTTATAGCAAATTGGAGCTAAAGAAAAATGATACCTGCTCAACAACTATTATGAAAGAATGTATAAGAGAAAAAGGAGCTAATTGGTATAAAAATGTTATGTCAGAAAGAGCTTGTTTGGTAGAGTTTGAATAAATGTTTTTATTTTTTTACTTTTAAACTCGTATCCAACGGAAAAAAAAAATAGAAATTGAAATGGGTGGGTTTTTTTTCTTTTTTGAAGCACTAAAGGCTAATAATCCCTACAGAGTGGTAACAATACTGTTATTTAATATTTTGATGATTTTAGGTTTCATTTGTTATTCTTATATTTATTCTGTATATGTAACTAATTTTCATAATTCTTTCGGTTAACATACATATACATGTAAGTAAATTTAGATTTAGGTAATTATTAGTAATTTTCCGAAATACAAATTCAAAATGAGCTGCAAATCATTTTTTCCTTTTTTGTTATTTGTGCTACTAATTAATGAAATTACACATATTTGAAGTTTTTTTAAATTCTGCAATTACTGGTCTCACTTGGCCATTTTTTAAGATTGCAGCGCCATGCTCTTTTTAAAATTGGCGAAATACACTCCTTTTAATAAAAATTAGTGAAATTCATCTTTAGTTGTAACCAGAGATTTTTTGGGAAAAACTTTCCCATTTCTGAATCAGTGTGTCCAGGAACTTGCAAAAATTATTGAACTTTATTTCTTTTGAAGAAAAAAAAAAAAAGTTATTTTTAAATTATGTTGTTATTTAATTGTATTTTTCAATTTGCAATTCATAAAATCCTTTAAAATTAATGTCACTTTATTTATTATATTAACTCTTTATGTATATACGAATTATGAATTCATGAAATTTTTATCTTCTACAGAATTTTTCGTGAATTGCTTAAACTACATTAGAAGATTTACATAATCATTTAATAAGTTTTAGAAGGATTTTAGAAGGATTCATTAAATTTGAATTCAGGGATGAGATTGACCAAAAAGCAAAAAAGCTGAAAACTGCGCGAAAGACGTTTGAACAATGGCAGTTATGAATTTCAAGCGCAACAAATATAATTGCTATTAATATATAATTTACATACAATTTAGCTTTGCGTAAATTAAAAATAAATTATTAACACAAATAAGGCAGAAATTATTTACTTACTCTAATGAAAAGTTTATTTTACCAAGATACCGAACATTAATGTGAAATTTTCGTTTTTTGCGCGATCTTTAGACGAAATTTGCCATTTTTTAGATATCTTTTGACGGAAATTGCCGTTTTCCGTTCTCTTTTGACGGATATTGCCGTTTTTTAGCGATCTTTTGATGAAATTTGCCGTTTTTCCGCGATCTTTTGACGGAAATTGCAGTTTTTTCGCGATCTTTTGACGGAAATTGTCGTATTTTAGCGATCTTTTGACGGAAATTGTCGTTTTTTTCGCTATTGACGGAAATTGCCTTTCTTTCGTGATCTTTTGACGGATATTGCCTTTTTTGCTGTATTTTGACGGATATTGTCTTTTTTGCTGTATTTTGACAAAATTGTCGTTTTTTCGCGATCCTCTGACGGAAATTGCCGTTTTCTTCGCGATCTTTTGACAAAATTGTCGTGTTTTAGCGATCTTTTAACAAAAATTGCAGTTTTTTCGTGATCTTTTGGCGAAAATTGCCGTTTTTTCGCGATCCTTTGACGAAATTGGCGATTTTTCTTTGAACGATTGACGAAATTGATTTTTTTTTTTTGGTGACCATTTGTCTAAATTCGCGATACATTTTACGTCCGAATTTTCAGATTTATGACAGATTTTTTTTTTTTTTTTTTTAATCTTCGGAAATGACTGCCGTAATTCTTGGACTTTTCGGAACAGTATCATCCCTGGTTCAGCGATCGCGATGAAATAGGATAACCACCGCACGCGATAAAAGACTTCTCGTAGTTGAAGTGTTGAAATATAAGCATATTTTGATGCGGATTAAAATCATTTCATGATTCTTTTTTTATTTAAACGAATAAAAAACGGATGTCTGCACGAAATAAATTCTTGAAAAATGAGAAATTAAAGATCGAAAAAAATGGCAAAATAGCGAAAATTTGAAAAAAATCGGAAAATCGAAAAAAAAACGGAAATTGAAAAATGACAAAAAAGCTGAAAACCGCAGATCCGCGGAAAAATCTCATGCCTGATTTATAGGGATTTTGTGCTATATTTATAACCCCAATCTAATCTTTTATTTTAAATATTTTTCTTATTATTTAGTAGAATCAAATAATGTACAAATGTAATGTTCTTACAATAGAAATATTTCCGAATTGAAAAATCCCCCCCCCCCCCACACCCCTACCGCCAAGAAAACTGATAAGATGCAAAGGCAAAAGAAATCATCCTTTGAAAAATATTTTTGTTTTGTGTAACCCATAACGCTTTAGGAACAAGATAAAGTAATGTACGTACCAATAACTCATTTTTAACTGTATTAGAACGAATCGATGTATTAAATGAATTTTATAACAAGTTATTTTAATGATACTTATAAGTACCGTCAGTAGATAAAGGGTTAACAAATTATATACTTTTTTCTTATATCGTTACTAAACACATTACTATTACTAATATATTTACTCATGAAGTGATGCTTTCTCTTTTCTGAACTAGTGCTTTTTTGGGAACTAGCAATCCCCCCTCCCCCCCCTTTTTTTAGAATGAATACTAAACTGTCATATTAGAAATTAAAACATAAAGATGTATTATTTTTCCTAATTAGAAAGTTAATTGCTAAATAATTATTAATTTCAAGTGTTGTTAACAATTTAATATTAAAAGCAGTGATTAATAATTTTAATAACTCTAAATATAAATAGTATTTAGTATAGTTTTAGATTATTATTACAAAATGTTAATGTATGTAACGTAATTGTATACTACTAATGAAAATGAATGCAGTTTTTATAATTACTCTAACTAATAATTATAATTAAAGCTTAAAAATATATATTAAGTAAGCAATTAGATGTTTAATTGTTTTTTAAACCTAAAATTATTTGTAGCTATTCCGTATTTTAATGCTTGGGAAAAAATCATAAAAATCCGATTTAAATAAATAATGAAAAAAATAATCATAATTTTTTTACACCCTTTTCGTAACGTTTGCTAATATATTGCTGTGTTGAAAAAAAAGTGAAATATATTGAATAGATTTCGTTATACAGTCGAACCTCGTTAACATGAATCTCAAGGGGAATCAAAATTTTGTTCATTTTAACTAGGGATGCGCCGAATATTCGGTATCTATTCGGTATTCGGCCATGTTACCGAATATTCGGTTTGGCCGAATATCAAACTATTCGGTATACCGAATATTCGGCTTGGCCAAATAGCAAACTATTCGTCTGTTTTCGAACATTCGGTTCATTCATGCCGAACATTCGGTTTGGCCGAATGTCGAAATATTCGGCCAAACCGAATATTTAAAAAAAGCTTTTAAAACATATTTTAAAAACATTATACAACTTCCACCTTTAACAGTCAACTTATAAAGATATTCAGAATAATTAGAAACAGAAGCTAGTATGCATTTAAAAACTTCCTCGCTTAATCAAAGGGAGTAGAACAGTTATTCTTGCTAAGTTGCTACCCTATAAAATTTGAATAGGGTATTATTTCTACTAGATTAATATTAACACAATTATTCTAATTTGTAAACAAATCATATTAGATGTAAATTTCCAACTGGGCGAAAAATGTCCGGACCAGGATTCGAACCCGGGACCTCCTGGCTGAAGCCGCCAGTGCTCTGCCATCTGAGCTATCTCGGACGATTCTGGTCGAACTATCTGGTCGAACTAATATTAATCTAGTGTAATTTCGTATCCAGCGATTTCTGGAGTTCCATTTCCTGAGATTTATTCTGTTGAGCTGAACCAGGTTTTAGACCAGATGCTATAATCATTAAGGTTAGCTGGGTGAAAAAGTTCGACCAGAATCGTCCGGGATAGCTCAGATGGCAGAGCACTGGCGGCTTCAGCCAGGAGGTCCCGGGTTCGAATCCTGGTCCGGACATTTTTCGCCCAGTTGGAAATTTACATCTAATAGGGTATTATTTATTTACTTTTACTTTAGTCTCTTCCTGACAAACAAATAATATAGGATCCAGTACAATTTTTTCACAATTTCTCTTTGATTTTAAAATCTTTTAGAATTTAAGAAAATTTTATTCATTTGTTTTAATTCACAGAAGAAGTCATGAAATTTAAATTTTTATTAATTAAAAAATATCCTCTTCTTAAATAACTCAAAGCAGATTTTTTTCAGCATAAAGTTTACTTGTAAAAAGCTCTTGTTTATTAGAATAAAAGTTTCTGTTTTAAATATTATGTAAAATTGTTTTAAAATCTAACATTTTAATGCATTTAAACTTTGAAATATAAAAGTATTCGACAAGTCTAATATTCGGTATTCGGCCTAGCAGTTACTATTCGGCTAGACGAATATTCGGTATTCGGTTCCCCTGTTGGCCGAATGGAGACTGTGAAAACAATTCATGTCAAAAGTAATTCACGTGAAACGAGTTAAACGAGGTTTGAGTGTAAGAAGGTTTGGCATAAACGCAATTCTTTACTAAAATTTGACTCAATATTGCCTACATTTGAAAAATTAATTAAAATTCTATTAAAAATTTATATGAATTCACAGTTTTATTCCCTGTTTTAATTAAAAACACATATGTTTGATAAAATCCGCCCCCTGTGAGTTATGCTCGCCAACACTCGTTCAGACTTCGGCAGCCTTTAAAAACATGGTAATGTGCGTTGTTTTAAGGCTGTTCTCAAATCCAAAAGGGTAACTTTATGACGTAAGTTTTAATTTATTTTTGTTCGGAAATGCGCGAAACTAGCAGGTGTACTAGGTCATCGAACTGTGTTTTCCGTTTTTTTTTTTTTTTTTTTCGGAAACGCAATAGATCTTTCAGAAAATAGTGTCAAAGAGGGCATTTTGAACCGAATTTCCGCGCGAAGGAAAAACAATCACTCACGAAAGGGTGAAAAACGTGTTTGTCACGTGATCAAATCGCTTATGACACAATAGGTAATTTATGGATCCAAAAATGGAAAACGCAGTTCGGTTCCGAGTCGCTTCCCTAGTCAGACTCTTCCAATTTTATATCTTTCCGTTAAAAAATGAATTTGTAAATGTACCAAAACCTTTTGCGCTTGTTGAACAGAGCAGTTGAGAACAGCCTTAACAAGAATCGTTTAATTGACTATTTATTAAGAAAAATAGCAAAATTATTATCAAGATACCCAAATCGAATATTTTTATGACAAGAGCAGTAAACACTTTTAAATTATTTTAGACACCCCCCTCCCCGCCCTAATGATATCTAAAAATTCTTTTGATTTTTGCAATTTTTCTTTTGTTTGTTTGTTTGCAGTGATATACAGGTATAGTTATACATTTATTATTTGCATACTTTATTGATTCAAATGAAGAGAAGGCAATAAAATATCACTATTATATACGAAAGAATTTTATATCAAAGAAAACTTTAAAAAGAAATAGTTATACTATTTAAAAGTATTTAATAATACATTTTTGTTACCTAATGCATTCAACAGTAATGCCTTCTAGCATTTGCCACCGCAAGGGAAAGGGGGGTGGAGGGGGCAGGCAGAACTTTTCATCAACAAAACAGGTGCACTACATTCTTTCTCTTTTCTTTACTGGTAAACAAATGTACCATTTCAATCATATTTCGCACCTGGTTTCTCGAAGAGCGGAATATATATGCATACACATATGGCAAAAGAATAGAAATGTCAAACGTTTGAGGTATTCGAAATTTTGGAATTACCGTATATACTTGTGTATAAGTTGAAGAAATTTAGACAAAATTTGGGAGTTGAAAATGGGGGGTCGCCTTACACACAAAATAACAACAACAACAACAAAAAAAAAAATCGCATGTAACACTGGACAACAATGGTTTTGTCATAGAACTAAAATTAGTTGATTCTAGATCAGTTTTTGGCGCTGATTCCGAACATGCTTTCCGTTTATCTCTAGGTGGTCCAGGTTTTGAGAAATTTGCATATTTAAATTTATGCAAATTTAAGCTTTTTTGTGCTATTTTAAGTCACTATCAACTTTGAAATAGTTGCCACAAAATTGACGTAATGTTTTTCTAGTCTAGCTTTTTATGCTGATTTCAAATCTGCAGTCTCTTTTCTTATGTCATGTCTAGTTTTTGAGTAAGATGAATTTCTACTTTTACACGGCATTAACAGAGGTTTGATATAAGATACTTTTTAGGGGTGTGTAATTCATGGACAAGAAGGTGAACAGGGTCAGATTCATAGCAGAGACATAAACAAAAATTTATATTATCGAAAAAAAAAAAAAATAAGTCGTAGAATCTATCCTAACTAGTTGAAGTTTATCATACAAATTAACATAAAAAACTATTTCTGGCTTTTTTGACCCAAAACTAAAATTTCCCTTTTTTTCCAAAAAATAGACTATATACAGAAGAAAACAGATACAATATTTGAAATCAGCTCAAAATACTGGTTTAGAATCATATTAGCGTACTCGTGCGGCAGAAATATTTGAACGTCAAGAAACATTATTAGAAAAACATGAAAAATATGCAAATTAGGTACACTATGTCACAGTCACATGTCAGTATGGTCTCAGAAACAACGTTTTTGTGAAGTAAATTAGGTAGTAATCATAACATAAAACAAAAACCCTGTCTGATATTGCTTTATACCTTAAATTTGCAAGTAATTGTATGAAATTTACTAAATTTGTATAAATTGAAATATGCAAATATCTCTCAAACTTGACGTGCTGGAGTCAATCTAAAACTAGATTCGGAATCAGCACAAAAAACCGCATAAAAAACAACTAATTTCTGTTTTAGGACAGAGCAAAAGTTCAAATTTGTTGACCAGTGCAATCGGTGAATGGGCAAGTCTTTTAAGTAATCACATGAGAGATAAAAGCGGACAATGGCCATTTCCCGGTGATTGACAAAAAACGCTCTACATTAATGTCCTTCTAATTGTTCTGCATCCATTTTCTCTTGGGACAGAATTCCCTTCCATACAGGTTCTTTCCTTTCAACATTTTAATCCCCTTTTTTAAAAAGTTCAACTGGAGAATACTTCTAGATACATCTGCTAAAAACCCTACAATACAAAGAAGTACTCTATTTTAACAGTCTAAGAAGTTGTTTACCCTTGTCAATAAGTCTTGAATAGATTTTCAAAGAATTTTTTCTAAGTACCATTGAATGGATGTGATATGTGAATAGGTTTCAAAATAGTTTAAGCTTCTCCGGTTTTACATAACTATACAGTTTTAAGAGGTTGAATTTAAAAAAAAAAGTTGATTAGAAACATAAAAAGTTTACTAATTTAATGAAAATGTATTATTACTTTTTTTTTAAATCGTCGATTACAAATCATTTTTCAACAGACTACCAGAAATGGGGTTCGACTTTTACACAAAAATTAAATGTTTTTCAAAATTTTGCTTAAGAATTGGGGGTGGGGGGACGGGGGGTTCGACTTATACACGAGTCTATACGGTAAATAATTTTCTAATCATTTAATGATTTTAATAACAACTTTGTATTTTCATTCAATTAATACATTAATTTTAAGGCATTTTGCCATTAGTCTGCCACAGGTGATAAATCGCCAAATATTCGCTGTAACTCGTACAATTGTGTAAGAGTTAAACAAACAAGCAAACAACGGATTTAATTATGCGCCAATAAATACTTGGTTATATAGACCAAAGCGCTGTGAAACGGTAACAATAAAAAGTAATTAATATATATATAATTATTTTTATGACTGTATTTAGAACCAGAATTTAATGAAACAAAATAGTTACCTTCAAATAAATTAACAATTATTATACAAGTAATTAATAAAATATTTATGATAATGATTCACTGTTTGCATCAATATTGTAATTATCAAAAGATCGGTATTAGAGGGATATTTTAAAATACTAAATATCAGGCAATTACAGCTATCAATTTATTGAGACTGTGGGAGATTTAAAAGGTGATAATAATAATAATGATAATAATAATAAAAGTTTTGGAATATTAGTGTATAGTTTTGTTGCACTATTTTTAACAATTAAACTTCCAGAGATTACTTGACATATTACTTCTAATAACAATATTACAAATAGGAAAGAAATCATACTGTGAGTTCGGTATTTTAAATACTAATAAAATAATTTCAAAATAAAACTGGGGTGTTTGAGGCCACTGATCTGCAGATTTATTAGTTTCATGATTACTATAACTTACATTAATTTTGATATATATATATTTTTTTGTCAGGGATGAATAAGCAAACATTTTAAGACAAAAAATAGTTTTTTAACAACTTCTGTAACTTAGTTGACTTTATTTAAATGGGGAGGGATTAAGCCGTATCAGTCCTAGAGATCTGCCTGCCCGAAGCCCGAGCCCGGCCCGGGCCTATTTTCATTCACGGCACTCGGGCCGGGCCATACTTTTTTCTGAAGGTTCGGGCCTTACTTTTTCCCTGAAGGTTCGGGCCGGGCCGGGCGTAACTTATTTTTTCTGCACAGACCCGGGTACTGGTTTCATTCTAATCCCCCCGGTACTGGTACTGGTACCCGGGTACTGGTTTCACTCCTAATCTTCACGGCCCAAAATTTTCATTCCTAGTTTTGACTCAGCCCGTATGAAAATCATTGTCTCGGCGTGGCCTGGTCCGTTCAAATGTCAGTAAAATTAGGCTTGCCACAATTTTTTTTTTCAAAAAAATGTATACATTTTCAAATAGCCATTATTCTACAATTAAACATTCAAATTCATTTTTTTAAAAGAATAGTAGATTTCTACACGTATGAAAATATAGTAAAAAGTGTGAAAAAAAAAAAAACCGGTCTATGACGGAATCTTGTTTTAAACTGAAAAACGTGTTGATCCATGCAGAATTAATATACTACTACGTAAGAAAAGAATATATAATACAGTTGCACTTGCTAAGAAGGGAACCTGTCTATAACGCATTTTTTTTTTTTTTTTTCTATGCAATTCAGTCTTAGATTTTACTGTATAGCATTTTTCAGATTTTTAACATTTCAATATATGGAATATGGATTAACAATATTAATGATAACTGAACCATTTACATACAAGAAATAGAGATTCATTAAAAAAATAAATATCGCACCCTGCGGCATTTCTATAAAAATGAAGATTATAAACATGAAAAGAAAAGTCAAGATAAATATTTTTGGCTTGAACTCCTCGTACGAGACAAACTTTTAACCAGATCGACGTAAAAATCAATGTTTTGAAAAAATTCACTCGGGCCGGGCCGAACTTTTGGCTGTTGTACCGGGTCGGGCCAATAATTTTTTTTTCGGCTTAGATGTGTTATTATCCCTCCATCCGCCATCTTGGATTTTTTTTCTTGCGTGAAAACTCCTTTTCCGCCAAGTAGTAAATGTCGCCAATGGTTAAATATTGTTGATAGATTAATATAATATAAAAAAACTGGAATATAATAATTATAACTATTAATTAAAAAACAGTTTTTAATTCGCGCCCCAAAAAAAAATCCAAGATGGCGGATGGAGGGATAATAACACATCTGTTCCAATAATAATAAAGGTATCAGACAATTTGGATGTAAAGAGAAATTTTCTGAAAAAAGGAAAGTTTGGTTGGCTCAAAAATGATAACGACATCAAAAATCAACCCCCTTCCCCACAGAAATATCTTACGAAAACAGGTGCCAGACCCCCGTCCTCCCTAAAGTGATAAAGTTATATATGCACAACCACTTTTCTAGTATATACAGCTATCTATTGTCTATACCCAATCCTACATTGTATAGTTTTTTTATGAAATCTTATTACGATTTTTTTAATAATACAGTTAATAATTCATATATTTAATGTACGGAACCCTCTGAGCGCGAGTAAGGCTCGCACTTGACCGTTTATTTCACCTCAAAACACATCAACCTTTAAAGACATTTCAGAAATTTTTTCAATCTCGAAATTGAACTGTTAACAAATTGATTGATTAGTAAATAATAACAAATAGTTTTTAGATTTTAAGGTTTTGAAATTTAAGAAACCTGTTGCATAATAGCTGAAATCACCAGTGAATCTATTATATAGCTGTATACCTGTATGAAAGACCTTTTCAATAAAGTCTAAATAAAAACTTAAATATACTGATAATTTCTAATTCACAAAATTCTTATACCATTTTTTTTACGAGAGGACATTTTTTACAAAAGTTCACAATTTCGAAAAACAGGACCTTGCGAAAAAAAAAAAAAAAAATCCAAGCAGACGCCCAGTAAGATAATTCTCTTGTTAAAAATTAAAATTTATGTGCAAAATTATTTCAGTAATGTACCAATTAATGAAAATGGTAAGCTAGAAAATTTAATAAAAAATTTTAAACATACATTCATTTTTATTCGCACAGCTGTAATTTTTCACTATTATTAGAAAAAATTATTTTCTTAATAACATGTTGTTGAAATTATTTACTCTTTTCTTTCTTTTCTTGAACTATAGATTCTTTAGAGATCTGTAATTGTATTTATTTTATATATATATATATAAAACCACACAAACTTCGCAAAGAAAATATAAGCAAATTTCTGTGAAAACTGTAATTAAAAGCAATTTTTAAATATATGCAAAAATCAATGCATTTTAAAACTTCCATTTAAAAATAATTACAATTTTCATATTAAGAATTTTAAACTTAAACTAAAACATAGTTTCGGTTTAGATTGGAAAAATGTACCAAAACCAAATACACAGGAAATAAAAATTATAATTGTAAGGTTGAAGAAATGTAATATTGTGAAAGAATACAAATTTTTAAACAAATAAGATTTGAAAATGATAATATTCATAATAATGCCAGAACCCTACTATGATTTGTTTCTTTTAAACGGGCAAAATTTATATATTTGAAAAATAAAAAATACTGTGTACTAGAAACTAGATGGGTTGTACAATACAGGTTAAAATTGTTTTCAAACTGCAGTGATTAGATTTTTTTTTTTTTTATTATCTCTACTAATAATTAAACAAATGCCACTGAAAAATCCTTTCAACAGACAGAGAAATGATATATTACAAACAATGGTGTTAAATTCAGCAAGAAAAGCTACTGTTAAAACTCTGAGACTGAAAGGATAAACTTTATAAAACTGGCCTATTTCTCTCTCTCTCTTTTTTTAATGATATGTTCGCATGTAAAGGGGGAAAATATTTTTTTTTAGTTTGCTGCATTATCAAAGTTCATTATTTTATATTTTTAAAAAATATATAACTTATTTTTTGTAAGAAATCATTTTTTCCAAAATTTCCAATTTTTCCAGAAAAAAACTGGAAAAAACGGTTTTTTCCACCACTTCAAAATTTCCGGAAAATTTACATCTCTTACAAACATAACTTATTAACTTAACGGTGTTAAAATTTAATTAGCTCACCTCTCTTTAAATAACCTCTCTTTCTTTAGACAAAGATACTTCTTAATCTAGCAGTCCTTTTAATGTAGCAGTGAATTAACAGGAATCAAACTTTAATAAAACAGTGAAACGTCCACGTCTACACAATTTGAAAACAAAATAACCATATGCAATTTTACATAGACCACAAGACAAAACCACTGGAAGAGGGGGCGGGGTTACAGATTCGTGGGAGGGTCTCGCAGTACAGAGGTCAAAACTAATAAATATTGCACAGGAATGAGTACAGCTTTGATTTCTTTTCAGGAGGAAGCTAAAAGTGTTAAAAACATCTGCAGATTCAGTATTTCAAAAAACAGTTCAGTATTTCAAAAACAGATAGAGAAAAATTTTATACATTTTGTAATGTGTTGAATATAAGATTTTTTTTTTTTTTTTTAAATGTTCTAGTTTTAAATAGAGTCCTGCATTGGTTTCGGTTAACCAGATTTTAGCGTATATAACGCTATCATTTTAGAGAGGAGGTGGGGGGGGGTCTAGCACATGATATCGTAAGATATCGCTAGGAGGAGGAGGGGGGGGGTTGTTTTTTGATATCGTTATCATTTTTGATCCAACCAAATTTCTCTCTTTTTATTTTTAACTTGTTCTTTACACCAAAATAATCTGTTATCTTTTTTTATGGAAATACAAAGTTATGATTAAAATCTTAAATGATTATAAAATTATTTAATTTCACAATATGGAATGCCCCACCGTTTAGCATTCCTTTTCTTCTGTAACATCGCCTGTTTATGCGTAGATAATCTGCTGTTCGAGAAACCAACTGCGAAGTATGTTTCAAATGATACATGTTAAGTTTACCAATAGTAAATAAATGAGAAAGAATGTTGTCCATCCGTTTTGCTGATCAGAGGTTCTGTCTAGTCCCCCACCCCAGTACTGAGGCAACTGCAAGAAAACATTAGTACAATTGAATACTTTATATAACAAAAAGTTATTATTAAAATACTTTTAAATATCCCGTAAGGCATGGTGACGTCACGGCGACGTCGTTGTGAAGTCACACTGTGATTTTGTGACCGTCGATGTGACGTCACGTGACGTGGATGTGACGTCACAGTGACTAGAAAGCGAGGTCGTTATGGCCGTTTTAGAGGTTGTTTGTGACGTCACATTGTGACCACTCTGTGAAGTCACGGTGTGACTAATTTGTGAAAAGTGTGTCATTTGTGACTATTTTGGCATTAACTTTGTGACGAACCTGTGACGAAAGTGACAATATTTTGAAGTCACACTGTGACCAATTTGTGAAATATGTGTCATTTGTGACGAACTTGTCATAAACTCTGTGATGATTTCAAATGAAAATCAAATTTCAAATTAATTGCTTAAAAGGCGCAAAGGCGAACTAGTGAAAAAGATTCCATGCTGGAACTCGAACCCGGGCCATCAGTATAGCGCACTTACATTCTACCGACTAAACCACATGGAACGATACCCAGCCTGGAAAATTTCTCACTATTACATGTTGGCAAGGCTACAAGCGCAGCACAAGATGCAATATTTATCGTCAGCCACCGACATGGCGCAAACACGAAACTTAATTAAATCCAGCATCGATTGAAACTATATTAATACTTGGAAATTTTTTTCTGAGAGAACCATTCGCCTTGCATACAATATTTCAAATGAAAATCAAATTTCAAATTAATAGTGTAAAAGGCAATTTTAATTTGAAATTTGATTTTCATTTGAAATACTGTATGCAAGGCAAATGTTTCTCTCTGGAAAATTTTCCAAGTATTAATATAGTTTCAATCGATGCTGGATTTAATTAAGTTTCGTGTTTGCCCCATGACGGTGGCTCACGATAAATATTCCATCTTGTGCTACATTTGTAGCCTTGCCAACATGTAATAGGGAGAAAATTTTCAGGCTGGGTATCGTTCCATGTGGTTTAGTCGGTAGAATGTGAGTGCGCTATACTGATGACCCGGGATCGAGTCCCGGCGTGGATATTTTTCACTATGTTGGCCTTTGCGCCTTTTAAGCAATTTATTTGAAATTTGAATTTCATTTGAAATATTGTATGCAAGGCGAATGTTTCTCTCTGGAAAAATGTCCAAGTATTAATACTGTGATGATTCTTGTCATAAAAATTACGATAATTTTAAAGTAAAGTTTTGTTTGAAATATAAAATTTTATCTTTTTACCGTACTTTTTAGCAAGATATCACTATTTTGGAGTCCTATTCTTCTAAAATATTTTTAATTTTCCATTTAAAAAACAATGCTTATTAACTGACATCTTTTTTTATTAAGTTCTAAGCTTGATGTTGAATTCAAGCTTAATATTAAGAATGTGTAAGCTTTTTTTAATGTGTTATGATTTGTGATTGCTTTATTAAATACGAACATGAAGTCTAACGGACATTAATACAACTGTTACTTATAGAACTACATGATAAGTCCTATTTATTTAAATTTTTTATTCCCATATATATTGTATTTTGTGAATATGAGCTAATTAGATTTGGTATGTTTTATATGAAAAGACTGATCTGGGAAATAGAAACAACAAGTAAGATATATTATGCGTTAGGCATAGATTATAAAACACTTTCCAACTCTTTCTAAATGTTTTAACAAGACATCTGGGGAAATAACGTAAATAAGATAACTAAAAACATGTATAATAATCACTTATAAACAAAGTAAGTTAAATAATGCTATAAAAAGTGATAGAAATATCTTTATTAAGACTTACGATCGTTTCATCGCACAATCGGCGACATTTTCAAAATCAATCATAATAGAAAATATTTTCACATAACTTAAAAACAATAATATAGTAAACAATGTCACGAGACATGAAGCATAATGAAAATATTGCAACCATAAAATAAAATAAAAATTAAATTAGCTATTTGCGAGCGTGGATTAATTTTCACATAATTTAAAAACAACATGCTAAACAATGTCACGAGACATCAAGCATACAAACATTGCAAAACATAAAATAAAATAAATTAACTTGGCTACTTGCGAGTGTGGATTAATTTTTACTATTGTTTCTACAATTACTTAGTATCTCTTTCCAAATTCTAGGCAAATCAAGGGACACAGAATCGTTGCAAATATTCTCGTTGCGTAAAAATATTTCTATTGATTCTCGGACTATGGATGGTAAATAAAATCTTGATGGATAAATTAACTTGCTATTTTTAAATTCAATCTGTAAAGGTTCTTCGCTGTATAATCTGGCCAAAGCTGTGGTTCTTCTATTGTATTTGATGTCTGCTATATGTTCTTTGATTCTAGTTTTAAGTTTTCTGCTTGCCATACCTATATAAAACTGCTTTGTTCCATCTTCTTTGGTGAAAGGTATTTCGTATACTCCTGCTAATTGGTTGGACTCAATTTGATCTATTTTCTTGCATACTAATTTTTTTTTTTTTTTTTTTTTTTTTTTTTTTTCATGGATGGTTTTGCGAGAAGTCCGAGAATCAATAGAAATATTTTTACGCAACGAGAATATTTGCAACGATTCTGTGTCCCTTGATTTGCCTAGAATTTGGAAAGAGATACTAAGTAATTGTAGAAACAATAGTAAAAATTAATCCACACTCGCAAGTAGCCAAGATAATTTATTTTATTTTATGTTTTGCAATGTTTTTCTGTATGCTTGATGTCTCGTGACATTGTTTAGCATGTTGTTTTTAAATTATGTGAAAATTAATCCACGCTCGCAAATAGCTAATTTAATTTTTATTTTATTTTATGGTTGCAATATTTTCATTATGCTTCATGTCTCGTGACATTGTTTACTATATTATTGTTTTTAAGTAATGTGAAAATATTTTCTATTATGGTTGATTTTGAAAATGTCGCCGATTGTGCGATGAAACGATCGTAAGTCTTAATAAAGATATTTCTATCACTTTTTATAGCATTATTTAACTTACTTTAAGATAACTAAGTAAACATGTAAACGCGTAAAACATTTGAAAAACTGATTTACGCAGTTACCATCTACTAAGGTGTAAAAAAATCATAATTAAAAAAAAAAAAAAAAAAAAAAAAAAAAAAAAATCGGATTTTTTTATTTAAATTAGGTTTTTTTTATTTAAATCAGATTTTTATGATTTTTTTCCCAGCGTTCAAATACTGAATAGCTATCATGTGTTTTAGGTTTCCAAAACAATTACACCACTAATTGCTAACATAATCTATGTTTTTACACTTTAATTAATAAAATTATAATTGTTACTTAGTAATTACAGAAATAAAAACTGCAAATTAGTAGTTTCATTAGGTAGTATTATACAATAATGTTATATACATTAATATTGTAATAATTATGTAAAACTTTATAAATACTAGTGATACTTAACATTTATGAAAATTATTAACTGCATTTTATATTAAATAGCTAACATTACTTCAAATTAATTATTAAACAATCAACTTTCTAATTAGGAACATATTATACATTTTTAAGCCTTAATTATTAAAATGATAATAATTCATTTTAGAAAGAAAAAGGGACAGGATGCTAGTTCAAAAAACGGGCACTATTTCATGAGGAAATATATTACTAATGTGTTTAGTAATGATGTAAGGAAAAAAAAAAAAGAATATTTTTTAGCATTATAAGTAAAGTGTCCTTAATTTTTAATTATTTTATAAATAACAAATTGAAAAATACAATTAAATAACATATTTTAATAATATCCTGTTTTTTTCTAAAGAAATAAAGTTCCATATTTTTGCAAGATTTTTTCCACATGAATTTAGAATACTGTTGAATGGGGAAGTTTTTTACAAGAAATCTCTGGTTACAACTACAGGTAAATTTCAACTTTTTTTTTTCTTTTTTTAAGGCAGGGTGCATTTTGCCAATTTCAAAAGGGGCATGGTGTGGCACCATTAAAAAAAAAAAATGGCCTAGAAGAAGCAGTATAAGTAATTACAGAATTAATAAAAACTGCAAATAAGTAATTTCATTAGTTAGTAGCACAAATAACAAAACTAACAAATATTATTTGCAGCTCATTTTGCATTTGTATTTAGGAAAATTTCTGTAAACCACCAAAATCTATACTTACACACATGTACGTGTATGCTAACCAAAAAAAAAAAAAAAAAAAAAAAAAAAAAGAAAATGAGTTAAACCCATTCATATAGAATAAATATAAGTTAGCCACTAATATCTGAAATCCTCAAAATATTTAACTAACAGCATTATTACCTCTATTAGCTTTCAATGGTTCAATTTTTTAATATATATGAGTTACAATAATAATAATAATAATAATAATAATAATAATAATAATAATAATAAACATTTATTTAACCTATACCAAAGAAGCTCTTGCTGTGGTTAGCATTTTTATACCAATTATTTCTTTTTCTCTTATGCATTCATTTACAATTTAGCTGCTGAGCAGATGTCATTCTTTCATTCTTCTTTAACTTGAGATTGCTATTAATTACTATTTATTCTTTTACTTGTAGAAATGTAATTATACTTGCTATGTGTATTTTATATAAAATAATGCATAAATTGATTACCTAAAGGGAATTATGACATTGCAAATTATGTTAGATTTAAATATCATTTTTAAATGAAACTGTTTTAATTTGGATAAAAACTTAAAAACAATGCTTTTTACAAACTCAACTGTTTTTAATTTTTTTACAATACTAATGAATTAAGCTTTGAAACAATTGTTTAAAGCTCTTTTTTTGTTTATTCATAAGTCAAAATACCTGTAGAAACTTTCAAATTATGTTCATGTTAGATTTTAATACTTTTTTTGACATTTTAAACATTTAGAAAATTTTTGATTTTAATCAATGATTTTTTTTTTTAAATCGGTTGATTAAAATCATGATTTAATCGCTGATTTAAATCAACCGATTAAAATCGTTGACACCCTACCATCCACAGCCAAATATGTTTTCTAATTCTTTTAAACAGTCCTGTATTTGATCTGTAGATTGATATATATATACTATATAATGGAAAAATTTAGTTTATCAAGGAAACGCATAACAGGTTGAAATTCTCTTTCAGCAATTTATACTAATATATGGAAACATACTTAAATAATTTTGTACAACCCTGTAGTTTACCTAGAACCTTTATTACACGCCACTATTTAGTTAAAATTTAGTTCAAGCTAAAACACTCTTAAAACTGCTGAAATCACATTTCCAGAAATTATAATTCATAGACGGCAACGTATCCAATTCTTTGCGTGACCCTGCATATCATTTTATCTATCTACTACAAACATTTCTTAGTAATTTAAATACAGTGCAGCATTAAAATGCATAACTTATTTAAAAACCACCTTTAAGCAATACCCAGTAACCCTTATGAATACTTTTGTATAGTCCTGTATATGAATTATAGCATATATATATGCACCATATACTATGCATAAATGTAGTGAATCATAAAAGTGCATATCATAATTAAAAATGTATTTCCAGCAATTATCGCTAATGAACAGTACTTCGGATACAATATAGTATCTGAAATATTTTGTGTGTCCCTGTAAATGCTATATACACTTCGTATTATACATGAAATAATTCATAGTATGTAAACCTCAACGACGTATATCAATTTCATTACATATCAAATAGATTAACATAAATAAAGTACGCCGCAAACAATTCCCTCCACTCCTATATCATTATGTATTGGAATTCCTTTTTTAGCCCTGTAAATGAACAATAACTATTTTTTGCATCGCATATTCTATGAATGCACATTTTAGTGCGCTTCATAAATGCATATCAATTTTATTCTGTTTGAAAGCGTGTAAAATCATTAAAAATCATTTGAAACAATTTTTTTCCCACAGGCCGTAATGTAATGGAATACAATTGACTGTCCCTGTAAATGAACTAAACATGCTACAAACTTCATTACAAATAGGGGTCTTGCTATGGTAAACGTCAATAACATCCAAAAATTTTAGGTCAATCCGAGTATATTTACGCGAGTTAGAGCGCGGACAGGCGGCCAGACAAACCGAAGTCATAAACACTTTTCAATTTTATCGGGCATGAAAAACACTTTATTTCAATTCTTAAATATTATATTTTATTTTTTAATGCCAATAAAATAAATGTATCGAAAATGTAGAAAATGAGTTTACAATCAAAGAAAATTTAATAACTGACTCTGAATGTCTACAATTAAATGTTTGATTAAAATCACAAACAGTAAAAAAACGCTTAAATACAATTAAAAAAAATATAGCAATTTGAAAAACACTAAATAATTAGTATTTATAATTGTACTATTAAACAACAACAAACTATAATAGATGAATTAAATGCATTTAACAATTTCTCAAAAATCTTTCCATCGCCATATTGCTTTTGAAAGGAAAACCAGATCAGTCTCATTGCATATGACATACAACTATTTAACTCATGTAATAATCTGTCAAAAAGGAACAAAAAATTTAAATTAAATAAGACATACCTTTTAAGTTCCATAAATATTTTAATAGTATCCGTATTTTATCCTAAATTGTCAGGCATATTTCTGTTAGCTTAAAAAAACTAACTCTCCGTGTCAGAAGTTCTCTGATCCTTATTTTATTCTGCGGTTTTCATCCAGCGCAGACGATATTTGACCAAGCAGGTGCTCCTACTGTATTTTTTTTTTTTTTTTTTTTTACACAACAGAGTTTAAATGCGCAGTAATTTTACCTTTATGAGAGTATCTGTAATGAAAATTTTCTATTTGAATGAAACACCTGCCTTTTTTCTTTCTTTTTTTTAAAGTACAGTTTGTTTTACACCTAATAAATAAATACGTATCTTCTTAATAAATGAAAAGAGAGTATACAGGATAAAAAAATTTTCTTTGTCAATCTGTCATTTTTTTCATATTCATTTTCTGTAGAATAAAACAATTTTAAAATAACTTTTTTTAAAGTCATATCTCTAAAACACGAATTTGAAATAGGAATAACTATATCATGGGTTTTGTATAAAATTTGTATACATATTTTTTCGGAAAATACTAATTTTATTTAAAAAGTCTGAAAGAAGTAGAATTTAAAAAAAAAATAGTTATTTAAAATAGTTAAACACTAACAGGAAAAAATATGACTTGAATGCAAATTCTAAAGTAAGAAATGCATATATGACTAAACTCTGAGTATTCTTTCTACGTGCTCATTAAAAACTACAGACTTAACTGTAATAGAAAATTTTAGTTTGAAACCACAGAAGGGTTTAGAATACCACTGGTCGACAAAAAATAAAATAAAATAAAATAAAATAAAATAAAATAAAAAAATAAATAAAACAACTTCCTCCCTGAAAACTAAATATGTAAAGTGTACAAATGTAATATTCCTAATTCTAAATATGTTATCCAAATTGCTCCAAATACGTACCATTTTCCCGAGAAACATTTTTATAATAATAACAATCAGTGAAGGATTAAATTGCAATGGTAGATAAAATTGAAATCATAAAAAAGTATACTTCCACTGTCTTAAATAAGAAATTGATAAAATATAGCATGAAAATCTAGTTTGTTGATACTTCTACCGTGAATTTTTTTTCTGCCCCCCCCCCCCTCCCCTCTCTCTTTTCGTGTCCGAATTTACTATTTCCTATCCACTAATATATTTTCATTCCTTATGTCGCTGTAACTCGGGCATGTAATATTTCTGTTCATTTTCAAAGATTTTTGATGTTCATATTTTTGTCACACTGTGACTTACAATATGGTGATTTTTTTCGTCACAAATGTGACGTGACGTACGTTACATGCAGTGTCATAACAGTGACGTCACAATTTTTTTTAATTGCCAGAAAATATAATTTTACATAAATAACATGTTTTGAATTTTTTTTTAATTTTTCAACGTTTTCTAAGAAGTTCACATCTCAGTCACAATGTGACATCACTGAGTGGTGGCATTTTGGTCACAGACGTGACGTGACCACAGTGACTCACAGTGACGTCACAACGACGTCACCGTGACCATGCATGCTATGAGGGTAGTAATTATGTCTTTTAAGTGTTATTTGATATAAAGTTATTTCATATACAAAGTGATATTTTATTGATTTCTCTTCATTTGAATCAATAAAGTAATCGAAGTATAAATACAGTACAGTGGCACCTCCCTGTGCCGCAGGGCCGAAACTAAAGGGGCGTAGAGGGAGGCATGTGCCCCGGGCGTCTGAACGAAGGGGCGCCAAATGAACCTTTTTTTTGTCGATTTTTCTGACATCTAGGTTTAGCACGGTATTGTTAAAATTATCCTGTCTGTCGTATGACAAAGCATAGAAGAATCTAAAGATGATATAACAAAAGGTACCTCTATAAAGCGAAATTTTTTTCGATTCTTTTTTTTTGGGGGGGGGGGTGGGAGGGGATCACATATCGTTATGAGAATGTTTTTATATTGAAAGATATTCCCAAATCCAAACTAACTACTTTTCCGATACTTTCGCGAAGTCATTTTCATTCGTGAATACAAAAAAATTGCATTCATATTCGTTTTACCGATTTTGTTCAGATACCAAGAAATTAGAGTTTCCCATTTTCTTATAAAGGCAAAGATTCATACAGAAAATGTTGTCAAAGTTTGCATTTTTAGCCAAGTTTTACGAGTTGACAGCCACAGAAATGTCGTCGCAAGGGAACACTCGGCTGTCACTTCCGGAAATTCAGTTTAAAAAGTTTAACAATTGTCAAAGATTAAATATGGCAAAAATTTGTATTCAATTTTAGAGGTAACTAAACCGTACACATTGGCAGCTATCTGATTCTATTCTATATGTGTCATGAAAATTGCAGGTGTAGCCTCTTCTTTCTGCTCAAAGTATTAAATAGTTTTTTTTTTTTTTTTTTTTTTTTTTTTCAATCGAACTTATACCTTTGGTATGGATCATTTTTTTTCTGATGGACTGATTGCTTCCATTATTATGCAACAGCCGTTATAAATGAAAGATGTAGATAAATGAAAGGTGAAGATGAAAGAGCAGTCGTAAAAAGTTAAAACTCTGATTTAAAAAAAAATTATGGCCATTTTTTTCCCCATTCTGACGAGAAAATCAGAGTTCAAACTTTTTACGACTGCTCTTTCATCTTCACCTAACACTTCATTTATAATGGCTGTTTCATAATAATAGAAGCCGTCAGTCCATCAGAAGAAAATAACTGGGTTAAAATTCTCTTTGTAAATATACTTTGCGGAAGAGGGGGGGTGGGCGCCAAAATCCATGTTTGCCCCGGGTACGAAAAAGGCTAGTTTCGGCCCTGCGGCCACCTTCCAGAACGATAATTTTTTCATGGAACGACATTTATTCTCATAGGCTCAATATTAATTTTACCTCCATTCAGAGACTATCCCAGTTGAACTCCCTCCATGAGCGACCCATTTATTTGAAGAAAATGAAACAAATTCCGTTTTTTCCTGTTTGCTTTAAGAAGGTTTTATTAGAAAAATAATTCCGGGGAGCGCATTATTCATCAAATTTCTAAATTAAGTTTATATATATTCCGGTAACTTTTAAGTGTTTAAACCCCTTTGCACCTTTTTAGGCAATGAATTTAACTCTGTGACACATTAAGAATGAGGGTCCATAAACTCCCCTGCCCTATTCTGTCAGGAAACTTTCGAAGAAATAGATAAATTAATAAAATCGTCATTATTTGTCTCCCCCCCCCCCCCCAAAAAAAAAAAGCATTTATTGACTGAACTTCGAAAGGGATTGGAAATAAAAGTTACAAAAGATAAAACCGCAAAATCATAGCAAACATCAATGTATTCATTTTTAAAACTCTGCAGTCATTAACTTATGTCATTAACTTTTATTTTGATTCTTAAATTTTTATATTTTTTCCTAATATGGAAAATAAATTTTAGTAACATTGTTTTCTTTTTTCAATCATTAAAATCCAGATTTAAACATGACCTCCATGAAGAGAACGCCTCTCGGAGTGACCATTTTTATTGGAACGGAACGGGGTCGCTTTAGGGAGGTTTTACTGTATTCGAAAAATAATAAATATATAAGGAAATCTGTATATCACTTCAAACAAAAGAAAAAAATCAAAAAGCGAAAAGAATATTTAGACAATGATAACGATATCATTATTGTGGGAGGGGGGGGGGGGGAATCGAGGTATGACATCGTAAGGGGGGCTGGGTCCAAAAATACCAGAAACGTACAGCCCCTATTCCGACTCGACCTGCGATTTGAATCGATTTCGGAATTAGATTTAACGTTTGAGGGTAGGGTTCGGGTTAAAGTCTTTCGCGTCAGGTTGTACCCTATATGAACCCGAAAATTTCATTTGAAGTCAACCCGAACAGAACTCGACATATCCGCTCTCGACCCGAACCCGAAGTGAAAGAAAAGTAAATCACGTTTGGATGTTTGTTAAGAAAAGTAATCCACAATTAGTATTCAGTGAAACCTCCCTAAAGCGACCACGTTCCGTTCTAATAAAAACAGAGTCTCTCCGAGAGGTGGCCTCTTAATGGAGGTCATGTTTAAATCTAGATTTTAAGGGTTCAAAAAAAGTAACAATTAACGTTACTAAAAGTTCTTTTTCACATTAGGAAAAAATAATAAACTTTAAGTATCAAAACAAAAGTTAATTGCATAAGTTAATGACTGCAGAGTTAAAAAAAGGGGAATGCATTGACGTTTGCTTTGATTTTAGGGTTTCATCTTTTATAACTTTTATTTCCATATCTTTTCGAAGTTCAGTCAATGAATGTAATTTCTTTTGGGTAGAAACAAATAATGACGATTTCATTCATTTATCTATTTCTTTTAGAATTTCCTGAGAGAATAAGGCAGGGGAGTTTATTGCCTGTCATTCTTAATGTGTCATCAGAGTTAAGTTCATTGCCTATAAAGCCACAAATGGGTTTAAACACATAGAAGTTACCGAAATTTAAAAAAAAAAAAAAAAAAATCTAAACATAGTTTAGAAGTTGGATGAATAGTGCGCTCGCCAGAATTATTAGGTAGCTTTCTTTACAAAAAGCTACCTATTGCAGCCGTTCGGAGGAAAGCGATTTCAAAAAATTTTGGTATATTTTCATCGATCATGACCCCCAGACCCCGAAACCACCCTCCATTCAAAATTTATATATATATATATATATATATGAACCGATTTGGATGTAATTCGGTGTGTCCATAGTACATACCAATGTCTCGACCGAGTTCGTTGGCCAGCTTCATCCGCCATTTTGTTTCAAAATGGCGGCCATTTAAAATTTTTTTTAAAATATTAAATTTGAAATGTGGTACCAAAAAATTGAAAATGGAAACATATTTTTTTCTTATGTATTTGACCTTTATACAAAGACTCCGTAGCAGTTTTTGTTTCGTCTATATCTTAAAAAATGGTTGAGTTATAGCATTTTGAATTTCTAGCGTGGCTGACATTTTGAAACGTCCTGGGTTTTTGCCACGTGATAACAGACGTATTTATGAACCGATTTGGATGTACCTTGGTGTGTACATAGTACATACAAATAACTCAACCGAGTTCGTTGGCCAGCTTCATCCGCCATCTTGTTTCAAAATGGCGGCCATTTAAAAAAATAAAAAAAAATTAAATTTAAAATGAGATAACAAAAAATTAGAAAATGAAAAAGATTTTTTTTCGTATGTGTTTGACCTTAATACAAAGATTCCGGAACAGGTTTTGTTTCATCTATATCTAAAAAAATGGCTGAGTTATAACATTTTGAATTTCTATTGTGGCTGACATTTTAAAACGACCTGATTTTTGTCACGCGATGACAGGGGTATTTATGAACCGATTTGAATGTAACTTGGTCTGTACATAGTACATACCAATGTCTCGACCGAGTTCGTTGGTCAGCTTCATTCGCCATCTTGTTTCAAAAGGCTTGCCATTTAAAAAAAAAAAAATGTAATTTAAAATTTAAAATGAGGTATTAAAAAATTGGAAAATGAAAAAGTTTTTTTTTGTGTGTTTGGCCTTGATACAAAGATTTTGGAGCAGTTTTTGTTTCTGAAAATTTGTTCTTTTGTTTATATCTTAAAAAGTGGTTGAATTATAGCACTTTGAATTTCTATCATGGCTAACACATTGAAACGATCTTGTCGATTATGTCCCGCGATACCACACGTATTCGCCTATTTCGATAGAAGAAGGCATGTGGATAGTATACATCAATATCTCGACCAAGGTCGCTGGCCAGCTTCATCAGCCATCTTGTTTCAAAATGGCGGCCATTAAATTAAAAAAAATTATATTTAAAGTGAGGTGCAAAAAAATTAGAAATTGAAAAGGTTTCTTTCTTAAGTATTTGACCTTGATATAAGGATTCAGGAGCATTTTTTGTTTGTCTTTACCTTAAAAAATGGTCCAGATATAGCAGTTTCAATTTTTAACGTGAGTGACATTTTGAAAAATCTGATTGCCTGCAGCACTCGTATATATCAACCGATTCCGATGCGAGTGAGCATGTGCACAGCAATTACTAAGGTCTCGACCAAGTTCACTGGTTAGCCTCATCCACCATGTTGCCTTAAAATGGCAGGCACTTTAAGAAATCGCCGAATTTAGCAGCCAAATATAAGTTACTTTAAATAAAAGCAGCTTGGATAAAGCTGACTAATTTCGCGAAATTCTCATTCATAATGATTTAGTATTGATAAAAATTAAAATTGAATCTCCTACATTCGGTTTCCACTTAATTGAGCTTCGTGTGTTTGAATAATATAAGTTGGCTTTTTTAAAATAAGGAATATGAAAGCTACCTCTTCCACCCGGCACTGGCCGGAAGGACTTTTTTCTAATAAAACCTTCTTCAAGCGACCAGGAAAAAATGGAATTTGTTTTATTTTCTTCAAAGAAATAGGTCGCTCATGGAGGGAGTTCAACTGGGATGGTCTCTCAATGGAGGTAAAATGAGTATTGATGCTATGGGAATAAATTCCATTCCATAAAAAATGGTCGTTCAGGGAGGTGGTCGCACAGAGAGGTTTCACTGTATCTCTAATACTAATTTTATGTTTTATACAGAAAAATGGACAAATCTGTATTCTTTAATATTCAAATATAATAAAATCCCCTCGGGATCGTTGAGTAGAGCCCCGCAGTCGGGTTGGCCCTATTTTTGTTTTCTTCGGTCGGGTTGTTTCTAATTTTCGAATCCCAGAATCCCCGACCCGATGCAGGACTCTGTTTCGGTTTGATTCGATTTTTCAAAAATGTCTAGAAAGATCTTTTTACTGATGATGTCTTGTGATTGCTTGGGGAAACGTTTACAAGTTTTTTAATTGTCTCTTTTTAAGTTTTTAAAAGTTTTTACATTTAAAATTTTATATTTAAATGTATGAAAATCTGTACGCTTTTGCTTAATTTTATTAAAGTCATAAACAGGGCTTAATTTCTAACAAAAAAAAAAAATACCGGAGCCCTAATATTCTGCGGTACCGGCACACGGTAGAACAACTGTACCGACCCCCCCCCCCCCCAATGTCACTCTAATCTGCATATTTATGTTTCGTACATTATTTGCAAAATTTAAAGCATTTTTTTTCTTTGGCAAAATAAAAAATTTAAATCATCAGCATATACTTAGCTGTCAACTATTCCACTTTTTAGTTATCACTCCTTCTGAATAGTAATCTTTGCCTAATTTTAATGTTAATTAATTGCAGAATTCTGCGATTAAATAGGGTAAGTATTATGATTAGGAAACAGTGTTAACACAAAAAAGGGATAGTTCGCAGCTATGCATTTTTAAGAAAAAATGAATGAAATTTACAGAAATTAGTATCTATATGCTGAAGAATGGAAAAATATCCTAAACTGTAATAGATTCCTTCCGCATAACAACCCCTCAAAATCAGATTAAATTAAAAATTTGACACCATTATCGGAAAGAATTGATGATTTTATGGAAAAAGGGAAACATAAATTTGACTGGAGAAATAATATCTGCTATAGAAAACAAGACTGCATTTCCAAAATGGAGATTCTCCATTTGTATAAAATACAAGAAAAATTTGTTAAAAAACGGCCAAAAAAATCGAAGTAAACAAAATTGACATCGATGTTTCCGAAATTACACGAGAAGAAAAAATTTTACTCTTTATTAGGGTTTTTTTCTGTAACATATAAAATACGAATTAATCTAAGTTTATTTTTATATTTCGTTTTCGTTTTTGCATAATTATCAATTAATAATGAATTAAATTATGGCTAAAGGCACCATTAGGAATAGAGTGCTACTTTTGACATTCCCTAAAAAATCCGGAATAGTCTCGGTCCCGACGATGCCGGATTTTTGAAGTTATACTGCATGTGCCAGCAAAAGACATTTACATTGCTATGCTTAGTTTTTGATTCTATAATATTTATTTAACTGAACTATTTTGAGCATTAAAGACCTCTTAAAATAATTCTTCATTAAAAAAACTCTCTGTTTATCACGTACATTTCTCCGTACTTATACCACTTTTCTTGTGTGATAGTATTTTTTTTTTTTTTTTAACCATTTGGAAAAATAGTTATTGTCCTCGTCAGGGCGGGAAATCAAAAGCATATCTGAAGGTTTTTATTGGTTTAATCATCATTTTATTCGTTTTCTGGTGGGTCTATACAGTAATATGTATTTCCCTTTACTTTCAACAGAGTGTTGCGACTATGACAAAAAAGTAATAAAAACTACAAAAAAATAATAATAATAATAATAACTCAGAAACAAATTGAGATGCAGCTTTTAAACAAATTGCATTTAAAAGTACATTTTTTTTTTTTCTCTAGACGACGATATAAAAAGTAATAGTGTGGAATGTTTAGAAGTTTAAGAATGAAATTTCATTTAAAATGGGCCGTCCGATTTCCTGGAAATCGGACGATGGAAAAGCCTTTTCCCGAACAGTCCATGAAATGCTTGGATAATACGTAAGTTTTAGGTGGATAATACGTACGAGTCGCATGCGATTTTCCTCGCTTGGGGTTTTCACGTGTCATAACACTATTCATGTTTAATTCATGGCGTACGTAATGTAGGATCCACTCCGTGCGATTTTTTATGTCTTCAATTTTAGTCTTCGAAAAAATCATTTTCCAAAGGGTCGTTGTCATTTGATAAATTGCTTTTTTTTTTTTTTTTTCTTGTATCTATGCTTTTTTTTTTTTTTTTTCCTTGTATCTATTATAAGTTCAGAACCTCGAAAGGTCACAATAAATTCAGCTATGACAGCAGAAGTTTCGAAAAGCGAAGTTAAAGAAAATGAATACATATTTTAAAACAATTATAAAAGAATGTACAATTATAATTTTAGTATCAGTTTTAACTCTTTAGAATGAAAATGAAGACATACGTAGTGGTGGAGAAAAGTAAACACCCCCTACTAACTCCTTAAGGGGGCTGATCACTCAGTTTCGGAATTCTCCACCATAGTGTTAAGTCTATGGGCTTTGGATGCACTCGTCTATTTAAAATACCTTCTCGGGAAATTCCTATTTGTAGCATCTTTTTTCTGTCTACTCTTCTTAAAGGATGTCTCTTTATTTCTTAGTTTACAAAATATTTCTAAAATCTGTGCTGAATTTAACATTTTAGGTGTTAAAAGCGGGCGAACTGTGAGTAAGATTTTAACACTTCCTATAAAATGAAGTCTATACTTTAGAAATAGTTTGAGAACTCAGAAAAAAAGACACATCTTTTGGGAAGTGTAAACAGAAATTAGAAGTTAAAAATATTCATTTCCCGAGGAGATATTTTAAGTATACGAATGCATCCAATGCCCATAGACTTTACATGAGTGAAGGAAAATCGGAAACTGATTGACCAGCCCCCTTAACAAATTATCGTAGAAAAAAGTGACTGGTACCGAACGATTGAAAATAAAGTCTAGTTTTAAATGATGTACATAAAAAAAGTTTAGGAGGGGGGGGGGGCATCTGCAAATACGAAACAATTACACAATACAAACAATTACATCTACAAAAACGAACCCAAACTTCATTTTTTTCAATGGCAATACCCAATTTTAACGAGATATTTCAAATCTTCGGTTCAAACTATGCCTACACACCCAATTTCACGTCATTTAAATGATAATTTTTTGAATTATATACATTCAAAATTAAATGCATCTAATGTTAAATTACATTTTCATATTTTTATTAAATATCTCCTGAAATGATACTCCTAATGGGCTCATTTTTTGTGTAGCAATAATACTAATATACCCAAACATAAATGCGTTGAATATGCAATTTTTATAATTTTATGATATGAATCATGAAATTAATATTCGAAAAAATTATGAATTGTAACCTACAAATTTTTTGGATGGATTTAGATTGATTAAGTCCTGCTTTATGGAAATCCAAAATTTCACATTTTTCTTCCAAGTCGTTTTCAAATGATGCTTTAAAAATTGCAAAACGATGGTTTATGCGGCCGTCTAGGATGGAAGTGACTTATTTTGAAGTTTCTTATGCTAACCTGTAATTTAGCAGTCTTCAATAACTGCTTGAATGACTCCTAAGTTGCCTTGATCAAGAAGATCTAGAGGTCTGCTCTGGCTGGAATTTCCAGGCCCGGGACCGGCCCGACTCATGGAAGAAAATTCGGACCCGGCCCGTACAAAAAATATATTGGCCCGGCGCGGCCAGTAAAAAAGTTAAAAGTTCGGCCCAAGTCCGGCTCGTAGAAAAAAAATTATTGGCCCGACCCGGTACAACAGCCAAAAGTTCGGCCCGGCCCGAGTGAAATTCTACTAAACCTTGATTTTTACGTCGATTTGGTTAAAAATTTGTCTCGTACGAGGAGTTCTGACAAAAAATATTTATCTTAACATTTTTTTCATGTTTCTAATCTTCCTTTTTATAGAATTGCCGCAGGCTGCGATATTTATTTTTTTTAGTGAATCGCTGTTTCTTGTATCTAAATAAAATGTTTCAGTTATCATTAATATTGTTAATATATACTCCATGTATTGAAGTGTTAAAAATCTGAAAAAGGCTGTACAGTAAAATCTTCTAATACTCAATTACATAGAAAGAAAAAAAATGCATTATAGGCAGGTTCCGTTCTTAGCAAACGTAAATGTACTATATAGTCTTTTCTTACGTATTAGTATATTAATTTTGCAAGGATCAACACGTTTCTCAGTTTAAAACAAGATTCCGTCATAGGCAGGTTCTTTTTCACACGTTTGCCTACATTTTAATTTAGCTATATTTTAATAAGCGTAGAAATTTACTATTCTGTAAAAGAATAAAGATTAATGTTTAATTGTAGAATAGTGGCGATTTTAAAATGTATGCATTTTTTGCAAAAATCTTTGAACCAGGCTTAATTTTACTGACCTTTGAACGGATAGGCCACGCCGAGACAATGATTTTCATCCGGGCTGGCTCAAAACTAGGACTGAAAAATTTGGGCCATGAAGACTAGGGAAAAAACCAGTCCTGGCTCTGTGCAGAAAAAAATAAGTTAAGGCCGGCCCGGCCCGTAAAGAGTAGTCTCTAGGTCCGGCCCGAGCCTTCAGAAAAAAGTATGGCCCGGCTCGAATGCTGTGAATGAAAATAGGCCCGAGCCCAGCCCGTTCAGATCTCTAAGAAGATCAAAAATCGAGTACCAAACTTCAATTGAGATACAGCCCTTAAAACACGCTCAGTTTAAAATAATTAATTTCTCGGAAACTTAAGACTTTCGTTTGTAAAATCGTATCAAATCGAAGTCGACCCGAAATAATCGAAACTTAATTCCAAACCGATCCGAACCCGAAACATTTAAATTCCACCCAACCAGCAACGAAAACAAATAGCGCCATCTCGGCGCACCCCGAACACAGATCGGGTAGAATCAGGTTACTCTATCCGATGCAGGACTCTAATAACAGCCAGCATTTAATATAGATATAGGGTGTAAAATAAATTACTTTAAAATCAAGAATTTTTGTTATTATTATTATTTTAAAATCATAGGATTGTTTAAAAGTAGCATTTCATTTCTTAATGATGAACACTTTAGTGTCCGGTCCAATGGCGGAACCAAGGGGGAGGTCACGGGGGTCATGATCCTCCTCTGAACACTAACAAAAAATTCTAAAGATCCTTTTTAAAATGAAATATACAGTAGAGTCCCGATTATCAGAATCCCACGTAACCGAGTTTCCGCTTTAACCAAGTTATTTTTTTCTGATGGACTGATGGCTTCCATTATTATGAAACAGTCATTATAAATGAAGTGATAGGTGAAGATGAGAGCAGTCGCAAAATGTTAAGAGCTCTGATTTTCTGGTCAGAATGGGAAAAAAAAATGCCCATATTTTTTTTTTTTTTTTTTTTTTTTTTTTTTTTAAGAAAATGATCCATTCCAAAGGTATAAGTTCGATTGAAAAACAATTTAATACTTTGAGCAGAAAGAAGAGGCTACACCTGCAATTTTCATGACACTAATAGAATCACATACCTGCCAATGCGTACGGTTTTGTTGCCTCTAAAATTTAATGCATATTTTTGCCATATTTAATCGTTGACAATTGTCAGACTTTTTTAAGAAGAATTTCCGCAAGTGACAGGCAATTGTTCCCTTGTGATGATATTTCTGTGGCTGTCAACTCGTAAAACTTGGCTCGTAAAAAAGCTAACTTTGATAACATTTTCTGAATGAATCTTTGCCTTTATAAGAAAATGGGAAATTCTTTAATTTCTTGGTATTTGAACAAAATCGATAAATTTTATATTGTTACGAATATTTATGCAAAATTTTTGTATTTACGAATGAAAATAACTTCGCGAAGGTATCAGAAAAGTAGTTAAGTTTGGATTTGGGAATAGCTTTGAATATAAAAGAATCTGATAAAGATATGTAATCCCCTCCCACCCCGAAAAAGGAAATCCCCGACTCTATAAATAATGAGCTGAATCCGCTCCTTGGTTCGGTCGATCAAAGATGACATTCCAAACCAAAGAAATTGAAGAATCCTCTACGTTCTCATGTGACTTCACTTTTGCTGATAAACAAAGTTCTTATCAGCCACCTGCTGCAACTGTGGCAGATGATTTGTTTGTGGGAAAAAGGACACTTAGTAGCGTTAACAAACACTTTGAGTACTTGATTTGACTATCAGTTCGGGTGGGGCTGATAGAAAAAAGTGTCTTGTAATAAGAAACCACACAGGCAGACTCAAGAAATTGAAAAGAAACAGGTGCGAATGTTCATGTAATGCAACCAGAGTTGTCAAATTACTTTAAAAAAATTAACATTTAAAGTTAATTAGAAAACAAACTTTTAACTTTAAAAAATCTTTTGTTTTGAATCAGTTTTATCTTTTATTCCAATGTAGTAAATTCCACAAACAGTTTTACAAAAAAAAAAGTTTTTCTATGAATAATGGAAAAAAATAATTCATAGAATCTGATGGAGATATTTCTTAAAATTCATTAATAATATAGTCTCGAACTCATTTCAAATAAGTAAAAAAAATAACTTCTAATGATTTTAACCATTTTTATCAGTTTTTTCTAATCCCTGCTGAAATTCATACGTGCAGTTGAATGCAATCAATTGTCAAAAGATTAGAAAAATTAAGACTGTTTTCAAATATAAGAGGGCAAGTTTATGTTTATGACATAAGTTTTAATTTATTTTTGTTCGGAAATGCATGAAACTAGCAAGTGTTGTTAAGAAACTGTGTAATCAAGCTGTTTTTTCCTTTTTTTTTTTTTTTTTTTTTTTTTGGCAATTGCAATAGATTTTTCAGAAAATTGTGTCAAAATGGTCGTTTTGAACCGAAATTCCGCGCGAAAGTAGAATAATCACTAAGTCAATAAGGGCGAAAAACGTGTTTGTCACGTGACCAAAATCGCTTATAACACAACAGGTAATTGATTGATTAAAAAATGAAAAACACAGTTCGATTCAAAATTGCCTCCATGGTCAGATTTTCGAATTTTATATCTTTCCGCTAAAAAATGAATTTGTAAATGTGTCAAAACGTTTTGCGCTTGTTAAGCACAGTAGTTAAGAACAGCCTTAACATTTTCTTGCGAGTTTCTTTACATTTCGGAAATATATACATTTTTGACCAGCCCGGCGTCGCCCGTGATAGGATGGTATTAAGGGAGTTGGTCACTCAGCTTCGGAATTCTCCTCCGTAATGTTAAGTCTACGGTCTTTTGATGCATTCGTCTATTTAAAATATCTTCTCGGGAAATTCATGTCTTTAACATCTTTTTCTGTGTACTCTTCTTATGTCTCTTTTTTTCTTACTTTTCAAACTATTTCTAAAATCTATGCTAAATTTAATACTTTATGTGTCCAAAGCGGGCGAACTGTGAGTCAGATTTTAACACTTCCTATAAAATGAAGTATATACTTTAGACATAGTTTGAGAAGTGAGAAAAAAAGAGACATCTTTTAGGAAGTGTACACAAAAAATAGAAGTTAAAAATATTAATTTCCCGAGGAGATATTTTAAATATATGAATGCATCTAGAGTCTTGCACGGGCCAGGTTCTACCCGACCCGAACCCGCAAATTCCATTTTAAGTCAAACCGCAACCCGACCCGAACCCGCAAAAAATAATTTTCGGCAACCCGACCGGAACCCGCAAAAATAATTTCAGGCAACCCGCAACCCGACCCGAACCCGAGGTATATTAACCCGCACCCGACCCGAACCCGCAATGTAAGGAAGGCAAATCATGTTTTAATACCATTATGAAAAATAATCTGCAATTGTATCTCTAATAGAGGCCTGCACCGGTCCGGCCAGCGGGCCGCGGCGGGGCAGCAAAATTTCAAACAGACCAGGCCGCTTTATTAGGACAATTTTTTCAACGGGCCAGGCTGATAAACAAAATAAACGGGTCGGGCGGCAAAAAAATTGAACGGCCCTGCCACGCCGAGGCGATAGCTACATTTAAGCTGGTCTACCGGCCCGCTATAAATATGTAGACGAAGCCGATAAAATCAAAAACGTGCCGGGCTAGGGCCGAGCTTTTAAGATTTACACGGGACGGGGCAAGGCGGGCTGTTCTCGAGCATGGAAATTTCGGCCCGTACAGACCTCTAATTCTCTAATACCATTTTTATGTTTTACATAGAAGAATGAATAAATCTATATTCTTTAATATTCAACTATAGCAAAACCTCTGACTAGAGGTCTGCACGGGCGCGGGCTTGGCCCGAGGCCCGTACCCGGCCCGGCCCGCGGGCCGGGCCAGCAGAATTAGGACAATTTTTTCAACGGGCCGGGCCGGGCCGACAGACAAAATAAACGGGCCGTGCCGGGCCGGCAAAAAAATTAATCGGAAAAGGAGATGAGGAAAGGAGCCTATCGGCCTATCGGCCCGATATAAGAATTTAAGCTAAGCAGATAGAATACGAGCCATTTTCAATGAATATGATTTTCTCGAGAAGTATAAATGTGCGGCACGAGCCGATGCGAGTTTAACAACATCAATACAGAAATGTAAGATGTCCATCGTAGAGACCGGCATCATACAGGTACAAGATGTCTGATTCCGAGTTTAATTTTTTTTTCAGCAGACTCGTGCCGGGACGGAACTAGTCTTAATCGATCTCAGGATGTGTAGAACAGTCATTGTGTTTTGTAGTATTAATAGTGATAATGAAGTTCTCTTAACAGTTATCTTTGGTAATATACCTTAAGGTGGTTCTCATATTCACTGCTCAACAATGCGAAGCTTTCAGAAACATTTTCTGACAAAATTTTTAACTATAAAGGCATAAAACTGACAGGCCTGCCTATTGAAGGCATTTGGAAACGAATAGCTTTTTCCATATTTGATAAATTACTTATAGAGATAACAGAGATTCCTATACGTGACTGTACGTTTTTCTCCTTTCCTGTGCTATCGCTTCCGGAAATTCGATTCAAAACGCTAACTTTGACAGTATTTTTAGAAAGATATATTGCTTTTATCTATGAAAAAAACGACATTTACATAGCTTCTGAATAAGAATACCTGCCAATCTTACGCGTTTCCGAAAAGAAAAGAATTCATAAATGTGTCGAAATGTAACTCCTTTGGATTTGAGAAAAGCCTTAAAAATGAGAGAAATATTTTCACAAATCTACTTTTTATTATACAGCTTCAAAAGTTATCATGTTTTTAATCCTTTATTCTGAACTACATTAATCTTTTAATGAATCCTTATTTCCATTTTGAAATGTCTGTAGACACGATGACTAAAACACTGTAAGTAATCGTTAATGTTAACTATTGTGTGTTTTCTGTTTTGCGAACATCACAGTAATGTAAAATATACTGTAAAATGTTCCCATAAATATGTATGTAGTATTCATTAAAAGAATGTTAATTGTACGTTGAGAAAAAAGTTTTTTTTTTTTTTTTTGTAGAAATTGTGTCGGGCCGGGCCTGTTTTCACTGACTTTTGTACGGGCCGGGCCGAGAACTGTAAAAATGCAAACGGGCCGTTCCGGGCTCGGGCCGAACTTTCAATTTTTACACCGGGCCGGGCCAAGATAGCTTTCGTTCGGGCCGGGCCCGGGCCTGGAAATTCCGGCCCGTGCAGACCTCTACCTCTGACCCGACCCGATGCAGGACTCTAAATGGTATAAAACTAGAAATTTAATCTTTAAATATGCTTTCAAATTAGTTGCGGTTTCAAAAGTCCCACTTATAACGATACAACTTGTTTTACACAAGTGGCCATCTGCCTTTAGTTTATCAGCAGTTATTATTTTGAAAATTTTCCGGTCTAACAAAGTGCATCGGGTATCACCTTCACCACAATTAAATTATTCACTTGATACGTTAGACAGGAAGTACCATTTAGCGTTTTGCTGCGTATTGTATTTTTAAAATACGGTAAAAATATAATATGCAGTTTGTTATTTTGAAGACTCGTGAAAGGATGGCTAAAGACAAAACAGTCAGGCACACATTTTGCTTTTGTGAAACTTTGATCTGCTGTTTACATAAGCTTTTAACGGGAAACTATATTTTCCATATTCTTTTTAAAAAGCGGGTCAACCCGAACCCGACCCGCAAGAGTAATAAAGCCAACCCGAAACCGAAACAATAAAAGCCAACCCGACCCGCACCAAAAATAATAATGTCAACCCGACCCGACCCGAACCGCAACGGAAAAATGTAGCGCCAACCCGACCCGAGGGTCGTGTTCGGGTAAAAGCGGGTAACCCGACCCGATGCAGGACTCTAAATGCATCCAATGCCCACAGAATTTACATGAGTGTGGGGAAATCGGAAGCTGAGTGACCAGCCCCCTTAATCTTAAATTTGTACTACTTATATCTTTAATCTGATTTTTTAAAAACTTATACTTTTAAATAAAAATATTTCCAAACGAGGTCCCGCAATATTTATACCGAATACGACATATTTTAAAATAAAATGTGCATGCGCTCTTTAAAGGATAGTGTATATATTTCCATTTCCACATTTCAACAAACAATAGCGGAGGGCGCAAAATTATTTTTCCTCATCAGACATTTAATATTTAAAAAAAAAAAAAGTTTTTGTCCAAACCCTATGAAATGTTCATGTCATAAATATAATGGTTTCAAAGCCTGTACACAAGATTCGTGGAAAACAAATGCCATTTAGTTGTAAGACTCTTGTAAGAAGACTTTTTTCCTTATTGTCCAAAGTGTTTGAAATTGTTATCAGTTATGAACATATTATGGATTTGAAGTATGTGTAAAAAATTCGTGAAAATATATTGACATTTAGTTGTGAGTGGATTACCTGTTTTGTAAATAAGTAATGTAACGATTAACATAATTACCAGGGCTTTCTTTATGTTAAATTTTAAATAATCTAAAATTCCATAAATATGTAAAATCTGTGTAAATGGAACCTGTCTGTAACAAAATCCTGTCTTACATGGGAGCCTTTCATGGTGCCGTTGAAAGAATACCATGCAATAAGTAATGAATTCAAAAAAGGGATGAAGGTTCTCCCTTGAGCATAGAAATGTCACACCCAGAAGCTTTGTAATTTTGTGCTTATTAAAGTAATAGAAGTGCAATTCCCATCCTAAGGTCCCTCTCTGAGAAAACGGCCTAAATTCAACGCTGCGGTTACAGCTGGAAACTTGTCTAAAACTGATTTTTTTTTTTTTTTTTTTCGATCCCTTGCGATTCCATTTTTACAGGTTTTACAGTAAATGTTCTTGGAATATTCCATTATTAGTTTATTATTAATAATACCTTTCTGCGGACAACAGGTTTTTTTTTTTTTGGGGGGGGGGGGTAGCCCCGGTCCACAGACAACTTGTTGATGACGCCGTTCTAGCAATCCTCAACAACATCTAACATTTTTGTGGAAATTCATATTTACAAAAAACTAGTTTATGGATAGACAGTGAAATGAAAGAATATCACTTTTCAACTACATTGGAAACAGCTATAAACTTATATTGAATACGCAAAATATGAATTTAAAGAGATCTTAAAAGACTAAATAAACTAATACTGTTAAAAATATTTATTAACCGACTTCAAAAAAACGCACTAAAAAGAAACAAATAATTCTTTAAAATTTTCAAATGACGAACACTTATTCAATAATCACACATCGGACATCATGAATCGGCATAAAAACGTTAAATTTAATTTATAGAATTTAATATCCATCAAACATGGATTTTCTAGAGAATAATTTTTTCAAGAGATTAATTTACATATTTATGATTTAATTTACGAATGTGTACATATAAAAAGTAATCAATTACTTTTTGAAGTTGGTGCCAAACAATCAGTAATATTGTATAGTAAAATTGTGAATAGTACCAAGAATAAAGGTATGATGAAAAATATTATACTAAGTCGAAAAATATACATTATTTCTTCGGCAATTGTTTAATCATTATCGATTGTGATTGTTTGGCACCAACTAATCTATTTAAATTCAATCTATCACCTATTTAAAAATTAAGATTTAAAATGAAGGAAAAAGATTATTAAGAAAAATTACAATTTAAAAACTGTGTAAAGGGTAGAAGTAGATTTTTAATCATATTTCTTAATAATTTATTAAATTAAATTAAATTTTTAAAGATTTTGTTAAACAATAGTAGAATATCATTATTATTTACAAATTGACATTGATTCGAACCAGTTTTCTTTTCTAGAATAAGTAAAATCTAGTGTCCAAAGGCGTAGAGCTTTAAGGGCCTTGGACTCACCCCCCCCCCCCCCCCCCCAATATTCGTTAAAGATGGGCTACATTATTTTGCCAATTGATACAGAAAAAAATATCAGATTTTGCAATTTCTAACAATTTATAAAATTTCACCCTTTATCTACTGAAGGTACTTATAATAAGTACCATTAAAATAACTTGTTATAAAATACATTTAATATATCGATTAGTTGTAATACAGTTTAGAATAAGTCATAGATACTTTACTTTATCTTGTTCCAAAAACATTATGGATTACACAAAACAAAATTATTTTTAAAAGGATGATTTCTATTGCCTTTGCCTCTTTTCAGCTTTCTTGGCGTTGAGGAGGTGGGGAATTTTCAGTTCGCAAATATGTCTATATTTCTATTGTAAGAACATTATATTTGTACATTTTCTATCTACATAATACTAAGAAAAAAAATGTAAATAAAAGATGTGAGTAGGGTTCTAAATATTTGCACAAAATCCCTATAAATTCAAATTTAATGAATACTTCTAAACCCTTCAATCCTTCTAAAATTTATTAAATGATTATGTAAGGGTCTATGCATTGCATATATAACGTTATCAACCTTTTGGTAATTTTGGACCCCGTCCCCCCTTAAGATATCATACGTTCTCATCCCCCCCCCCCCCCCCCCCGCTAATGATATCGTTACCAATGCATAAAAATTATTTAGATTTTTGGATCTTTTTTTTGTTTGTTTGTTTGAAGTGATATAGAAGTACAATTACATATATTTTTCGCATACTTTATTGATTGAAATACAGTCGGACCTCTATTTAACGAACCTCTATTTTGTGAACTTTTACTTGGAACCAAGAACATTTTGCAAATTTCTTCGTAAAATCGCCTCCAAATAGCGAAGTGTATTCTCTATTTAACGAACTTTTCCTTGGGATCTAACATTTTTTCTCTATATTTCTTAAAATATTACTGGACATTTGAAACTTATTCTTACTTTTAACACGTTTTATGAAGATCAGTGACCATGAACAGGTCTTACCAGTCACCTAACTCACCGAGAACAGTAAAATCGTTGTGATTCTTTGCTTTCCATAAAGAAGAGCAAACTTTCAATATCCCCTTTTAACCCTCAATGGAGCTGCGCCCCGTGTCCTTAAACTATAGTTTACCGTTTATAGATTGTTAATCATGATCAAACGTGTCGGTAATTTCGGTTCTTGTAGATCGAAAATGTTAAAGTAAAAGTGCTTGAGCATATAAGAAAAATAAAAATTATTATTGATGAGGTGGATAAAGGCATGAAGAAAAAGAATACTGCTTTAAAATTTGATATTCCTTCAAACAGCTTATCAACCATAATACAAAATCGTGATTTTAATGTAAAATAATTTTTTTGACTTAAAATACAATGTATTTCCAGACAATGTTTTGTTTCATTCTTATTTCCCTTGCAGATTTCTTTTTGATGGGTAAAATAACTAAAACAAATAGAAGTAATTTATAAAAAAAAGTGTGACTAATTATTTTTTTAATTGAGTTTAGTGTTTATGGACTTAAAATGTGTTTTACGTAGTTTAAAGTTATTTTAAAAGGTGACTCTCTATTTAACGAATTTTCCATATAACGAACTTTTTTCGGGATTTAGCGACTTCGTTAAATAGAGGTCCGACTGTAAAGAGAAGTCAATAAAATATGAGTTTATATGTGAAATAACTTTATATCAAATAACACTTAAAAGAAATAGTTACTATTTTAAAGTATTTAATAATAGCTTTTTGTTTCATAATGCATTCAACAGTAAAAATGTCTTCTTGCACTCGCCCCCGCAAAGGGTGGGGAAGACAGAACAGTTGGACAACATTATTTCGCGTTTCTTGTTTTCACTTTCACAAGTAAATACAAGTATCATTCCAAACATACTTCGCGTATGGCCCGGTAGCAGAAAGTTCGAGACGCGCGACGTTCGTCGCAGATTTATTTTGGACCTTGCAGATAAATTTTCCAACTTGAAAAATAAAAGTATTTCCTTAAAAAAAAAAACAAAAAAAAAAAAAAAAAAGTACAAAAATTCTGACAAAAAATATCGCGAATTCGACAAATGGTCGCCGAAAAATATCAATTTCGGCAATCGTTCGCATAAAAAATCGGTAATTTATAGCCAAAGGGTCGCTATAAAAACACGAATTTCGTCAAAAGAGACCAGAAAAAAAACATGAATCTCGTCCCAGGGTTGTAGAAAAAAATGCAAATTTCTGTCACAGGATCGCGGAAAAAACACGGATTTCGTCAAAGGGTCGCGGAAAGAATGCAAATTTAGTAAAAGGATCGCGGAAAGAACGCGAATTTAGACAAACGATTGTGGGAAAAACGCAAATTTAGTCAAACGATCGCGAAAAAACGCAAAATTTATGTCAAAGGATCGCGAGCAAACGCAAATTTATGTCAAAGGATTGCGGAAAGAAGGAGGAATTTCGTCAGAAGATCTCGAAAAGAGTAAATTTCTGCCAAAAGATCGCTGTACAAACTTGAATTTTATCCAAAAATCTCGAAAAAACGTGGATTTCGTTCCAGGGGTGCAAAAAAACGCAAATTTCTGTCAAAATCGCGGAAAAAATGCAAATTTCTGTAAAACGATCGCGAAAAAACGCAAATTTTTGTAAAACGATCGCGAAAAAACGCAAATTTTTGTAAAACGATCTCGAAAAAACGCAAATTTCTGTCAAAGGATCACGAAAAACGCAGATTACTGTCAAAGGATTGCGAAAAAAGGAAAATTTATGTCAAAAGATCGGAATTAAATTTGCTGAATTTCGTCAAAAAATCACAAAAAGACAAATTTCTGCCAAAGGATCGCTGTAAAAACTCGAATTTCGTCAAAAGATCCCAGGAAAAACGTAAATTTCGTCCCAGAAGTGCCGAAAAAACGCAAATTTCTGTCACAGAATCGCAGAAAAAACACAAAGTTCGTCAAAGAATCGAGGAAAAAACACGAAGTTCGTAAAGGTTCGCGAAAAAAGCTCATTTTTGTCAAATGATCGCGAAAAAACGGCAAATTTCGTCAAAAGATAGCGAAAAAAACGAGGAATTTCCTCATAAGATCGCGAAAAAGCGGCAAATTTCGTCAAAAGATCGAGATAAACGGCGTATTTCGTCAAAAGATCGCGAAAAAAAACCCAAATTTCATCAAAAGTGCGCAAGAAAAACACATAATTAGTGCCGGTAGTGGATTTTCGCTCTCCCCCCCCCCCCCCCCCCAATCTGTTGTAACTTTTCGGAAATTTTGCTGTGAATTTCAGAATTTTTTCTTTTTTTTTTTTTACTCAGAATCACCCGTGGTATTAATCAATAAGAATGCTGTTTATTTTAACACTCATAATGTTTGTACATAAGAAAATGTAACACGCTACTCCCGCAGACAATTTTCATCCCACTAAATTGCTGTCGCAGACACAACCATAACTTTCTGCTACTGGGGCGTATGGTTTTTAGAGCAGCGGAATATATATGGATACACGTATGACAGAAAAATAGGAATGCTTAACGTTGAGGTATTGCATATTTTGGAATTAAAGAGCTACAGTCGTCCCCGCGTAAACAAATATTCACGGTTCCAGAAATAATATTCGATTAAGCGGGATATTTGATTAAACGGGTAATCATAACTGTAATACTTAATGCGTAATAAAAAAGCAAAATAACCATAATCTACAGTACATTTAATTAACAGCATAATGAATCGTTAATAGAATAACAAACTAAAATAAATACAAATGCTAATATAAAGTAAATAGGTATTAAGTTAATGACAATTACTACATTTATATGGTTTACATCACACTTAATGCAGCTCATTTGAATTGGGTCAAAACTTTGCTACTTTTAATTCACTTTACTTATATTGCCTTAAAAAAATCGTTTAAAGTGGTTTTTTTAAGGAGTAAATATTGAGTTATTTTTCGAATGAGTGCAAAACATCACAACTACCATCTCGAGTCTCGAAGTGACGGCGCATTGCCATTAAAGTCTGGTTAACAACAAGAAGTGATGGTGGGGAAATAATTTGACCTGTCCATTATACACCTGCCAGCAGCAATCATTGCAGGAAGAACTGAAAATTTGTGTTCAGCGTAAAGGAACCAAAAATGACAAAAGGTGGGAGGAAATTCCAGCTGAAACGTACTTTCCGCGCCTATTTTCACACATCGGTCACACAGTTGTTATTCGATAAAGCGGGGACGTTCGTAAAAGGTATTTGGTTTAAGTGGGAAAATGTAACATGGAACCAATAGGAATAAATTCGGTTCCGGAGGATTCTATTCGAATATGCGGAGTATTCAATTATCCGTGACCCGATTAAGTGGGGAGGACTGTATATAATCATTTAAGGATTTTAATAGTAACTTTGTACTTTCATAAAAGTAGATAACATACTATGAAAACATAACATACAATATTTTGATGTAAAGACCAGGTTACAAATAAAAAGAAAAAATTTTTGGTCGGGTCAAAAATGATAACAATATCAAAAGACAAGATCCCCCTTCCCCTACAGATATTTTACGATATCATGTGCCAGACCACCTCCTCCCCACCTAAAATGATAACGCTCTATATGCATAGCCCCTAAATCTTCTAATGTAGTTTAAACAATTCACGAAAAATGCTTTAGAAGATAAAATTTTCATGAATTCATAATTCAGTACATAAAGGGTTAATGTATAATATTTTCAATAGATATTTGTTCTTTCTCTAAATTCGCTGTTTACTTTTATTCTTTGTAAGCAAATAAAACAATCTAGGGCAATTTTTAGCATGGCGTAGGGATAAAACAGAATGAGGAGCTCAGGGGCGCGCCAGCAGTATCCAGCGCCTGTGTGCAGAATTTCAGTTGGCGCCCTCTACCCCCCCCTTCCTACCACCACCACCCCACCCCTCACAAAATAAATCTTTATAAAAAAAATTCTTTGAGTATTTATAACAGCATAACTGCCATCCTGCTGAAGTTTTATCCCATATCAAATAAAGTTTCTTGAACCAGAAAATTTTTTAATAAAATGTGTCTTGTTTCTATAGGGTTCGTATTTTATTTCATTTATTAAACAAAATTTCTGGTTCCAAACATTTAAATTACTCGAAAAATAAAGGAGGTTGGCAGCTATGTAAATAAAATTCGAAACACAATAAAGCCTGTGAAAATAAAACCTGTCTATATCAGAATCCTGCATTAAATGGTAAAATTTCACTATCCCAGACAAAATAATACAATACAATAACAATAGATTGCATCCATACTAATGAAATAAAGAGGTTTGCCATCTCTAATTTGCATATCGATATTAATATAAAAAAAAAAAGATGTTTGCCTTTACTCTGCATGTGTTAGCGATGGCTAAGAAAATCTACGGAACATAGAGGTCTGAAAATTTAGATAAGGATAGGCGATGGTAGGTCCAAATGCACCTGAGGATCAGATTTTTCATTTTTTGATAATTTGCCGAAATACAAATAAAAACCATAATGATAATCGCAAAATGAAGAGCTTCCTTTCTTTCAAGTAATCATACCTTTACATTTCTTCAGACTGACGAAGGCGTAACGTTCGATTTTTACTGCATTTTGAAATTGCGATGGCCGGGTCCCCGTAGTGTTAAAAAAAATTGTCTTATCTTTCCAATTCAAATGGTACCTTTCGTTACCCTTTCAAAAAACCTTTTTACTTGGCCGCGATTCATGTCAGTTTTCCAGTTTTTCCGTTTTTCTGAAGTTTCAAAATTTAAAAATCAAAAAAACAAAATCCTATTAATGCATTCTTGGTATTTTTCCGAATCTAACGATATCGCTGGTGTGAACAAATATTAATATTTAGTACTATTTCAAAAAAACAGAAAAAAAAAAGTCATTTCAAGGATTTGCCTGAGATGTTTTTCTCTCAGTGCAAATTTTCTCAAGATATCGTTTCCCGTCTCAATGATATGTGCTTGTGCTTTGAATATAATTTAGCGTTTCAAAAATTGAGGGGATGGTATACCTTTTATATTATTTATGTTTTATCATGAATTTTTGGTCAGAATTAAAATTTTTATATATCTAAATGCCTGCAATTAAATACAAATTCGAGGTTCACTTGAAAAATCAGGCCGGAGCGTGGATATCCCTCCCCCCCCCCCCCCCAGTGTACGCTGCAGAAGACAGTGGGGCCCTCAACTCGATCTACGTTTGGATAAATTTTCATTTAAAAATGAAAAATCATACAAATCCGATCTTGTACCCTGCCGAAGGCAGTGCTGCTGACAAGATTAAGCTCGTTTGGAAAGATTTTCGTTTAAAAATATAAAATCAAAACAAACCGGAGCAGCATATGCACGGCCGGTGCATATGCTGCTGAAGACATTGCAACCCCCTCCCCATCTCTTGGTTCGTTTGGAAAAATTTTCGTTTAAAATTATAAAATCATTCAACGTTTGATTTTAGACTATTTAAGGTTATTATAATTTGAAATGCCGGGCAGGTCAGTTTGTAGGGCTTAGGGCATAAGCACCGGAATTTAAAACTCTTTATATAAATCTATATTTTTCCATTCATAATACGGCTATCATTGTAGTTCCTAACTTATTTATGTCTAAATTGAACTTTTTTTTTTCGCCATTCTAGTCTCTGAAGCGTCTAAGGTTATATCTAAAATTAATGAGTGCTCATATTTCAATACTTTCAATTTCATGTTCTGTATTAAAATGAACAAATCTTATAATCATCACCATTATTTATTCAGTATGTGATTAGACACGAGCGTACGAATGGGGTGCGGGGAAAGGTCGCTTCTCTCAATCTTTGAAAAGTAAGAATTTATCGCCAAATTCAGCCTATTTTCACCTTACCCTCCCCATTAACAAAAATTCTATTTCCGCCATGATGATAAGTACAGAGTGCAAGATAAAAAAAAAAGTATTTATTCTGCACGGAAGTCTATGGTCAAAAAAAAAAAAAAAAAAAAAAACAATTTTTGTCCAATACATAATAGTTTTTACAGAAGTGATAATTTGTAGGAGCGCAGAAAAAGTATAGTGCTTCGGCCACATAAAGTAGACTTTACTCTAGAAGCGTAAAACTTACAGTGTTAAACCTACGACACGGAATGCCATAATTTTCCCAAATGGTTGATGCTTCATTTTACCAATTAAAATTTGCTCCATAGCTGACGTCAGTCTCTCCCAGAGTTGGGCAAAATACATCGAAAAACCATTTTCGATACAAAATACAAAATACATTGTTTTTTCAACTTATACAAAATACAAAGTACTTTCCAAATTTCAAAAATTCAAAATACATGTATTTTAAAAATACATTTATAATACAAAATACATTTAAAAAAAATAAAAACGATTGTGCATTAAACTGCACTAGTCAAATGCAAAGCTGGTTTTCAAAACTGATTAATTTTTTAGAAATTATAAATTTCCAAATAAAGAAGCAAAATCAATTAAGCCTCAACGAAAGATAACAAAAACAAAACTGAAAGATTGGGGCAACAATGTGCTTAAAAGTGTATGAAAGTTACAAGAATAACTCATAATGAATAAACTACCCTTTAAAGGTAGTTACTCAGTAGGAATAACTGCATGAATTGATTGTGGTAGAGGTCTGCACGGACCCGGGCTTGGTCCAAGGTCCGTACCCGGCCCGGCACGCGGTTTGATGAATTCTGAAATGTATCAGAAAGTAGCTGCTAGATTTGAGAAAAGCCTTATTAAATGGCAGAGAAATACTTTCACAAATCTGCTTTTTCTTATACAGCTTCAAAAATTATCATGTTTTTAACCCTCCTTTTTTCTTTTATTCTAAATTACATTAATTTTTTAATGAAATTTTATTTGAATGTTGAAACATCGAAGACTCTAAGTAACCATTAATGTTGCTATTGTGCATTTTCTGTCTTGCGAACACATAGTAATTTTAAAATAAAGTTATCCCATAAATATGTATGCAGTATTCTTTAAAAGAATCTTAATTGCATGTTTAGAGAAATCTGATTTTTTTTGTAGAAATTGAATCGGGCCTCATTTAATTGATTTTTCCATTGATTTTTATACGGGCTGAGCTGGGCCGGACCATGCTCGGGCCGAACTTTTAATTTTTTCATCAGGCCAAAATTACTTTTGTGCGGGCCGGGCCGGACCCGGGGGTGGAAATTCCGACCCGTGCAGGTCTCTAGATTGTGGATCGATAAGGAATCTCTTTCACGAAGCATAAGATAGCACCGCCTGCTAATGAGTGTTCGAAGACAAAATTGAGACAGTATCGATTTTCAGAAAAAGCATAAAAAGTTTGGTGCAATTCTATTCAATGGCTGCAGAGATATAAAAATCTCGAAAATCGTAAAAAACAAAGCACAGAAAAAAAATCATCTGTATATATACGATATATGCCAGAATGTCATCCATACTAACTGAATATGATGAAGTTTGATGAAATTCCGTGCTCTAGTTCTTGAGATATAGCTCTCATGGCACACCTGCCACCTTCATATTTTTAAAAATCAAATAAATGCCACATTTTTTTTTAAAAAAAAGGTACCTTTTATCTACGTGGTACTTATTTCATTTCAATTCGATTTACAAATACTATTTTGACATGGTGAAAAAAAAAAAAAAACGAGAGTTTTGCATACATGTTAACAATGTCGCAATCATAACATCATCATTACAATGTTGCAATCATAAAAACACAGTACAACAACGCCACCTCTTTAGCGATGCACCCCAAATTTTAACAGCATTAATTTATTTGAAGATCTAAAATAATGTGAAATTGGATTAAATTTTATCCATTAGTTTTTTTGATATAGTTATCGGGGAAATCATAAAAAACCCAGCGTAGCAGCATCACCTGTTAAGCGATATACGCTAAAAACTAATCGGCAAGTATTTTCGTTCAGGCCTATACGCAGTTTGATGAAATTCTGTATATTGGTTCTTACAACAAGCTATCATGGAATAAAATAGTTAAGCATAGCAGTGCCGACTGTTGGGCGAAATAAACCTAAAGCTAAGTTATACTTAGGTCTATCTTAATCTAAGTTTGATTATTATTAAACTCCATGCATTAGTTCTTGAGGTTGAAGGGCCACAAAAATTGTGTCTCGCACAGACTAACAGACAGACACACATTTCCCAAAAATAGTTAAATCGCATTCAAGGTGTCCTGAAACGTGTGAATCAAGCAAAAAACGAAAGTCGAAAATTTTCACGATACTAATACTTTCTTCTTATTTATTACAAGAATGTAAAAACAAATTAGTCTAGTATCAGTCTTTTCAATTTGTCTTTTTTAGTACATGTCTACAAAATAACACATTTTATAATAATCTTATAGTACAGTCATGCAAAAAAAAAAAAAAAAAAAAGTAAACACTCCCTACTAACTCCTCAACAAATTATTGTAGAAGAAAGTTACTGGTACTGAACGATTGGAAATAAAGTCTACTTTTAAATGATGTATATAAAATTTGCTTAGGAGGGCATCTACATATTAAAACGAATCCAAACTTCATTTTTTTCAATGACAATACCCAATTTTAACGAGATATTTCAAATCTTCTGTTTAAACTATGCCTAGACACCGAATTTCAAGTCATTTGAATGATAAGTTTTTGAATTATAAACCTTCAAAATTTAGTGCTTCTAATGTTAAATTACATTTTCATATTTTTATTTATATCTTCAGAAATTATGCTCCTAATGGTGCTAATTTTTTGTGTAGCAATAACACTAATATACCCAAACATAAATACGCTGAATTTGCAATTTTTATAACTTTACGATATGAATTATGATTTATGAAATTAAAACTCGAAAAAATTATGAATTGCAACCTACAATTTTTTGATGGAATTAGATTTATTAAGTCGTGCTTTATGGAAATCCAAAATTTCACATTTTTCTTCCAAGTAGTTTTCAAATTATACTTAAAAAACGGCAAAATGATGGTTTAAGGGGCCTTCTATAATAGGAGTGACTAGATATTTTGAAATTTCTTCTGCTGTGTAATCTAGCGGGCTGCATTGACTTCTTAAGGTGCCTTGATCAAGATGAGCGCTCTCTCGGTTAACAATGGAGTTCCGAATTTCAATTTGGATACAGCCCTTAAAATACGCTCGTTTTAAAATAATTAATTTCTCAGAAACTTATGGTCCGAATTGCATAAAAATTTGTTTTTAGGCTAATGGAAGGGTGTAGAATTCATTTATGCTGTCAGAATTGTGTACTGCTACTGAAAAAAAACAAAGTTACGGTTCATTTTAATATGTAGATGCCCCCCCCCCCCCTAAGCAAATTTTATCTATATAATTTAAAAGTAGGCTTTATTTCCAATCGTTCGGTACCAGTCACTTTCGTCTACGATAATTTGTTGAGGAGTTAGTAGGGGGTGTTTATTTTTTTTCCACGACTGTACAGTGACACCGAATAAAATGGTTTAAATGAGTTTAAATGTATTTTTTTCTTTTTATATAATGCGCATGTGTTTAATAAGTGCTCCCAACTACGCAAAATTTTTTAGGCCATCCACTAATAAAATATTTGGGGCACAAGTTTTCGATTATGGTGCTTTTTAGAAATAATGCATACGAAATTTAAAATATGTATTACTGAATAGCAAAATATAAATGAAAAAAAAAATAGATAATTTTTAACAAAGTTGAATTATTATTATTAACAAAAGTACGAATTCTTCGTATAAAGTAGTTTTAAAATTAAAACACTAGGTAAAATATCAAACTATATATAAGCGCAAAGAAATAAGAAATCATTTGCACTTACTATTAAAGTCTTGAAACTTTTAATATAGAGCAGAAAAAATATGAAAGCTCTTATATTCGTAAAAAGAAAGCACATATAAAATATTCATAAAAAGTAGGAATAATTCGAATGCAAAATTTGCAAAGTCATACATTACATTTTTTCATAGTCAAATTGTTCCTTTAAAAGTTCATTGTAGCAATTTTCTTGTGGTTACTGTCTAATGTATTTTTTTACAAAATTTATATAATGAATGAAGCAAGCGAATTTTTAAGAAATCCTTCTTCGATATTTTAAAATAAAACTACTAAACCAAAAAAAAAAAAAAAAAAAAAAAAAAAAAAGTTTCGTATATGTGTGGTCAACGGGCAACTGTCGGTAATAGAGCGCTGCACCTGCGAAACTCTGAAAGATCCTTCCGGCCTATCACAATACATGTTCTTTTTTCTTGTAATTCCCACAGCAACATTAAGTAACTAATCAGCAAGAATACGTTTGCTTTATCAAAACAACATATTCATTAACTGATTAACCTCCTTATTTCAGCAATAGTCGAAAAGTATGTTTATAGTATTAACTTCCAGAACAGAATTTGAAAACTAATCAAAACAGACAGTCGTGTATTTACATTTAGTGAATCGCAGCTTTTCTCTGTGCGGTTTAAACATGGCAGTTATTTCAAATACATGTATTTTCGATACTGCCCAACTCTGGTCTCTCCAATCTAAAATCTCTACATAACAGCACACTCATACAAGTTCTGGTTTTGTATTGTTTCTCTATTCAGGGTGGACAGAGGTTTAACCGGCCCGGAAAAATGAAGGCTTTTAAACGAATCGAGCTGAACCGGCGGAATAAAGACATTTTACTAATTTTTTTAATAATACAATTTAAAAAAATTTTTTAAAGACAATTTTGACAATTTTTTTAAAATGATTTTTTTTTTTTTTTTTTTTTTTTTTTTGTCGTAAAGACAATTTTTTTTAAATTAACGGACATTTTTTTATTTATTTTTTATTTTTTAACGGCCGGTAAAAAATTAAACGGGCCAGCCGCTAGAAAAATTAGACCATATCCAGCGTAGAGATCGACATCGGACAGATATATCGTGCCTGACACCGGGCTTAATTTTTTCAGCAGACTAGGACCGGGTTGAGGCTTACATTTTTCTTCTACATAGTCGAGCCGGCCCGGAATTGGACTTAATTGTTCCCAGGACGTGTCAGGCAGGCAATATATTTTGTAAAAATGGTAGCTATAATAAACTTCTGTTAACGGAATCACTGTATACCTTAGTAAGTATACCTTAATAAATTACAAAGAAATATTTTCAAAAATCTACTTTTTATAATACAGCTTCAAAAGTTATGATGCTTTTAACCCTCTTTTTTTTTCTTTTATTCTACACTACATTAATTTTTTCAATGAATCTTTATTTGAATGTTGAAAAGTCTAAGTAATCATTAATGTTTCTATTGCGTAATTCCTGTTTTGGAAACACATAGCAATCTAACATTTCTTCGTAAATATGTATGCAGTATTCTTTAAAAGAATTTTAATTGTTAAGAAAAATCGGAAATTTTTGGCCTGACTTAATTTATTTTTGAACGGGCTGGGTCGGCCCTGTTTTCACTAAATTTTGTACAGGACGGGTCGCGAAATGCAAAAATATAAACGGGCCGGGCCCTGGTCTGGAAATTCCGGTCTCTAATCCAGGTCTGTCCAATGCGTCTCTCGCGGTCGCTATGGTGGCGCCCATTAAAATCTTTCTATTAGTAGCTGTTTTTAAAATTAAAAATCCACTTTAAAGTAATGCTTTCTTTAAATTCAATAATATTTGAATGGGATTATTTTAATTGTTACCAATGACCGTAATTTAGTGTTAATTGTATTATATTATTAATTTGTTATTTGGTGATTAAGAATTAGGACAACTTCACTTATAAAACTTTTGATATAGGTTGGCCTTCTGAAAAATATAATTTTAAATTTACTATGATTTATATTATTTCTGAAAATTATTTTTAAATACAGTTTCTGAGTCGTAGGGGTCTTATGGCTATCACCATGCATCATATAAGACGCTTGTGGCACATAAGTCTACCACTATTCGTGGCCTGATTGTCGCAGGGGACATTTTTACCCATATTTCTGAATTGTAATTGTCGTCTTATTTATGACAGAAACAGAGCTGCCAAGTCTCCGGCTTTTTGGATACCAGTATTTTAATGCAGAAAATGTTGTTTTATTTAATTGGAACATTTGGTCAATTTAAAAGAACCATAAACCAGATTTTCTCTAAGATAAAAAGCCGGAGACTTGGCAACTGTGCAGAAATTCTGCAATAAGAAGAAGATTGCTATTTAAAAATAAAAAAGAAACCAGTGGAATTTACCCCCTGTGGTAATAAAACTGTACTATGCTTTATCACTACTACATTGAGATAATAGTGTTACATGTTTTCAGCCATGTGAATTATGGAGCCTTTCATTATTTGCAACTACATGAGGTGCGCCTTTTTTTTATTGAAAGGTTGGACAGGTCTACGTCTATTATCACAAGAGACTCAGAAGTAGAATAAAACGAAATAAAAAATAATAATAATAAAAGAATTAAATATCTATAAAAAGTTTGTCACTGGTAAATCTACAAAACATAATTAATATGCCGAGAAAATGTAATAAATTTTAGCTGAATTAAACTAGGGATTTTTTAAAAGTATTTGCTCCTCAACTGAAACCTTTGGCGCCTGTGTACGCCGCACACTTTGCACACTGGGTCGGCGCGCCCCTGGAGGAGCTATTAAATGAAGCTAACCCTCTCCGCATGGGGTTTCTCCATTGGATACGGGAGAAGTATTTTTACCGTGGAAATCCACGCTGCTCGCTCTCTCCCCTCAAAGGTCAAGATGGGTGGTGTCGGGCTGTCAAGTTAAGGAACGGGGAGCTTTCCTCTTTGGATTAACGCATTCGATTAATCTGCAGGGATATATCAGGGCATCCATTTTGTAGCCTGGTGAAGTATTTTTTTTTCTCTTTTTTGTTGAGAACTTTTATCAAATACTACATTTCTTTAAAAATACTACATTATAATGGAATACAATAATTTAAAAAAGTTCCTGAAGTAAAAAAAAAAACTGTGTCTGTAATGTTTCGCTCTTTTTTAAACATATATTTTAGCCTTTTTTTTTTCGTTTCATTAAAACTCTGCCACAATGTTTTTACAGAAATTACGAAAAGAAGCTCCCATAGGTTTAACATTAGCTATCACTCCTTGCTGTAGTGTTTCTTAAAAAAAAAAAAAAAAAAAAAAAAAAAAACGATATTTTAGCTTTTTGTTCCGTTTCGTTTAAACTCTGCCACAAAGTTTTTGTAAAAATTACGATCCGTGAAGTTTTTTTTTTTTTTTTTTTTTTTTTTTTTTTTTTTTAACTATTTTGAAAAATGGTTATTGTCCTCGTCAGGGTAGGAAATCAAAAGCACATCTGGAGTTTTTTATTGGTTGAATCAGCATTTTATTCGTTTTCTGATTGGTCTATACAGTAATCTGTAATTTGCCTTTACTTTCAACAGAGATGGATACTTCTGTTGCTACTATGACAAAAAAGTAATAAAAACTAGAAAAAAAATTTTAATAACTCAGAAACAAATTGAGATACAGCTTCCAAACAAATTACATTTAAAAGTACATTTTTTTCTCTATACGACGGTGTAAAAAGTAATATTGTGGGATGTTTAGAAGTTTAAGAATGAAATTTCATTTAAAATGGGTCGTCAGATTTCTTGAAAATCGGACGATGGAAAAGCCTTTTCCCGAACATCCAATGAAATGCTTGGATAATACGTAAGTTTCAGGTGGATAATACATAAGTTTCACGAAATCTGACGAGTCGCAGGCGATTTTTGTCGCTTGCAATTTTTATGTGTAATAACACTATTAATGTTTAATTCATGGCGTACGTAATGTATGACCAGCTCCGTAGAAGTTTAAACATTTACAGTACTGAAAATTGTAAAACTGAAATTTCTTTTAAAATTTGTTCATGATGGGTCCAGGAATGTTAATGTTTAATTCATGGCGTACGTAATGTATGATCAACTCCGTGCGATTTTTTATGTCTTAAATTTTAGTCTTCGAAAAAATCATTTTCCAAACGGTCGTTGTAATTTGTTAAATTGCTTTTTTTTTTTTTTTTTTGTCTTTTTGAGAGGTTTTATCAAGTACATTTCTTTAAAAAGACTTCGTTATAATGGAATATGAAAATTATATAATACAATTTTAATTAAAATATTGTTCTAAACAATCTGTGCTGATGTACATTTTTTTTTTTTTTTTTTTTTTTTTTTTTGATGAAAAGGCATTTTTTCTTTTTGGAATTTATGTCATTTTCACCAACAGAATTGTCTGTGCGTTTAAGATTAGTGCATCATATCCATCAATTATTTTTAAATGTTTCAGATTTTAGTTTTATTGCTTAATTTTGATTTCAAGGGATAGAAGAGGGTGTACATCAATTGCGCCTACGGTAGGAGGAGATCATGAATTGCGTCTACAGTTTCGTCCCCTTCTGTATGAACTGCGCTCGAAGGGGTGAGATAAGCGATCCATCATTGTATTGAGGGTTGCCTTAAAGAGTTTTTTTTCCTTCCCAAAAAGTCTTCTGGATGCAAATCCAGCCATGGTAAATCTTGGCGGCAATAATCACAATAGACGCTTTCAGTCGTGACGCCAGATATGACGTTTTGCTTGGATACTGACTCCAAACAAACCGTTGCTATGCTGTGTTTTCTACTTTTATTATATTTTATAGCTATATCTTCCAGGTACATCTCATAGATATATGTTTAATACTTTATACGCAGTGGTAACATTTTCTACAATTTATATTTAATAAGATATGAAACATAGCAACCGTTTGTTTGGAGTCAGTTTCCAAGCAAAACGTCATGATTGACGTCACACTGAAAGCGTCTATACTTAGCACGTGATCTGCATTCATCTAGTATTGCATTGCATCTTATAAGATATTCAACGTAATAAATACAAATAAAATATTAAAAGGAACTATAATTCCTGAAGTAGAGAATCCTTACTAATATTTACTATAAAAGAAGGGGACTTCCTATTTAAATGGGCCCGATGCAAACTGCGGCCCCAAATTTTGTTAGCTCTTTCTATGTATTCCAAGAAATATCGAATGTTAATTTTTTTTTTAAAGCACCATTGTTAATAAAATTTTTATTCTGATTTTTAACATTTGGATAAAAAGCGTTTTCCCGTTTTTAGTGACAAAAAATGCTGAAAATTCATAAAATTCAAGTTATTATAACTCTGTAAGTTTTATTTGTACAAAAATGAAACTTTTATTGTTTTACTTATTAGTAAACGAAGAAAGTTTTACTAAATATAATACTTCAATCCCGTAAAAAAATTAAATTTCTGTAACTTTTAAAAGTAACACTTTCTTTATATAAATGGATTTAATAGGATGAAGAATAACTTTAAAACATGTTTGCTATTGAATACTTCTAAAGCTAATGGTTTAGGAAATTAGTCATTAGGCAACAAATAGAGCTGATACTCTAATATACTATTTGTCACGATTTTTAATATTTTATATTCAAAAGTTCATTGTTTTTCAAAACTTTTTTTCCTCAAATAATACCAAATCTGCCAGTAGTATGTTTAAATTAACAAGATTATTATTATAAGTTGTATTATTATTATTTTTTAAATGAAGCAAAATGGAGAAGTTTCTAATTTAGGATTATTTAAAAAATCATTAATATGTTAAATTTTTCTAACACAACATAATTTTAATCCATTCATGCATTTATATTCTTTTTCAGATATCAAATAACTAATCCACCAGTTCTACTTAAAAAATTGGCTTTTAAAAGTCAGCAAAAATTTAATTAAAAAATATTTTGAGGATCAAAATCATAAAGTCAACGTCTGATTTTCTGATAGTCTACTATTTAAAATGTAATTTTTTTTTTTTTTTTTTTTAGGAAGTTATCTATTGTTTAAAAGGACATTTTATCTTTATAGATAAGGAAACAAATATATATATATATATATATATATATATATATATATATATATATTAAACATTTAAGGGTGTTGTAAGAGTTTCCCTCAAAATTTTCTAACTTACAAACTCACTTTTAAACGTAAAAGCATGTCACTTGCAGACATGACTATTGAATTGATTTAGAATCTAATAATCTTTCATTTTTTGATAACTGAAATAAATGTTGAATTATAAGAGATAGTTGTTCGATGAAAATTTTAACGGACTGTCACGTCTGGAAATTCAGTTTAGAACGCATTGTGGAAATTCAGTTCTAATGCTAAATGCTTTTAACAGTATTTTGTGAAAGTTTGCCTGTAATGAAAATTGGAAAAACCGTTCGAATTGACAGTTTTTAAATCAGCATCTTTCACTCTCATACAAGTACAAACAAATATAAATTCTGGAAAGTCTGGAGTTTGGACTCTTAAATTCAAAGAAGCTATTTTCTGACGCATTTCTGAATTCATTCTTGCTCGAAAACACATTAAATTAGAAGGTGTTCTTATTAAGGAACTATGCAATCGAATGACTTTTCTATTTTATGCTATAAACAGAGGATTTTACAGAAAATACTGTAAAAGTTGGCGATTTGAACCAAATTCACGACGCAGCAGTGCGAAAAAGAAGAAAAACTTGTCGTCACGTAACAAGAATGGCTTATAACTCTATAAGTAATTTATTTATCTGAAAATGGAAAACGCTATTCAATTAAAAATGTTAATTTTATTCCTTGAAGTATAAAAATGAATCAGACAATGTGTCATAAAATTTTGTGTTGCGGTACACTTAAGAAATTAAGTTTCTTTATCCACTTTTGGATGCATGTTTTTGAAATGATAACTCAATTCTCAGTTTTGAATTCATGAGAATTTAACGCTCTTCTTCTTATTATTATTAATTTATAAGCATGTGCATAAGAGAATTTATAAGAATTATATATTCAGTAAAAATTAAATTTTATCAAGAAATACATATTTAGGTTTCAGTTATTAAAAATCGTACAACCGCTTTGGAATTTAAAAATTTGAAAAAAAAAATAAGTTTTAAATGAAAATAATAGATCAATATTTAAGTACCATATTTCCAAACAAGTTAATAATAATAATAGTAAAAACAATAATACTAAGGGCAGTAAAAGAAGTACTAATTAGCGTAATTACAATATTTATTTCCATACATAATTATCCTATGTCAAATATTTTTAAAAATATATTTCTAAACGAAAAATAATATTTTTTTTTTTTTTTTTTTTTTTTGGGGGGGGGGGAAGGGGATAGCATTATTAGGTAACAAAGTGTTATTATAAAATTTTCTCTTCTAAAGTAGTTTAAAAAAATTCTCCAATGCTTAAATTTCTTGGGTAAATATATATTTATATAAGGAATTTTATCATCATACTTTTTTTTTTTTTTTTTTTTTTTAATTTGTGCATTTTATATTAACGGATATACATGTTTATGTTGTCTATTTTTCTGTGCTTTAATAATTATTAAGAACATTTTTTATTATATACAGATAGAAAATATATGTGTATAAAATTTTTGTGAGTTTAAGAAAAAACATTATTCATAGCCTAAATTATCGATAAAGCGCCCAATTTAGCGAATTAACGCCAACAGAAAAGTGTCTTCCTAACAAAAAAATGTTCTCACTTCGTGCCCATAAGTATAAGAGACGGGGGTGACAATCAGTGTTGGGTACGCTCACAAAAAAAACGAACTAATTCAAACTCAAATTCAATTTCTCAAAAATGAGTCAAGTTCACGTTCAAACTCAATTTTTTTCAAACGAACTTGCTCAACTCAAACTCAACTATGAAAGTGAGCAAAGTTCACTAAAAACTCGTTTTTTTTTTTTTTTTTTTTTTTTTTTTTTTAAATATATATGTATATTAGAACTTTATCGTCCAAATTTACAAAAGTTTGTGAACTGATCTTTTGATTATTCGATGTAAGGGTCTTCGTTGGGCCCGGCCCAATTTTCTTTCCCGACACTAGGTCCGAACTTGGTTTGGGAATAACTTTTTTCTAGAGGTTCGGACCGAGATGGGCCAGGACTGGATTTATTTTCCTGCCCAAGTCGGGGCTGGACTGCATTCTTCTTGAGGTCTGAACAGGCAGAAATTTTCAGTCCATGTTTCCAACCCAGCTGATATGAAAATCATTGGACCGCACGGCCCTGGCCTGTCCTGTAAAAATATCAGTAAAATTTGGCCCGGCCCAGCTTTCTTTCTTTCTTTTTTTTTTTCTTTTTTTTTTCTTTTTCTTTTTTTTTTTTTACAAAAAATGCACGCATTTTTAAATCGTTATTATTCCGCAATTAAAATTGATATATTTATTTTTATTATTTTTTAAGATGGGTAGATGCATTGCTAGGCAATAAAATTAAAGTAGGGTAAAACCTTAGAAAAAGAACCTGCCTATGACGGAATCCCGTGTTTAACAACAATAACAAAATATATGTTGATCTATGTAAATTGAGAATAACAGTACTTGTGAAAAGAAAATAATGCATTTACAACAGACGATGAACCTGTTCATAGAGGAACCTGTCCATAACGGATTTTTCTTCTTTCCTATGCAATTACGTCTTAGAAGATTTTATAGTATAGAATTTTTAATTTTTTTAAATCTCCAAGGCATGGAATAAGGATTAACGATATTAATGATAATTGTGACATTTACATATAATCAGATGCATTTAAAAATAAGCACCGAAGCTCACTTTTTAAAAAATGAAGAATAAAAAGATAAAATAAGTATTTTTAGTTAGGACTTCTCGTACAAGACAATTTTAACATTATAGGTGTAAAAATCTATATTCAGCAGGATCGAGCTTGGTCGGCCCTAGCGGAGTTATTTTTTGTGCTGGCTGGACCGAAGTTTTAGTTTCTATACCGGACTTTGTCCATAATTTTTTTGAACGCGTATCAATTTTAACTACTAACGTTCACATCCATATAAGGGACTATACATAGATAAAGTTATCGACTTTTTGTTAGTTTTGGACCCCCTCCCCCCCCCTTTCGATACCACACGTTATCATTCCTCGATCCCCACCCCCCCTCCCTAATGATGTCGTTATCAATGTCTAAAAATTATTATTTTTTTTCCTTTCCTTTTGTTTCGAGTGATTTAGTTATATTTATTTTTCTCATACTTTATTGATTCAAGTGAAATCAATAAAATATCCCTTTATATATGAAATAACTTTATATCAAATAATAAAATTAAATTCAAAAAATCAAAAAACCCGACTGCGTAAAAAGCGAAATAATGAGTTATTTCTGATCAATGTGAAACTATTTTTTTATATTAGCTGCCTATTCTTTTATTTACGTTTATTGATGACTTATAAGTTGTGTTTAAGGGGTCTCAGGACTCTTAAAGCTTTAAAATTTTCGAAATTTTATTTTTTTAGATGTTAAACTCCTATTTTTTCTGAACATTTTGATATAATTGTTTCCTCGAAATTCCTATTAGAACTGAAGTTATGGCCTTTACATTTATACACGTTCGATAGCTGTAGCGTCGTTTTGGAAACTTTGAAGCCATTTTTCTCCAAATGACGTTTTTGGCCATAACGCGCACGATATCTTAAAAACTTATGAATATTTTTTCATGAAATTTTCAAAACATATGTTTCATGTTAGTCTGTATAAACTGAACCTAAAATTTCCTTTTTATTGTTTAAAAAAAATTTTTTTAGGTGATTATACTGTTGAAATTTTCTTAATTTTGCATTAGCTAAATACAACTTTGGATTAAAAATATAAAAAAGCTTTAAATACAAATTTATTTAGGTTCAGGGTAATTATTAGAATCTGAAGTATAAGTAGGTACCAAAATTTTCATTCTAGTTGCAACACTTATTTTGTAATCGTGCGCGTAAGCTGTTATGCCGACTTTTTGCTCGAAAAATGCCTAACAGTTTGGAGCCCCCTGTAAATGTTAATTCTGCATCTTATAATTTTTTAAATACATGAAATGAAAGAACATATTTATATATTTTATTCCAATTAAAATTGTGTCTTAAAATTAAATACATTTTAAGGTATTAAATGTTGAAAATGGTCTTTTTTTTTTCATTTTTTCCAATGTTAAGAGTCCTGAGACCCCTTAATTGCTAGTTCTTATCTATAAACACCGTTTTTATGAAGCCTATAGATGTCTATGATAGTTAGAGTTGCAGTAAAGCTAGGGATCCTACCTACACAACTTCCAGATTGTGTAATATTTAAACGAAGCTTCTGACTGTGAAATAGTCAATGAAACATCATCTTCATTTTGAAAGATCTATCCAAGGATATGCCACTCAATAGGGTGCGTAATTTTTTTTCGTCTCTACCGCCATGTTGTATTTTACGGCACGCCATTTTGCATTTATAGAAACAAAAGCTAGCCTATAACCATCGGACGGTTAAGACGAATCGACAAAGATCGCATTCATTAAAATCCACCCAGCCGTTGGGATGTTTCGAGGGTCTAAAGAAATCCACACAGATACGCGTGAATCACATAACCCTTCTTGGCAGTCGGGTAATAACACTTAAGGCTGTTCTCCCCTGCTCTGCTCAGCAAGCGTAAAACGTTTTGACACATTTAACAATTTATTTTTTAACGGAAAGATATAAAAATGGAAGATCTGACTATGGAAGCGATTTGGAATCGAACTGTGTTTTTCATTTTTTGATAAATAAATTACCTATTGAGTTATTAGCGATTTTTATCACCTTGACAAGATGTTTTTCTCCCTTCGCTTACTGTTTTCTCTGCTTTCTTCGGGAACTTCGGTTCAAAACGTCAACTTTGACACCATTTTCTGAAAGATCTATTGCGTTTCTAAAAGAACGGAAAAAACAGTTCGATTACATAGTTTCTGAACAACAGCATCTGCTAGTTTCATGTATTTTCAAACAAAAATAAATTAAAACATGTCATAAAGTTGCCCATTTGTATTTGAGAATAGCCTTAAAAGGAATAGTTATTATTGCCGAAACGTCAGTGAAGGCTTACTGTGGAGACACGAAAAGTTTTGATTTCCGGATGTCTGTCTGTCTGTCTGTCTGTCTGTCTGTCCGTCTGTTCCGCGATAACTGCCGCAAAAAGCACCCGATCAGCTTGAAATTAATTGGGCATATTTGTGAGATACCCGGACGTAGCTGTATAGTTTTTGGTTAAATTTGGTTCATTCGTTCGGAAAATATGGAATATTTTATTTTTCTTTATAATGCTTTTCTACGGCAAGTCAGACGATTTTCAAATTTCGATTTGTTGAAAGAAAATGGCACGTTTGATTAATGGATTTAAATGTCAAATTATGGATACTAAAATTCCAAATAAAGGTTTTAAATTATTCCTATTATATTGAAGTTTTATCAATATATCTATAAGATTTTTTTATTTACGTGTATAATGTTTTGAGGACATTTATATATGTATTCCAATAATATAAAGAATTTTTAAATTAATTTTCTTGTTTTACATGATACATATTTCTTTTTTTTTTCCTTTTCTTCGTTGCCTAGCGACTGTTATTAGTAGCCTATCATTGCGTCAAATATGAATGAAGTTAGTAAATTACGTTAATTTTGTTGCAGGTACTATTAAAAGGCTATCACAAAAAATATTTTATCGCGCCAAATCGATGCAATTTATGCAATTAACAGTGGGCACGATAATGAATTATTTTCCAGTAGATTTATAGATCTCCAGATATGCCTATTTTGGGGGGCTTTTAATATGTTATTGCTATCGCATGGATTAGGATGTTTAAACTAATGTTTAACCATGCTATAAGTGAAAAAAAAGTACAGTTAAAGGCATGTAAATCCTTTTTAACACTTTCCAACATGGATGAAAAGTATTTATGACTTCAGTTTTTCTATCTGTCGCCTGCCGTGTTTCTCTACGTGCTCTAACTCGCGTAAATATAGTCAGGATTACATGTAATTGATATACGTTATTGAGGTTTGCCAAAGTATGTTTGGTATTAAAAATGAAGAGTGTAGCATTCATAGCTTAATTACAGGGGCACTCAAAACTATTCCGTTACATTATAGTCTTTGGGAAAAATCGTCTGCGGTGTATTTTAATAATGTTACACAATTTTAAATGTAATGAAATTTATATACTTTATTAAGGTGCACTAGAACCTGGTTACTATAAAATATGTTATGTGTAGCACTTACAGCATGCGTACAGGTAACTCAAAAGTATTCATAATATTACAATCTTTGAAGAAAATCCTTTTGTGGCGTTTTTTAATGATGTTACTCTGTTACAAAATAATAAAATTGATATGTATTTTTGAAACATTTTTGTAGTATATGGGGTGCAAAGCATATGTTTTTTTCAGGGTCACACAAAAGTGGTCGATTAAAATGTGGTCTACGGGGGAAAAAAACTCTTCACAGCTTATTTTAACACATTAGCGACGGGAAACGAAAATTCTCGTTTTTATTCAGAATACATCATTGGCTAAGGGAGTGACTTCTACCTTACAGAAAAGACATTTATATTGTGTTGTCCATATTTTTTATAGATTGCAAGACATTATATATTACATCCGTACATTGAAAGATATTTACTGCTGCATAAACATGAAAAACATATCTCAGAAACCAAATTCCGAGACACTTTCAGAAGAGGGAGGAGCTTCTACTGTTTTTAAACCCAGATTTAATTAAATTGCCTGTCGTCAGTGTGTTAATTGTGTTGCACTAATTCAAACATTATGAAATTAAATTACATTACTGTGATTGACTACAAGAAGCTTGAATATGATTTGTATCGTATTTATCGTTCATTTATAGGGTCACATAAAATATTTCGGATACAGTTCTGGTCTATTAGGGATGATTGCTGAAGAGCATTTTCGATTATGGTGTGCGTTTTAACGTTAAGTAAATTTGTGCTTAATAAGTAGTGCTTAAATATTGTATAGACCATGTACAGGGATACACAAATGAATTCGTAAGTATAAATGAAAATGAGCGCGAATTGCTTCAGTGGTTTTTTTTTTTTTTTTTTGAGTTATGTATTTCCCAGCCCAAATACATTTAGTATACTAACAAATGTTTGCAGAATTTAAATAGAACCATATACAGGACGCCTCAGAAACTGGATATATGGTGCACACTATGCATACTAATCCCCGGAAATGTGATATGAGCAGTTTTAAGAGGGGGTTTTGTCTGCATTAAATTTAAATGTTATAGACGACGCGTAAAAATCTTCACGTAATATACAGGGCTGTAGAAAAGAATTCATGTACGTTTCCGTCTATTGGTAGAATTTACTAAAGGACATTAACACAATTAATTGATAATTACAAATGTAAATTAAATTACACTACGAAGGGGTTCAGGGGGGCTCTGCCCCCCTGAAGAAATCTACTTTATTATCTAAAAATTACCAGAATAAGTAGCTCATGAGATTTTCAGAATACCATTACATAACAAGGGGTTTAATTTAACGCTTCTAATGTCAGAAACCTTCGAAATATTTCTTCGTTTTATAAATGTTTATGTAATTTCAAAACTTTAAATTTCGTTTTTTGTAGAAAGATTAATATTACTCAAAGGATGCTAAACACAATGAATTGTAGAGCTGACGTTGAGGCTCCTGATCTGCAGATTTACTAGTTTAAAAGAATTTAATAATATATTTTTGTTACATAATGCATTCAACAGTTATAATGTCTTTTCGCACTGCACGGGGGGGGGGGGGGGGGGCAGACAGAGCTTCTTATCAACAAAACAGATGGACAACATTCTTTCTGTTTTATTTACACAAGTATTATTATAAACACAAGTATTATTTCAAACATACTTCGCATATGCTTTCTCGAAAAGCGTATTATATATGCGTACACATGACAGAAGAATAGGAATGACAAACGTTGAAGTAGTCCATAATTTTGGAATTAAATAATTTATAATCGTTTAATGATTTTAATAATATATTTGCATTTTCATAGGAATATATAAGACTAAAGAAACATACTATTTTGATATAAAGACAAAGTTACAAATAAAAAGAGGAAATTTTGGTTGGATCAAAAATGATAACAATATCATAAGACAACCCCCTCCTCCCCCTAGAGATATCTTACGGTATCATGTGCCAGACCCCCACCCCCTTCCCTCTAAAACGATAATGTTTTATGTATGCATAGTCCCTAAGAGAAAAAAAAAACATATTTCTGATATAATTTTTTAAAAGAAATTGTGGATCAGGGGTCGAGGACTCCATGTTCCAGCCTCCCTTGAGGAATAGAGATCAAGATGTCGCCATTATTGTTAGCGTGATGTTGCGATGGCTATTTAATAAATGTAAATAAATAGTAATTACATAATTCTTAAGCTTCGTATTATTTAATGGTCGTATGCTAGCTTCGACAGCAGAATGTGATTTTCATCGAACTTTTTGCGAGTTAATCTGTTCTTTTTAGAATTGTGTTTTTCGTAAGAGTACGATGTCGGCGATGGAGGAAAGTACAGATAATAGCTGTAAACCATTGACTGTCATTTTTAGTGATGAATTTACGCAACTCAACGAATGGATTGAGTGCTGCTATGATGATTTCTCTGAAGGGGATGTTGGAATCTCCGTGCTAAGTACCCTAAAGGATCTTGCCACTCTGATTTCTGGAGGTGCTGACCTGACCAGACGAAATTTCTTCAGCGCCATAGATGGTATGTGGAATTTATTTTTAACATATGCCGATAAGAGGGAACCCAATCAATTAGTTTTAATTAAGGATAATTTATTTGGTCTTTATACTTATCTTAAGAGTGTTGAAGCTTCTCACCCGGCTATGCAAGCTCCGGCTGCCGGTGCTAAGAGACCTCTTGATTCTGATGACGGTTTTAAGACCCCATCAAAAACGGCTAAGGTAATTACACCCAAAATTACTAATCCGATTGCCTTAAGCAATCAGTTTGAGAAACTCAGCAATGCTGAGAACAATATCATTGACCGAACGACTGAGGTTCCACCTACAGTCCCTAAAGAACCTAGGCCTGAGCCATTTTATGTGAAAACACAAAATTGGAAAAAAGTTTCAGATGATATAGACAATTTAGCACATTGCAAAGTCTACAAAAAAGTGCAAGATAACTTGATAAAATTCTTTCCTAGTACTGTAGAAATCTACAGAAAAATCCAAAATTATTTGTCTGAACAAAAAATTGAATTTTTTGGCATGAAATTGAAAAATGAACGGCCTAGGAAGGTGCTTATTAAGGGTATACCCATAGATTTCGACATTGTTGATATTAAGGGTGAACTAAGTGCCCTGGGGTATAGTGTTCATAAAGTATCACAACTCAAAAATTTCCGGACCAAGCTTCCCATGCCCATTTACCTGGTCGACGTTTTCGTTAATGACCAATTCAAGCATATTTTCGAAATGAGGAACCTGATGGGTTTCTTCATCAAGGTCGAAGCTTACAAATTTAAGGGGGCAAAGCAGTGTTATAACTGTCAAAAGTATAACCACTCAAGTGAGTGCTGTTTTTTGAAGCCAGTATGTCTTAAATGCTCAGGAGAGCATAATGTTAAGCAATGCCAGGTAACGGACAGAGCAGGGATTAAGTGTGCTAATTGTGGGGAAAATCATACGGCAAATTTTGGTGGGTGTATGAAAAACCCCAGGAATATGCGGAATGGTCGTGTTTCCACCTTTCGTAACCATCATCAGGGTTTCAAAGCGAAACCTGTTGTTAAAAATTTATCTTTCTCTAATGCTGTTGCTAATGTCTCTGATAGTGTTAACCCTCAATCTGCCACTACTGGGCAAGCTCTTCCTACTGTAAATAAGCCAGGTGTTTCAAATGTTTCTAATGTTAATGTACCTATATTTAAAAGCGTAAATAATATTAATACTAATACTAAATCTTATTCTCGTGCTATGTCTTCATCAAATAATGTTAATAATGCTATTAATTCATCGATTGATCAATCTAATCTTCTGAATTTTATTATGACTAATCCTGAAAATTTTGATATTATTTTTGATAAATTGACCAAATTCTGTACTCTTTTGGAAAGACTTCAAAAAATTGCTACGAACAAAAATGTCTCTGAAATTCTTACAATATTTAATGCTGATAGCCTAACGGGTATGAAAAGCTCTGACAAAAACAAATAATTATGGGGGTTTTCAAAATTCTTTTTTGGAATGCTAATGGCCTCAGATCGAAGCTCGATGAGCTCAGGGATTTTGTTATTGACAACCCTGTGGATCTCATTCTTGTACAGGAGGTTCGTTGTACTTCTTTTAGGAACCTCAACATTCAAAATTTTAAATCTTACTTCACTCCACGTACAGATGGTACTGGAATTTCGCCGTATGGCGGGACTGCTATTTTCGTGAGTAGAAGGGTCACTCACGCTCAAATTCCCTCCTTGTCTCTCAATCTTCTTGAAAATACAAACGTTAAAATTTATTTAGATAATCAAAATTCTTTTGTTGTCTCCTCCATTTATCTCCGGGTTTCGAACCATTTGGATTTACCCTCAGACCTTAGTAAGTTATTCAGGCTGGATGATAATGTTATCCTTGCAGGTGATTTTAATGCCCATCATCCCAGTTGGTGTCCCAATAGCAACAAGGATTCTTTAGGGGAAACCCTTCATAATTTCTGTACAAATAATGGTATAGAAATTGCTGCACCTACTTCCCCCACTCGTTTTGGCCCTTTGGGAAATGGTACTACGATTGATCTGGCACTGCTAAACAATATCCACTACCCTTTTGTCATTACCCCTATTTCGGCGCTCACATCGGATCACCTCCCGATTCAAATTAGTATTGATTGCAATCCTTCCCTACCTACTATTATTTCTCCTTATGTTTATGATTGGCAATCCTTTACCAATGCAATCAATAATGCTCCCACCCCTTTTGGCGAATTAAATTCTGTCGAGAATATTGACATGGCTGTCACCAATTTAACCAAATTAATCCAAAATTCTCTGGAGGCATCTAAATGTCACCAGGCCACGCAAAATTTTCAATCTCTTCCTTTTGAAATTAAATCTAAAATCAGACAGCGTAATCGCCTTCGGCGATTGTGGCAAGCCAGCAGGGACCCCAGCATTCGTTCTGATCTTAACCGTCTTAATGCTATCATTAAGAGGGATATTAAAAGTTTTAAATCTAATAAATGGACTGATTTTATTACTTCCCTGACTCCTACGGATAACTCCCTGTGGAATTATCTGAAGAGAGTTAGGAAACCTTTCACCCCCATCCCCCCCTCTTCATACGGATGCTGGTAGTATATGCCTCGACAAAGAAAAAGTAGAGGTGATTGCAGATCAGTATGAACGACAATTTCAACCTCATAGTGATGTATTTAATGCAGACACTATTGATCGTGTTGAGCATACTGTTAGCAGGTTTTTGGACCATGTGCCTGTTAGATCGATCGAACCGACCACTACCGATGAGGTCATTTCAGTGATCAAAAATCTCCCCAATAGAAAGGCCCCTGGGATTGATGGGATCACCAATTCGGCTCTCAAAAATCTCCCACTTAAGTATGCTGATCATCTAGCCACTCTTATCAATGCTATGTTTAAGTTTCATCATTTTCCCACTACTTGGAAGAAAGCTGTTATTGTTCCAATTAAGAAACCCGGAGAGGACCCTTCTCTAGCTAAGAGTTACAGACCCGTGAGTTTGCTTCCTGTTCTGAGTAAGGTTACCGAACATATTTTTCTTACACGCCTTCAAAATTTTATTCCTGACATTCCAGAACAATTTGGCTTTAGGCCTGAACACTCCACTGCACACCAGCTGCTTCGGGTGGTTGAGTTCATCCATGATGGACTGGACAGCTCGGAGTATGTTGGCTCACTCTTCATTGATGTTGCGAAGGCTTTTGATACTGTTTGGATTATGGGTCTCATATATAAACTTATTAAACTTAAAGTTCCTACTGCATATATTTTGTTTATTCTCAAGTACCTTCGTAGCAGAACATTCTGCGTCCGCTACGCCAACATATTTTCAACACTTCGCCCGATTAATGCGGGTGTGCCACAAGGCTCTAAATTGGGTCCCTGGCTCTACAAGGTCTTTATTTCTGACATCCCCACCTCTCCTCATACTTTGTTGGCTATATATGCGGACGACACTACAGTGTTGGCTCGTGACAGGGACTGCCTTATTATGCACGACCATCTTCAACAACACGTTAGCACACTTGAAAAATTTTTCACTAATTGGCGCATCAAAATTAATTCCAGTAAGTCACAGGCAGTCATCTTCACCCGTAAGCGCACACCTCCTCCACAACTCTATCTCGATGGTTCCTATCTCAGTTTCAGACGGGAAGTCAAATATCTGGGTGTTTTCTTAGATAGTACTCTCACTTGGCGCAAGCACATCGACTATAGCGTCCAAAAGTTTTATAAAGCCAAAAATGATCTTGCCCATCTCCTGTACAGTAATGAGATGAGTATGGGAAACAAGTTGCTGCTCTATAACTCAGTGTTACGTCCCATTCTTCTCTATTGTGCGCAGATCTGGGGTTCTGCAGCGAATACCAACCTTCAGAAAATTCAAATTGTTCAGAATAAGACCCTTAGGGGTATTTGTCGTGCACCTTGGTATCGGCGTAATACTGTTATACATCACGATCTTAGCACTCTTCCTATTCGATCTACAATAAAAAAGCAAGCTGTTAAGTTCTTCGACAAAATTCCTAACATCCAAAATCCAGAACTGCATAATATTTCTGCTTACGACGAACGTGCCCGTTGGCGTAGGCCAAGAGCAACGATTCATCTGGCCGAAAACATCGACCCGGGATAATTTCTCAGTTTCTCCCTGATTTGATAGGGCTCACCTTCCTGAATGTTCATTACGGTCAGTGTTCACTTTGTATATTTTTTTGTAAATATTTTATTTTTATTTTCTTTTTGCTCATTCTTATATATTTATTTTATTTCTTATCTTTATCTTTTGTTGTAATTTTTTTATGTATTTATAATGTATGGTGCCTTAAAAGGGCCTTTTTGGTTTTTCATCTGGGGACTCCCTCTTTCCCGCGTTTCTGGCGTTCTGGTTTAGTCAGACATCGGCTATGTTTTTATATTTTTCCACATGTCCATTTCTCTATTAGAGGTAAGGTGCTTAGCTCCAGGAACTCTGCAAAAGACTCTCTTCCAAGTCCAAGTCCAAGTCCAAGTCAGGGGTCGATTACGATACGACATGTTGACACAACACAAATATTCAGACTTTTGAAATATATATTTGACTTTCACAGAAAATTAACAGATTAAACGATATTGTTTCCGGAAATATTTTTGTTAACGAATAATGCAAGAGTACCGTATTCGAGAAAAGCTATTATAAATCATTACACCGTAACCGCTTCCTTTACTATGCGCGCTGCGTGGGGTCATATCGGCTGACTTAAAAAAGCATCCCTGACAAGGAGAAAGTGAAAACAAACAAACAATCGCCCCGAGCATATTTCTCTTTACAAAGTTAAACAGTTCGAATACGCTTTGTCATCGTGTGGGAAAAATAATCACATGTCTAGGTTTTTGCTTGAAGTATGATTTGCGAATTGAAAATCATAGAAATTTTTTCAGTTCATCTCTTAAATTTTTTAAATGAAAAATCTGAATATTTACAACTTTAAGAAAAATACTAAGTCATAAACTGTCGTATTTTTTAATTTGTTACAGACTATATTAACATATTCTGTATTAACAATCAAAGAGAAAAGCTCACCGCTATTTCTTACAAGAACAAAAAAATACATTACATATAAAACGATATTAAAGACATTTAGATCTATCTGTTGGAAGGATATAGCCAAAGATTCTTTTATATAGCTATATTCATTTAATAGCAATATCAGCATTAAGATTTTTTTCTTATTACTTCTACATTTTTTTCCTCCGTAATTTTTAACAAGTCTATTTTCACAACAAAACTTGCTACTTTGTGACACATTTCTGAAATAATTTTCATTCTTAAATGGGTACATTTTACGGTTATTCTTATTCAAATAAAAAGAAATTGAATAATCTCTCTCTTTTTTTCCTGTAAAAGAAAAATATATTTAAGAAAATGGTGTCAAAATGGAAGTTTTGAACGAATTTCAGAGAATCAAAACAACCACAGAAAGTTCGTCATCATGGTGCATTTAAAAAAAATCATGGGGCAATAAAGTTAATGGAAAATGAAAAATAGTAAATAAATATAGCTTTTCACTTTAATTTATTTTTCACCGTTTCATATGTATTATCTTTCTTTTTTATGATTTCAACTTACGAGCAATAGAAAAATTAATATGATGTCGAATTAAAAACTCAAATGGTATGGTTCATTAAAAAAATGCTTGTGTTATTACACATAATTTATATTGATACGAAAATTTACATAAGATTTTTTACATAAAAATTTTATGAAAAATTAACAATATTACTTAAAAATATATATTGCTGTGTCTTTATAGATATGCATTACCTGTAACCAAAATTTGGAGTGCGATTGAATTAACCCCAAGAATAATTATTTGAATAGATTTGTTATTAAAGAGGGGCTCGGCTCCCTACGAGATACGCTCGCCAATACACGTGTAGTCTCCTCATGCTCAAAACCCAAGCTTATTTGCTATGTTTTAAAAATATTACATGATTACAAAAGATTCAATGGTAGTATCACGGCTAATCGAGATCTTCTGTAACTGGGTTGCCATGAATTCAACCATTGATTTGGAAATTCATCGGTTCCCAAGGCGGCATCCACCGCAATAGCAATAGCTGGCGGCCATTTTCGTAATTAAGATCAAATACACATTTTAAATACAACATTTAAACATTACTATACAAGAATAATAACAAAGGCAAATAATTTCAGTGAACAATTTCAAAATTTTACAAGAAATAATAAATTTATAAATAAATATGCGGAGCTTTTGCAAAATTTAATAAGAAAATATTTCAGTTAAAAAAAATACAGCTAAAGTAATACCGTTTACGTTTTTATTTTTATTTTTTTATGTTTAAAAGAATCCCGTCTAAAATCAATACGATTATAAAACATTTCTAAAAAGTATGTATAGAATAATCACATCTCTTAACCGTTCACAAACTGTACTATCGTGTGTGAGTAAATCTGAAGTCATGATAGTCATAACTATTTATACTCCACCCCCTCCCCTTCGAACACACATTTAGATAAGAAAAATTTGATTTTTTAGAAAATTAAAGTAAAAGTAACAATAAAGCTATTTTCCCTCTTACAAAATAAAATCTAAAACTGGTATTAATTAAAACAAATATACTTTTGAATATTATCTGCTCTTTCATACACAGTATTGGTCAGTGGCAGAAAAAAAAAAAAGCAAACAACACCTACTAACTCAGCAACTAATTATAATAGAAGAAAATTACTGGTATCAAACGACTGAAAATAAAATCTACTTTTAAATGATGTATATAAAATTTGCTCAGGAGGCTATCTACAAATCAAAACCAGACCAGACTTTGCTCTTTTCAACAGCAACATCCAATTTTGACGCTATATTTTAAATTTTCGGTTCAAACTATATCTAGAAACGAAATTTTAAGTCATTTAGATGATAAGATTTTGAATTATAAACATTCAAAATTTAGAGTTGTTAAATTACATTTTTATATATTTATTAATATCTCCTAAAATTATAATCCTAATGTGATAATTTTGTGTGTGGTTATAATACTAAAAAATTTAAACATAAATACATTGAATTTGTAATTTAAAAAATTTCATAATATAAATTATGAATTAAATATTAAAATTGAATATGATATATAACCCACAGTTTTTTTTTTTTTTTGATAGATTTATATTTATTATATCCTGCTTTATGCGAATTCTGAATATAAAATTTTTCTCCCAAGTAGTTTTCGAATTATGATTAAAAACTGTCAAAATGGTTTAAGGGGCCATCTAGAAAAGCATAATTTGAAAAAATGTATTTTACTCATTTTATTAAAATTTTAGGCTCGCAATAATCGAAAGATATGCGAGTGAACTAGTCATATTCACAAGAAATAATACATTAAGGGTATATTAAAAAAAAATATTTTCCCACGCTCAACAACTCAAAATTTTCGGACGCATTTTCAGACTCATTTTTAAAGGTGAAAACATGAAACTTGCTGACACGGTTTTGGAAGAGATGTATAAGTGGCCGCGTGTTTTCATTTTTCGTTCAATTCATTAGAACTTGATTTATAAAAAATTATTTTCTCAGTACGACCATTATTTTCGTTCCCAGCTCTCTCGATCCGGGAAACTCGGTTCAAAACACCCATTTTGACGGCATTTTTTTTGCAATATAGTCTGCCTTTATCAAAACATCGACAAGAACTGCCCATTATATAGTTACTGAAAAGGAGAATCTGCCAATGGGATTCATTTCAGAACAAGAATGAATTTAGATTGAATCGGAAAATAAGTTTTTTGGATTTTAAAACACCCTTAGATAGATAGTGAGATAGCCATTCTGTAGCATTTCAATAATCGAGTACTGAACTTCAATTTGGATACAGCCCCTAAAATGTGAACAATTTAAAATAATTTCTCTGAAACTAATCGTACGAACTTCATGAATTCATTAATTAATTAATTTATTTATTTTGTTAATTGAAGGGAATAGAATTTATTTATGGTGTCAAACTTGGGTATGGCTATTGAAAAAAATTAAGTTTGGGTCCGTTTTGTAGATGGCCCCCTAAGCAAATTTTATATACATCATTTAAAAGTAGACGTTATTTACAATCGTTTGGTACCAGTACCTTTCTTCTACATTAATTTGTTCCAGAGTTAGTCGGGGTATTTTCATTTTTTTTCCACGACTGTACTATTCACAGAGAATGTTAGTTAGACAAAGAAAAGAACTGTAGTTAAATTATTATCTTTGAGATGAGACATAGAGAACCTGATATCTATACATTGCTCCCTAGAATAGGAGTTCTACAACCAAGGTCATTTTATACAAAAGGAGAGTAGATGTCTTATCTCAGAAGAACGTACAATAGAGGTCCCTCTTTGCGCTTGAGGCATCATAAAAATATCCAGGTCTTGTTGACCATAAAGAATCAATCTCATAGCTGGCATGTCTGTTGTTATGTTGTATATTACTTATGTGACTTTGACTGTGCTCCCCACCCCCTCTCTTAAACAGTAAACCACAATTTCGTTTTATTGGGCCTCGTTATAATAACTTACCATTTATAGCTCTACTGCTCTTTTAAATAATCCGTTTTTCACAAAAAAATATTTTTGGGGGGGTCCAGTCGGAAATATGGGGGGATACCCATGATTTTCCCCATCCTACGCCTATGATTAGGAATTACAATGTGAATATATAATTTGTGTTAAAAATTGAAAAGCGTTTGCTAAATAGAGGTACCCGCTTTTCGTATGTGTCCGCTATGGAGATCTTATTGCATATAGATTTTTAACCTTTTTATTTTCGACATTCTTTTGAAAATTCTGGCCTTCCCGAATCCGACCAGCAAGAGTCAAAAGAAATTCTGAAAACGATTCAGAAACAGAAGGCCATGTCCTTCGAAGAGCAAAAGGACAACTTTATGACATAAGTTATTTTTTAATTTATTTTTGTTCGGAAATGCATGAAACTAGAAGGTGTTGTTGTTCAGAAGCTATGTCATCGAACTGTTTTTTCCGTTTCTTTTGAAACGCAATAGATCTTTCAGAAAATAAAGTCAAAGTGGGCGTTTTGAACCGAATTTCCGCGCGAATTAAGAATAACCACTCAAAAAAGGCTGAAAAAGTCTTTGTCACGTGATCAAAATCGCTTATGACTCAATAGGTAATTTATTGATAAAAACATGGAAAACACAGTTCGATTCCAAATCGCTTCCCTATTCAGGCCTTCCAATTTTATATCTTTCCTTTAAAAAAAGAATTTGTAAATGTGTCAAAACGTTTTGCACTTCTTCAGCAGAACAGTTGAGAACAGCCTTAAGTGTTCTACAGGCAGATCTTTCTTAACATTATACAGGCCACAAACAGTGTTGCTGATTTTTTATTCAGATTTCGAGTTCACATCATAAGATTTTTAATACTAATTCTCCTTCATTTTATTCATTAAATGTTTATAATTATAATAATAAAAAATAACTATTTAAACTTTCTAGGAAGAATTTAGAATATTTTAATGACAGTTTTATAAGTGACACATAAAGTGGATCAACAACCTATATAGTATTAGTTGTTTTGAATAGATATTTATTTTACGTCGATATGCTTAAAATTTTGTCTTGTGTGAAAGAGTTCTGACAATATATATATATATATATATATATATATAATTACAGTCTCTTTTTCACGTTTATATTGTTCATTTTAAATAAAAAGGCCATAAACCAGAGATCTGCTCGGGCTGGACCTGGGTCTATTTTCATTCACAGCAATCGGGCCGGGGCCGGGCATACTGTTTTCTGAAGGCTCGGGCCGGGCGGGGCCTAGTTACTACTCTTTCCGGTCCGGGCTCGGACCTTTTTCCTGAAGGACCGGACAGGGTCTAACTTATTTTCTCCGTACCGAACCGGGGCGTCTATTCTGGTGTAATCGAGTAAATACCGGGAATCGGGATCGGGATCGCCGTCTCATAGCGACCACTGGGCGAAGAGCTATTCTGGTCTCCCCTCGTTATACGACAGTGGAGGATGAAACGCAGAATGTCCCCTGCGTGCGATCGGACACAGTTGTAGCCAATCAGATGAAAGCGCTCACGTGTTTTTATATGTTTGGGAGAGGGAAACAGCTGTCTTGCTTTGTCAAGTGTTATTGTTATTTACGTGAAAGGAAAAGAATGTTTGGGTTATCTATATAAAAGAAAAACGAGTTGAAGGAATGAATGCCATTGTTTTACATCAGCGTGATCGTGCCTGTAACCTGTTTAAAATTTCCTGACCTAAGAAAAAATGTCCATTTGTATTTTAATTATGCATAAAATACTATTTGTTATTATTATTGAATCAATTTTTTGAAAGAAACTTTGTTCTATTTTAATATCAGAAAATGATTAGTAAATGTTATGGTGAAATAGGCAGATTTTTTTTCAGACTTCAAAATATTTTTGAAAAATAAAGGGGGGGGGGTGTTGTAGGTTCTACCAAGCTCTACATATATATTTGAAGCCTAATATATAATGGATTTTAAAAAAATAATAAACATTATATAGCTTTTTATTTATTTGCATCTTTAGACCACTTTTATTTTAAATTAATTATATTTATCACACCAGTACTGAAAACACATATATAAATTAGGCCGAATATTTAAATATACTTTAGTTTCACCTTTATTTAAAAAAAAAATCTAGGTTTGCTTATAATTGTTCTTAATCTCAAATCTGCAATAAACTTAAAGAATATATGCATATATAAGTATATTAATTTAGCTTTGTACTTAAATGTCTCCTACCTTCCTTTTTAAATTAATTTATAAATTCACCACGATTTAATTATTTTCGTGACAGTAAAAATATTCTAAGGAAAGTCTCTCAAATTTTATTTTCCCTTAATTTTATTTATTAATATTTTAAATACTTACAGAGATCATCAATGAGTTTAATTACTTATTTAAAAAAAAAAAAAGAAAAAAAAAACTAAATATGCTAATGAAAAATTATTGTTGTATCTTTATCAATTCACTGAAAATCTTGATTCTTTGTGAAAAATATAATTAGAATCAATTAAATCATTAAATGTAAAAACAAATAATAAAATGTTTTTTAAATTATTATTATTATTATTATTATTATTGTGAAACGGATCTAAAATATGTTTTCTCCGCTCAACAACGCAAAATTTTGGAACACAAACACAAGGGCTGATTAAAAAACCCTTCCAACTGGGCCGTGGCACTGAACCTCTTTGATTTTAGGGGGTGCCAAACTTGGTGAACGAATTTTACAGAGATAATATTTAAAATCTAATTCGATCTTGTACAAATTATACTGCATATTTTTTGCTATTGGAGTAGGGAAAGATTAAACACAAGTAATATATTTATCTAAATATGTATTTATATATCCATATCTCTATTTTAAGACATAGAACACGTTTAATTTTTGTGACAGCATAGGAAGGGGCATTGAATGAATACCAGGCCTTCATCCTCTCCTCTTTTGTTTCACCAGGCCCTGTACATACACAGACTAATTTTAAAACATAAAAGCATGAAATTAGCAGATATGACAATTGAAGTGATTAGGAATTGAAAAGCGCCTTTATGTATTTTTATTTTTGAAGTATATAAACGTATTATCTTGAGTTATAAGCAAATGTTATCTTTTGACGACCTTTATCGGGAGTCACTTTCATAATTTCGGTTCAAAATGCCTACTTTGACCGCATTTTCTGAAGAATCCTTTACCTTTATCGAAAAATGGTATATGCTATTCGAGTTTGCAGTTTCTGAATAACAACATCAACCAATTTTCTGTGTTTTCGAATAAAAATTATTCCAGGAATGTGTCAGAAAATAGGGAGTTTTAATTTGAGAACAGCTTTAATATTATACAGAAAAAAATGTGAACTGTCTTGGCTTTTTGCCGAAACTTTTGGTTTGTTTAAAAGGCCGAAATAAAAGCTTTTATTTCAGAAATTTTTCCATGTTTAAACTTTAAACCTTTCCATGTAAAATGAAAGTATTTTTTTCGGTCTGAATTAAATTTGTAAGTAAATTAGTTGACATTTTTTGCAAGAAAAAAAGAATACACAGATTTCCGAGTCAAAGAACTTTTAAAGAATCTGTAAAAGAGCTTTAAATAAGAAAATAGTATTTTGTAATTAACAGGGCTCGGTGATATATATATATATACAGTCGAACCTCGTTAACATGAACCTCAAGGGGAATCAAAATTTTGTTCATGTTAACAGTAATTCATGTTATCAGTATCAGATCTTTGTATTTGTTTTTATAGGGGACTGTAAAAACAATTCATGTTAAAAGTAATTCACGTTAAGCGTGTTCATGTTAACGAGGTTTGACTGTATATATATATATATATATATATATATATATATATATATATATATATATATATCAGTGAGTATATATATTTATATGGGTATATTTAGAAATCGAATAGCTTATCCTTGAGATATACCATGATATATATCTGATATTTCTTTCAAAATGTCAAGACGTTTGATACTTTCGATATTTTATATTTTATTTCAAAATTTTATATTTTCAGTGAAAACAAGTGTAAATGAATTTTTCGACTGTTATTAACGGTGTCGTTCTGTAGATATAGAACTTTTGCTCTGATAGTGACTTTTGCCCCCCCCCCCCCCCACCCCCCACCCCCACCCCACCCTTTCTCTAAAAAGAAACTTTACGTTTGAAGCTGAATTTTTAGATGACAATAATTACGTCAGACAATATTTCTTACGACACTCATTGAAAGATAAACCATCTAATTTAGATAAGTTATTTACATCTTCATTTAAAATGATCTTTTCTAATTTTGGTTTACCTTAATTTAAAATGCACAACACATTATGAGATTGAAAAAGCAACAAAATTACAATTATGTTCATTATTTTTTTTAATTAAAACAAATTATTTTGTATTTCAAATTGTGTTTTATACAACAAAATTTTCTTAATACTAAATCTTACAGCTTTTTTTTTTTTTTTTTTTTTAACAAATTGGGTCTGTTTTCAATTAGCTGATCTACTATTTTGTTACTTAAGAGAAGCAAAAAAGAAAAAAACACACATTTAGAATAATATTTTATTAAGTTATCATGCTAACTGCAATATATTTTAATTTCTTATTTATATTAAGTCTGAAAATATTTATAATTATCAATAAGTTGACTATTTTGAAAATATCTGATAAATATAAAAAGCATTGGATATTTTTGATATGTTGGATATGTTTGAAGAAATCATGATATTTACTACCACTGGTAATTGAAAAACTATGCCCTCTTTCTATTTTTTAATATTAAACAAGTGCCCAAACCCTCCAAACAGAGCAAAAATTCTTTCCGAACCCTACCCACTGCGATCTCGACCACAAGGTAGCAGTCGAAAAAAAAGCAACCCACTCCGACCGACGAAATTTCGACTCTACTACACCAGAATAGCAAATAATCGCCAAGGCGACTCTTCCCGACCGGTTTCAGCATTCCTACGACACCAGAATAGATCCCCGGGACTGTTATCATTCTTCCTAGTCTTCACGGACCTAAATTTTCAGTCCCGGTTTTGACACAGCCCGTAATAAAATTATTGTCTCCGCGTAGCCTGATCCATTGAAAGATCAGTAAAATTTGGCCTGGCCCAAACATTTTTGCAAAAAATGCATACATTTTTAAATCGCTATTATTCTGCAATTATAATCGTATTTGAGGATGAAAAACAAATTATTTCAAAATCATCTTGAAAAGGACTTTTAAATAACTGCCCCTAAATGGCTATTAGTTATAATAACCCATTTGCGCCTGACACCGTATATTTAGAATGTTACAAACATGCATAAAATTGGCTTGAACATACAATTTCGCAATTTAAAAAAATACATATTTCAAAGAAGTTTACAAGCTAAGATTATGGCTTATTTATTTGGATCTTTGATACAAAAAATGCACTTATTACATATTTAATTTTTACATTACGCTATCTTGAAAAATGAAAAATTTATAAACACCAAAAAAAAAAAGGCCTTCCCTTAAGCAAATAAATATCAATCTTATGCTGTCATAGAGGTCTGCACGGGCCCGGATTTGGCCCGAGCATGTACCCGTACCCGGCCCGGCCCGAAGGCGAATTTTCAAGCGGACCGGGCTAGCAGAATTAGAACAACCTTTTCAACGGACCGGGACAGGCCGACAAAGAAATTGAACGGATCTATTGGGCCGGGCCTGGTCGATAAAAAAAATAAGCGGGTCTACCGTCCGCTATAAAAACTTAATCGAAGCCGATAAAATATGAGTCGTTTTCAATGAAGGGACTTTCGCGAGAATAAGTATAAATGTGCATCACGAACCGATGCCAGTTTGACAATATCCATACAGAAATGTAACATGTCCAGCGTAGAGATCAACATCGGACAGTTAAATGGTATCTGATCCCGGGCTTTTTCTTTTCAGCAGACTCGTGACGAGATCAGGATTGCACTTTCCTCTTACATATTAGCGCAAGTCTGGAACTGGATTTTATTGTTCTCGGGATAAGGATGTGTAGGAAAGTCAATATGTTTTGTAAAAACATTAATAGCGATAACGAACTTCTGTTAACTGCTTTGGAAATATATCTTAAGGTGGTTCTCAAATTCACTCCTCAATAATGAGAAATTTTCTGACACATTTTCTGACCCATTTTTAACTGTAAAGGCATAAAAGGCTATTGAAGGGATTTGGAATCGAACAGTGTTTTTCATTTTTATAACTAAATTATTTACCGAGATATAAGAAATTCTTCTCTTGTGACTGCCGGTTTTTCTCCTTTCCCGTGCTATCGATTCTGGAAATTCGATTCAAAATTTTAACTTTGACAGTATTTTCTCAAAGATATATTGCCTTTATCAAAAAATGGATAACGTTGTTCGATTCCATAGTTTCTGAATAAGAACACTTGTCAATCTTATGCGTTTCCGAAAAGAAATGAATTCAGAAATGTATCGGAAAGCAGCTCCTTTGGACTTGAAAAAAGCCTTATTAAATGGCAGAGAAATATTTTTACGAATCTGCTTTTTATTATACAGTTTCAAAAGTTATGTTTTTAAACCTCCTTTTTTTTTCTAAACTACATTAATTTTTTAATGAATCCTTATTTGAATGCTGAAACGTCTAAGATTCTAAGTAATCATTAATGTTGCTACTATGTATTTTCTGTCTTGCGAACACATAGTAATTTTAAAATATACTGTAAAACTACCCCATAAATATGTAGTATGCAGTATTATTCTTTAAAATAATTGTAATTGTATGTTTTGAAAAACCTGAATTTTTTGTTGAAATTGAGTCGGACCTTATTTAATTGATTTTCCACGGGTTGGGCCTGTTTTCACTGATTTTTGTACGAGCCGTGCCGGGCCATGAACTGTGAAAATATAAACGGGCGGGGCCGGGCTCGGGCCGAACTTTTAATTTTTTCATCAGGCCGGGCCAAGATTGCTTTTGTTCCGTCCGGCAAGGGCCAGGGCCTGAAAATTCCGGCCTGTGCCGACATCTATGCTGTCATCTCTCGTTAATAGATAAAGACATTTATAGACAATTACTTCATACAATTTCCGTGCTGTAAAGAAGAAGAAAATTATAAAAAATTATTAAAATTCGAAACGTCCCAAAAATGGGACGCTAAGCATAAACTAACGTATAAACTAAACTAACGTATAGTAAAGCGCGTGAAAAAGAACCTGTCTATGACGAAATCCTCTCTTAATGTGAAAAATATGTTGATCCATGTAAAATGAATGTACTAATACGTAAGAAAATGAGTTACACCTGCTAAGAAGGGAACTTGTCTATAACGCATTTTTTTTCTTTCCTATGCAATTCCGCCTTAGAAGATTTTACTGTATAGCATTTTTCAGATTTTTAAGTTTCCAATACACGGAATATGGATCAAATATATTAATTATAACTGAAACATTTACATGCAACAAATAGCAATTCATTAAAAAAATATCGCAATAAATTCTATAAACATGACAATAAAAAGCATAGATAAGTATTTTTGGTCAGAACTCCTCGTACAAGACAAATTTTTAACAACCAAATCGACGTAAAAATAAATGTTTTGTAGAAATTCATTTGGGCCGGGCCGGTCTTGGACCGAACTTTTAGCTGTGATACCTAGCCGGGTGCGGCCAATAATTTTTCTGTACGGGTCGGGCCAATATTTTTTTTATACGGCCCGGGCCGGGCAGAACTTTTAATATTTATACCGGACTAGGTCGAATTTTTCTTCTATCGATCGAGCCGGGCCCGGGCCTTGAAATTTCGGCCCGTGCAGACCTTTACCATAGACTGCATAGCACAGGGACCTCCGCTCCAAAATACTGTTTCTACTACAATTCTTTCTATATATCCTTTTGTAAGCTATATTGATTTTTTAATGAACCTCTATTTGTATGTATATCTGAATTATTATTAACACCATTAATCCATTTACACGGCTTGAAGACTTAAAAATCTGAAAAATTCTATATCGAAAAACCTTCTAAGACGGAATCACACAGCAGAGAAAAAAAATCGTTATACTTAACTTCCTTTTTTAACAGGTCTATTTTCAAACGGATTATTATATCCATTTTGAAGATCCAGATCCACTGATCAAAAAATTTTCCGTTTAAAACATGATCTCGTCATAAACAGATTCTTATAACAGGTTTTACAGTACTGCATCCTCACGTCTAGAAATGTACAACTATTCTTTATTGTACACTGTGAAAAAAAAATCTGTAGTTCTACAGATGTAAAGTTACATGCTTACTAAACTTTCATCAGTAACTGTACAAACAAGTCGGAAATTGCTCGTCAAACGTGGCAAATGAGGTGCGTTCGTACTATAACTAGTTTTATAATTATTTTTTGTACCCCATATTGTACTCAATATATATATATTTTAATTTCATAAGTGCATAGTCTATAACATCATTAAAACGCACTTGCAATATTTTTTTCCCATTGCCCGTAATGTAACGGAAAACTTTTGATTGTCCCTGTCATTAAACTATACATCCGATTTTCCTAAAATTTGAAATGGCTCGACAAAATTTTGAAACAATTATATATTTAAAATTCCAGACCGTTCGGAAGGCTGTAACATCATTAAAATGCATTTGCAATAATTTTTCCCGTTGGCCGTAATGTAAAGAAAAACTTTTGACTGTCCCTGTAATTAAACTATGCATCCGATTTTCATAAAATTTGAAATGGCTCGACAAAATTTTGCAACAATCATACATTAACAATTCCAGACCATTCGGTTGGGTAGTTTTTGCTCTGTTATATGCGGACAAACAGACAGACGGACGGACAGACGGACGGACAGACGGACGGACAGACGGACGGACGGACGGACTGAACGACGACTATAGGTGCTACGTATTTATATAATTACGAACGCACCTAAAAATGCTGCAAATCTACAAAACTAGTTTTTGTAAAGCTACAGAAATCTGTATCCTTACAAATGAATCTGCTAAAATTACAGTAATTTTACTAAAATTTTATCTGTAACCATAGTTGTTGTTACATGAAAAGTTCTAGGCATCCCAGTTTCATAAAAATTTCGTAGTAACTTTACAGATTTTTTGATTTTCGGCGCAAAAGTGTGTCTGTTATATGCATTTTTGTTGTTGCCGTTACATAAAAAGCTCTAGGAATCCCAGTTTCCTAGAAAAACTTTAGTAACTTAACAGATTTTTTTTTACAGTATAGAATAATGGTAATTTAAAAATATATGTATTTTCGGAAGAAAATTTTTACCTAAGGTAGGTTGTTCCTTAAACAGATTTTGCACGAGTCAGACTGGGACGGGACAATGATTTTCATACAAGCAGGGTCAACCGGGCCAGAAAATTTCTGTCGGTGTAGACTTCTAGGAAGAGTAAAGCACAGGTCCAGAAATAAGCCCGGTTCGGCCCGGCCCGGGCACGACCCAGAAAACCTGATGATCAGACTCGACCCGTGCCGAGTCTGTTTAGATCTCTAAATGGCATTTGAATGGGGAAAACGTGTTCTTAACGGCTGGAAAATTAAAAAAATAAATTATGAAAAAAATTGAGTTTGAGTTGTAAATTCGTTCAAACTCACGGATATTTTGAGCTTTCGTTCAGTTCACGTTCGTTTATCAAAAAGTGAGTCAAGTTCAACTCAAAGTTCACAGAAAGTGAACTAAGTTCGTGAGCTTTCGTTCAATGAACGCGTTCATACCCAACACTGGTGACAATGATATCCGTTCCCGGTGACGCCGAGCGCAGTTCATACAGGGGGAGGCAAAGAAGGGTCGGCATAGGCGCAGTTAGCCGGCCTCCATAGAAGAAAAGAAATTTAGAAATAAACTAATAAATTTTGGGAACTTTAAATGCAAGCTAAAGTTTATTGAATATGATATTATACTGACGCAATCACACAGTCATATCATGACTTGTTCCATATATGAAAATGATCTTTTCTTTTGAAAATGGCGTCAGTTTCATCATCCGAACTAATCTGAAATCTAAGATTATGTCACCTTTTAAGGACTTTATCAAAGAAATATGTCCCTCCGACAACATGGAGTTTTTAAATATTTATGGACACATTTTTAAATGCAAAAGCATGACGTTTGTAGGCATGACTACTGAAGCGATTTGGCATCGAATAGTGTTTACTAATCGTTGATCAATGTGTTACTTATGTATTTATAAGCGATTTTTTCCACGTGACGACAGGTTTTCCTTTGACAGTATTTTATGAATGATATTTTGCTTTTATTAAAAAATGGAAAACACTCGATCGCATAGTATCTGCATGAAAACACCTGCCAATTTCATGTGTTACAATATTCCTTTAAATATGACTACATTTTCATTTGTGGAATATCCTTCAATCTACTATAATCAGATTTTAATTTTTGAAACAACTCAAATTACCATGTTTAACAATCCGGCGAGATTTGGACAGGGTTTTGAGGACTTAGCTCGTAACGGGCACAGCCTCTGGTACATAAAAAAAAAAAAAAAAAAAAAAAAAAAAAACTTTGAATTATTATTTAAGAAAAAAACTTTTTTAAAACTTGTTCAATTAATAAAACTTTAAATTTTGTATTTTTGTCGGTGAATTAAAATAAATAAAGAAAATTATCTTTTATTCGAAAAAAAAAATATATATATATATTTTTTAAATCTAAGGGAACTTTTATTTTTCTAAAACCATCATTGATTTTTAAGAATTAATTCCTTCTTAGCTTTTCAAGGAGCTTAATAGAATTGGCTGGAAGGAATTACAGTTAACATTTGACAATTATTTAGTTATTTATTAGGAAGGGACCGAACCGATAGATACGCACACATGTTCAAATAACAACAATTGAAAAAGATATATATATTTTTTTACATTTTACTCCAGTCGGTTTTTAGAGGTCTGCACGGGTCGGAATTTCCAGGCCCGGCCCGAACGAAAGCTATCTTTTCCCGGCCCGGTATAAAAATTGGAAGTTTGGCCCGACTCAGTTTCTACAAAAAAGTCTGTTTTTCTCGACATACAATTAAGATTCTTTTAATGAATACTACATACATATTTATAGGAACATTTTACAGTATATTTTAGATTACTATGTGTTCGCAAAACAGAAAACACATAACAGTAAACATTAACGATTACTTACAGTGTTTTAGTCATCGTCTCTACTGACATTTCAAAATTCAAATAAGGATTCATTAAAAGATTAATGTAGTTCAGAATAAAGGATTAAAAACATGATAATTTTTGAAGCTGTATAATAAAAAGTAGATTTGTGTAAATATTTCTCTCATTTTTAAGGCTTTTCTCAAATCCGAAGCAGCTACATTTCGACACATTTATGAATTCATTTCTTTTTGGAAACGCGTAAGATTGTCAGGTATTCTTATTCAGAAACGATGTAAATGTCGTTTTTTTTTTTTAAATAAAAGCAATATATCTTTCTGAAAATACTGCCAAAGTTAGCGTTTTGAATCGAATTTCCGCAAGCGATAGCACAGGAAAAGAGAAAAACGTGACAGTCACGTGACAAGAATCTTCTTTATCTCTATAATTTATCAAGTATGGAGAAAGCTATTCGTTTCCAAATGCCTTCAATAATCAGGCTTGTCAATTTTATGCCTTTATAGTTAAAAATGAGTCAGAAAATGTGTCTAAAAGTTTCGCATTGTTGAGCAGTGACTATGAGAACCACCTTAAGGTATATTTCCAAAGATACTGTTAAGGCTATTCTTAACTGCTCTCCTTAACAAGCGCAAAACGTTTTGACATATTTACAATTTCATTTTTTAACGGAAAGATAAAAAATTGGAAAGCCTGGCCATGAAAGCGATTTGGAATTGAACTGTTTTTTTCCATTTTTTGATCAATCAATTACCTATTGAGTTATAAGCGAATTCGATCACGTGACAGACACGTTTTTCGCCCGCTCTTGAGTGCTCTCTCTCCCTTCGCGCGGAAATTCGGTTCAAAACGCCCACTTTGACACTCTTTTCTGAAAGATCTATTGCGTTTGCAAAAAAATGAAAAAACCAGCTAAATTACTTAGTTTTTGAACAACAACACCAGCTTGTTTCATGCATTTTCGAGCAAAGATAAATTAAAACTTATGTCAGAAAGTTGTCCTTTTGGATTTAAGAACACCCTTAACAGAAGTTCATTATCACTATTAATAATCTTACAAAACATAATGCCTATCCTACACATCCTGAGATCGATTAAGACCAGTTTCGTCCCGACACGAGTCTGCTGAGAAAAATTAAACCCGGAGTCAGACATCTAGTAACTGTACGATGCCGATCTCAACGATGGACATGTTATATTTCTGTATTGATGTTGTTAAACTCGCATCGGCTCGTGATGCACATTTATACTTCTCGAGAAAATCATATTCATTGAAAATGTCTCGTATTTTATCTGCTTCACTTGAATTCTTATATCGGGCCGATAGGCCCGATTAATTTTTTTTATCGACCCGCCCAGACCCTGCAGGCCCGTTCAATTTTTTTGCCGGCCTGGCCCGGCCCGTTTATTTTGTCCGCCGGCCCGCCCCGTTTGAAAATTCGCCTTCATTCCGCCGGGCAGGGTACGGGCCTCGGCGCCAAGCCCGGGCAGACCTCTAGTCGGTTTATAAAGGACGTTTTAAAATGCGCAGGCAAGCAATATCTACATTTTGCTTTTACTTTTAAGAATCAAGGTGTTTTTAAACTAATGGTTTTCCGGCACATTCACAGACTTTCTTTTAACGTAAAAACGTGAAACTGGGCAGGAATGCAAGTGATTTGGAATCGAATTTTATTTTTCATTTTTCAAAAAATATACTTAATTGAGTTACAGGTGTTTACTCTCTTATAACAACTTTTTTGGTAACTTCCGTTCAAATCGCCAACTGTGACACCCTTTTCAGTCACTTTGTTTGCCTTTATAAGAAAAAGAAAAACGTTATTAGATTTCGTAATTTTTTTTTTTTATAAAAACTCGCTTGCCAGTTTTGTGTTGTTAATAATAAAAATGTATTTATGACTGTCTCAGCAAGTATTCAATTTGAATTTTATACATATTAGTTGAAATTAAGGATTGACCGAAACGAGATTTTAAGACCGAAACAAAAACTGAAACCGAACTTTGGTAATATTACTATTTTCGGCCGAAAACGAAAATGTCCTATTTTTTTTAAAGTAATTAATACATACATAATTATTGATTAATTATATGTGTAATTAAATAAATTGAAGGATTATTATGTTTTGAAATTAACGCACAAATATAATTAAAAAGATTTATTAAAAGACTTATAATACACTTAAAAGTTAACACTTTCAAAACATTAAATACAATTCTAAAAGTCTAAAACCTACAAGTTTCAAAAGTAAACTTTTGAATTCTACAAACTAATAAGTATTTTTGTCTTTTTAACTGAAGTAAGACCCTGATGATGGCCACAGGTTAGCTGAAACTTGTAAGTTTTAGACTTTTAGAATTTTATTTAGTGTTTTGAAAGTGTTAACTTTTAAGTGTATTATACGTGTAATTATTATACGTGTGGCCATAGTTGGCTCTCTGTGCCTCTGGCCAAAACTTTTTATTTTCATATAAAATAAAATATAATTAAATCAGTCTCTAATTATATGAATTTCATCTAATTAAAAAATGTTTTAGGTATACATACCTCGATTTACCTTTTACAAAGATTTTTGTAAATGATAATCTGTTATACTGTAATATAGTAATATTATTCCGTTATACTATATTCAACGGGTATTCGAAACACTTCTGCGGTTTCAAATCTATTACTGTTAAGTCTGCAGCTTTTAATGAGCTTGTGAAAAGCGTCTTCAAAGTTTAGTCATGCATGTATTACTTGCTTTATAATTTATTTCACATGTTGAGTCAGTCATGACTGATAATTATAAACAGTGAAATACACAGCAATAAATAAAGAGTGTCTCATTTGAGCCGATACAGCTCAAATCAATGAGTTATATTGAAAATTTCCAAAGGAAGAAACGAGACTTTTTGGAATAAAAATAATTTCGGACGAGTTTCGGTGAGGCCGAATTTTTGGCAACATTTTCGCCGAAAACGAAACTCCGATTTTGAGCCAAAAACGAGAACGAAACCGAATTTTCGGTCGATCTCTAGTTGAAATGTTTGGTTTACACACTGAATTGTTGATTTAATCTATGAGTTTTTTCGTTTCAAAATTTTAAGTTCTAAACTGAGTTTGAAAAAAATGCTTCGTTTTCACTTTTATCAGTTTTCGCTTGTGCTCTTAATTATTTTCATACTAATTATTTAGCATATAATGCTAAGTACTGCATTATTATGAAAATAATAAAACTTTAGCGTTATAGTTTATGTTATATTTATATGATACAGATTATTTTAGCATTACAGTTTGATATATTTATATGATACAGAATATTCAATTAAACTATATTCGACTAAAACGTGCTTAATCAATATATATGTTTTATTATCGCATGCTTAACAGAAAATTGCATCTGCATTGAAAAAAAAAAATCGCATATTTTTAGTTTTTTAAAGACGTACTTACGGTGACTAAAAAATACGTGACAAATGAATGTTGTTAATGTAGAAGAATACATGATTTATACAGATTTGTACGTGTGTAAATTTATGTACAGATAACTGAATCAAAAATCAACTGAATCAATTTTTTTTTATCTAAAAAATATTTCATGTATATAGAGAGAAAATTAACTTCGTTTCACCCTTCCTTATTATATTTGGCAATTCATGCCACATTACTGTTTTGAAGTACATTTTAAAGAAATGTATTGCTTTTTTAATTAGCCTTTTTTTTTTTCTTGGGGTATTTAGGTTATAGATTTAAGAATTTACTGCCGGAAGTGAAATTTTGTTTTTGCTATATTCTCCAAGAAAAGCATTTGAAACCCTTTGTAAGCTTATAAGTCGCTATTTATTAATCGCGTGCCAATAAACTAACGACAGCAATATTTGCCACATTGAGAGGTTGTCGGAACAATCCGATAAATGACATGAAGTTGACATTTGCTTAAAAGTGCTTCCAAATTATTTCACTTTCAACTGAAATGCATTTTGGAAAAGAGCAAACAGCCTTTGTGCTTTTAAAAGCTTATATAGTAACAAATAATTGACTATTGTATGATTAAAGATCCGACACCAATGAAGTCGGTGTTGTTTAAAGAATCGGAACTAGAAAACTGCCTATTCCTTTTTTTTTTATTGTACAATGGGGTGATTAAAATGTATCTCTTTCCTTCTTTCTTTCTTTTGTTCGACTGCACTTTAATATCTTCAGATTTACTTGATAGTGTACCATTTATTTATGAAATTTGTCACCATATGAAAATAGATAGCACTTAGTTAACGCATATAGTTATTTACAAAGAAAAAGTATCAGAAAAGAAAAAAAAATTCTCTCAGAAAGATTACAGAATGAGTCCCTTTTATTAGAGAAGCATACGTAGTACTAACACATTAGCTGAATTGGCGCATATTTCTTGAGCAGGTGCGTGCCCATAAGTGTACCTGATACATAAATTAAAAAACCCAATTCCACTCCATCCAGGCAACAAAATGGATGCTTATATGGATCATCCCGAGGCAAATCCACTATTTCAAAGAAAGGATTAGTTTTTCTCCCGATGCGAGGTGGGGGAGAATGATTAATGATTTTCTTATTGTTTGATTTGAAACGGGCCCCTTGGGCCGGAACCATTTTTACAGACAGAGAGCAATAAATTAATGTTTTCGATGGTCTGGGATACCATCACATTACAGCACAGATGGGTTTCCCAACAGAACAAAGAAGGCCTGGGGAAAAAAAGGTTCCAATTTCCAAGAATTTGGGGTGGATGGGAGCAGCACCGCAAGAAGATAAAACTGCTCCCGGGGTAATGTTTCAGTTTAGTGCTCCCCCCCCCCTCCCCAACACATTTTTTTTTTGTGTGTGTGTGTTTGTGACATGTCTCTCATAATTGAAATGTTCGGAAACAGAAATAAATCCTATTGAATACGCATTTCGCGTTTATTTTAGAACTTAATGTTTCCCGTAACTGGAGATGGGAGTCAAAATGACTCCGCGTTGTTCTTTGGCTCTGATTCTTGTTGAATAAAATCATCTCCTCAGTACCGACAAGTAGTTCTTTTACCATTACATGATTTCCAGAATATATTGCGTTTTCAAAAAAAAAAAAAAAAAAAAAAAAAAAAAATCCAATGCTGTTTACAAAAGACAAAAAAGAAAAATAACATTGGAGTCTTTTTGACTCTATGTCTCTGATCGAGTAAGGAAATTCATGTCTCCATTTACAGGTTAATTTGAATTCAGAAACTCTAAACAACTAAATAACATAAGAGAAAATGAACTTATATTTTGGCAAATGGAATCTGGGAAATAGGTGTCAAAAAATGTATCTAACAGTACAGTACAGCAGTTTACAATACAACCTTTTTTGTATTCCCAGAAGGAAACTTTCGAGAGTTACACGTTTTTGTCACAAGCACAGAAAGAAAATTACACGGAATGGGAAAATTAACGAAAGAGACTAAGACTAAAATAAAGAAAAATAAACTAAGAGACTAAAATAAACTAAACTATACTATAATATACTATAAACTAAAATAAACTAAGAGACTAAAATAAATTTAAAAAAGAAAGGGGTCCTTATTCATAAATTTGCATTTGGGCATAGCGTAAGGGACAGTGCATTAACTTTGAAACAAAAAATGAACGTACTTTTATTGGGGAAAAAGTCCCAATATGCAAATACAATCGGACCCCGTTATCCCGACACCCGGTTTTCACATCACTCCGCTTATCATGTCAGTTTTTCACAGTCCCGATTTTCTGTATATGATTTTAATGTAAATAAACTCCGGATTTTACGTCGTTATATAATTTTCAGCTCCAGATATCCCGACGGTTTAGAAAAATTGTCCATTTTTCATAATCCATCTTATAATCACGGAAATGAAGCGATAAGAAATGTCTTAGCTAAACTTTTTACAAAAGTGTCTAAAATACCCATTGAGATAAATCAGAAATTTTACTTCAATCTTTTATCTGAATAAATAAACCCAAAATCTATAAATGACCCACTTAAGTTCCAGATAGACGTATCAGTCTACTCGCGGTCTTTTTGTTCTGGTCAGGTGGCGTTTTCTTGTGGTTACATGGCGTTTTTCATCCGACTCAAACCGAAGCATTGCATTGCATTGAAACGATCAGTAATGATCTAACATCCATTTCTGAAACAACGAATATTGATTATAATTCTTTGTATAATATTGAAAAAAGAATTGTAGGAAGCATATCTAGGGATAAGCAAACCTTAATTCAAGAATATTTCATGTAACAATAAAAAAACAAGTCCCCATAAATCTGATTTTTATTCTTTTCAATTTTGTTTTTGTGTTTATTTTGTTTAATAATAATGTTTGATTGCTTAAAACTGCAAGAACAGTTATGAATGTCAAATTGTCTTAAATTACTTAAAAATACAGCTTTTTATAAACATTTTTCTCCACCTCCGGTTACCGCGACACCCCGCTTATGACGACACTTTTTTCTAGTCCTTAGAGTGTTGGGATAACGAGGTGCGACTGTATATATATTTATATATTAATACAAAAAGAGAAAAAAATTGGTTGTAGTATAAATTTGATGCCCCCTCAAATCCGCGCCCTGGGCGACTGTCCCCTTCGCCTCCTGTTTCACACGGCCCTGGATGGGAGAAAGTGAAGCAGTTTTGTTGCAAATGAGTAATCCAGACCAACCTCCAGCTTCCGGAAAAGAAGTTCCTTTGTAGCTAAAACATGCAGTTAATATTTATTAAAATTGCTTAAATCTATCAAGATGCCTGTTGCAGTAATGGATGATTCACCAAAATTTAGTGATAATTAACAGTAATAATAAAAAATAATAATTATATCGAAGAATTTACTTTTGTGTTATTTTAACCCTTTCGGGGCCGATTTTTTTTTCAATTTCGGGAAGAAAATTACATTTATGTTAATAATGTTAATCGCAGCTATCCAAATAGATTTACTGAAGTTTAAAGACTATCTCATTGTCTGAAATCTAACGAATGTAGTTATTTTTCGTACTCTTCAATTCATATTCATATGACAATGGGCTAAGGAAAAGTTTTTGGAGACATTTGGAAAATACAGATCGTATTTAACACATTTTTGAAATTTCTAATATTTTTTTCGTTGTATTGCACATGATTCGTTCAGAAAAGTAACCTGTATTTTTAATTTAAGGCTGTTCTCAAAACCAAAAGGGCAACTTTGAGGCATAAGTTTTAATTTATTTTTGCTCGGAAATACATGAAACTAGCAGGTGTTGTTGTTCAGAAACTATGTAATCGAGCTGTTTTTTCCAGGTTTTTTTCGTTTCGTTTTTTTTTTTTTTTTTTTTTTTTTTGCAAACGCAATAGATCTTTCAGAAAATAGCGTCAAAGTGGGCGTTTTAAATCGAATTTCCGCACGAAAGAAGAATAGCTACTCAAGAATGGGAGAAAAACGTGTTTGTCACGTGATCAAAATCGGTTATAACTCAATGGGTAATTTATGGATAAAAAAATGGAAAACACAGTTCGATTCCAAATCGCTTCCAAAGCTTTACAATTTTATAACTTCCGTTAAAAAATGAATCTGTAAATGTGTCAAAACGTTTTGCGCTTGTTGAGCAGAGCAGTTAAAGAGTGAAATATAGGTTTAAAATAAAGGAATTGCCAGCGGGGCAAAGAGAATTAAGCAAAAATGTATTATTATTATTATTACTAAAGGACAAAACATAAAGGAAGTCATAATAAAAAATGCATAGACATATACTATCACTACTATATGTAGATACGAACAAAAGTAATTGTTAAGACAAAATAATACTCGATGGAAATACATGCACTATTAATAGTACATCTGACCCGAAAGTGTTAAGTTATATGTGATGTCTCACATGGTGATTAGAAATCTTCATGGGTTCGTACCGGGCACGAAACTCGACTCAGGCTGATTTTCTTTCATTAAAACCCTCCGCTGGGTCTGACAGCCATGTAGTGGAGGGTATACGCCGTATACCTTCTGGAATTATGTAAGGGACACCGTATACCCTCTGTTTCTTAAAAAAGCTATATAGTATATACTCTCTAGGGTATACCCCTGTCTTGAGCGTATACTCTCGGCATAGAGCGTATACTCTGATCTTTTTACGACTTACACTGGGTATGACCTAAATCTACATTTTTTCTGCGAACCCAGGTCAGGTTTCAGAACATCATTTTTTTCGTGTTGCGTTTGTGTCCATCTGACAATAGATTCGATTATCATTTTTTCAAACTTTTCGATGTTTATATAAATGTATCCATCTGTACATACGCATTCATGGCGAACAGAGAAACTCGGGTTTTCTTGTACAAACTTGTAATATTTGTGTTATATATTTATTTAATGAAATATTTCGTAGGTTATAGAGTACTTGCTGTATTAATATATACAGTAGAACCTCGATTATCCGAAGCAATTGGGACAGACCCTCTTTCGGAAAATCGAAAATGCTTCAATTTTAAGATTAAGGAGAAATGTATGTGCTATTTTTTATTATGGTGACAAGTGCTTATTAAAAAAAAAAGCAATAAAAAAAAAATAGAAACAAGAATAAATTACCTGAATTTTACTTTTGAAATTAAGTTACTTTTACATATTACACAAGGGTTTGAAACAACGTTTTGTTTGTCGCAGTTTCGATTGCATTTGCTTTGAAATTCTATCACGAATTTTTTAAATATTATTAGTTCACGGGTATCACAGTCTTTCTGCTGCTCCAGCCATGCCAAACCTTTTGCAAAACATTCAAAAGCTTCAGAATTGCTAATGTGTTCATTTTCTTCGTTCCACTCCACGTCTTACGGGAGCTCAAGTTAAATTCAAAGGAATTACAAGAAAGGGGATCGAAAATATTTATAGGTACTCGTAGTTCAGAATAAACCGCTTGCACACAAGCTATATGACAGTTCAAAATAAAGGGGAGGGGGAGGGGAAGCTTTGAAAATGGATTTTGCACACAAGGAATGTGATACTTAAAAAAAAAAGCTTTAAAAAGGGATTTTGGTTAACCGAGAGTTTCGGTTAAAAGAGTTTCGGATAAAAAAGGTTATACTGTACTTTGATTTTATAAATTTTTGAAAAATATATTTTTTTTAACTTCAATATAGCTCTAATGATATGGTAATCGTCTTATTATCATTTTTTGTAAATACACAGCGATTTTTAAAATGAATCTTCATGTGTATGCATGACCTGACTCATACAAGGGCATGCGGGGCACCTGCCATAAGCCCTCCAAATTGGATGACTCTAGCGAATATATTTTTTAAAAGGGTTGATTGGTTGGTTGGTTGTGTTTATGACGGCCCATTATCAACACGAGGGATATAAGCCCTAAGGGGGGGATTGCCCTCCGTGGGGGTCTTTCTAAGGGAACCTAACCCGTATTTACGCTTGGAAAACCAAGGTTCAAAGAAAACCACGGAAACTCTGAACAATTAGGCCGACGGGCGCGATTGGGATCGAACCCAGCACCTCCCGTCTACCAGTTTCGAAAGCAGAACCTCTCGGCTACTGGTGGGGCGTTTTTTTTCTTTTTTTTAAGGGAGCCAAATGGCTAATATAGCCAAAAGGGACCCAGTTTCTTACATTTGCAAACTTTTAGGGAGGAAGCGTGGCCCTCCCTAAAAGTAGAAGTAAGTAGTCCCCAAGAGTAACTGAAAGACCTGTAATTACACTTGAAAGGCTCGCACGAATGATCCCTTATATATACAGTGGTGCATCCAGGATCACGAGGCCTATAGGTGCCAGATCTGGCCCGGCCGCTGCCGAGCTCTGTCTTCCTTTGATTGGATTGGATGAGAAAGTGCCGGATCAGATCCTGACTTACATTTTTTCTGCTGACTTGAGCAGAGTCGTAACCAGCCAGAAAAGGCAGAGGAAGCTCTGGAAAGTTTTGGTGGGGGCTGATTCTGACTGCTTTTAAGGGGGCTGGTCACTCAGCTTCCGATTTCCTTTCACTCATGTAAAGTCTAGGGGCATTGGATGCATTCGTCTATTTAAAATATCTCCTCGGGGGAATTCATATTTTAACTTCTATCTCTTCTGTACACTTCCTAAAAGAGGTCTCTTTTTTTCTTAGTTCTTAAACTATTTCTAAGGCTTCATTTGATAGGAAGTGTTAAAAATTTACTCACCGTTCGCCCGCTTTTAAAACGTAAAATATTAAATTCAGCCTAGTCTTTAGAAATAGTTTGAAAACTGAGAAAAAAAAAAGACATCTCTTGAGAAGAGTACACGGAAAAAGATGTTAAAAATAGGAATTTCCAGAGAAGATATTTTAAATAGACGAATGCATCCAAAGTCCACAGACTAAACGTGACGGAGGAGAATTCCGAAGCTGAGTGACCAGCCCCCTTAACATGTTAAATAATGAAAACTATACTAAAATATACCTTAGTTTTTGCGATTTTTTGGTATGTTTCTGTATTTGAATAATTTTAACCTTTAACTGATGTCACAGAAATTGGCACATAACTAGTGTGAAGCGGTCTGTGAGACCGCGCCATCGAGAGATGAATAAAAGCCGCGATTAACTCATAGGATATTGTTTTTGTACTAAACTTTTTGTACAGGAGTGTTATAATTAAAATTTACCTATTCAAAAGTCTCTGGTGTTAGTACTAAAGTTCCAAATGAAACAAATTTCAGTAGTGTTTGTAGATAAACTGAAATTTGCAAGTTAAACTATGAAAATGGAAAAAAGCACCGTTCTGTGAGACCGGTAACATCAGTTAAAGGTTAACGTGTTGCTATCAAACGATTATTAAACGATTTTATTATTAAA